>OY744537.1:68756094-68761094 GCA_963556195.1 Sepiola atlantica | reverse complement strand
CCAAACTGAGGTTCAGACTTATTATTATTATTATTATTATTATTATTATTATTATTATTATTATTATTATTATTATTATTATTATTATTATTATTATTATTATTATTATCATCATTATTATTATTATTAATAGTAGTATCATCATCATCATCATCATCATCATCATCATCATCATCATCATCATCATCATCATTATTATTATTATTATTAATGTGTAAACAAAATACATTTTCTGCTTAATTTGTTGATAAATTAATAATTTGAATAATGATCAAGGATACATTAAAAATAACGAAAACATCAGTAAAAAACTAAAAATTAAAAAACAAAATCGGATCCGAATGTATTAAAGACCCTCCACCACACACACTACCACTACAACAATCATTTCTTACCCAAACTGAAAACAAGCGTTAAATCATGCCTCGTGCCTGTCAATGACCCTAGACAGATCCTCTCGCCAACTATGTTGCATGTGTCTTTCTTAACCCTTTCTTCCCTTCCCTTTTCTTTACCCTGTTCACCTGGCTATCACTGACTTCCTTCTCCCTACATTCCCTATATCCTAAATGATTTTATTTCTTATTTTATCCTGTACTATATTATTTTATTTCATTCTATCTATCTATCTATCTATCTATCTATCTATCTATCTATCTATCTATCTATTGCTTCGTCTGTTTTCTTTCCTTCTTTTATTTGAAGTCATTCATTAAGAAAAGGGAGAATGGGAGAGAATATCTTTTACGAGATTATATTAAAGCTAAAACAACCGGAGTTAACATGATACTTTAGGAAATTAACACGTAAACACAACAGAGAACAATTATTCCAAACTTGAATTCGTCTCAGAATAACTTTTTTTCCATTAAGTAATCAAAATATTTTCATATTTATTTTTCATAAAATATATATTCGTATTTCTTTAGAAAACTAAACGATTTTAACAAGATCATTTACTAAAAACACAAATAACTATTTCAGGTACATTATTAAGAAAAACGAAATGCTTAGAAATAAGTAAAACTATATTTTATCATGAAAATAATTATTTCGAAGGTAAATAGACAAAACTACGCTAATACGATCATATTAATACATGTAGTACTATTGCATATCTTCGTCAGGAGCTTTAGTAGACGTGTTTTAATGTTTAAGACTATTCTTTATTATCGTTATATATAAATATATATTTCCATATATACCGAGTCAAATATTTAGTGAAGGACAAAATAGAATAAACAAATTAAACACACGACAAAGTAAAACGAGAAATTTGACTCATCGACATTTCATTTCATAATTTGTTGGATTTATCCTTATATATATATGTATATATATATATATATATATATATATATGTATATATATATATATATATATATATATATATATGTTGTGGGTGAACCTACCTACCCTTTTATAGTAACTAAATGGTACCAACCGGCTACCATAAATACCGGTTTTGCAGGGAGAACATTGGGTACTACATTTTTGCACTAGCACTGCCAACACTGACTTGTGTATAATTTCTCTGTTCAATACAATTCATTATTATTATCTCTAAACTTGTTGTTCTTTTATTTCATTGTTGGTACCCCTAAACGGGTCCACAACAACTGGCGGCGAGTGATTCGTAAAGGACTTCGTTGGAAACACCTTGGACCTTGCAACCTGTGAGTGATAAACCAGTCTCTACAACAAAAAAACTCACAAAAAACTTGCGCTTTACAATTTTCGGGAAGATATTGGAAACATCGAATACATTCAATTTTGGGACGAGTTTGCCTTACAAGAAATAACCAGTTTAAACAATTACTGGAAGAAAAAAAAAGTAAGACAGATTTTACTATTTGTGTTCTTCGTATTTCAATACGGGATTTTACCTCGTGCAACAAATGAAATTAGAATACCATGTGTTTATAAAACTGAAAGGTTTGAAAAAAACAAAAAAAAACTCCATACTACAAAAACCTTTTTTCGTGTCTGATCAAGTCAAACGTATTTTGCGAACAGACTTGTCACTGTAAAATCGTATAGTCGGAAAAAAAAATCTGACAAGTAAAACCAAGTTACTTTCTTGAATAACTAGTCAATTTTTTATATAGCCATTACTTGTTATTTTGCATTTTCAGCCTACACTGAAAGGCTAACGGACTTATTGGAAAAAAAGTTCCAGATGCGAACAAAAATACACATAATTTGTTAAATTAATTACCCAATAAGCCGGATAATAACATCGTTTTTTTCTCAAAGAACTTTGTAAGAAGAAAAAAAATGATTAGCAAGTGCCGGTCGAATTCGAGACCCGAATGATGCAGTGATAAGAAGGGGTTGAGTTGATTATTAAACAGTAAGCATTTGAAAAGAAAAATAGTGAAGGACTATTTGTGGCTAATTCTTTTTCAAGAAAGTATTTCTTTAATCATGGAAGATTTCTCGAAACAGATATTGGCGATGATTAAATTTCAATCAGAACAACAGAAGGCAAACGATGAAAATCATCCTACTCTACAGAAGGCAAACGATGAAAAACTTCAGTCTCTACAGAAGATATTTCAGTCGCAGCATTTAAGTTTGTTGAAATATTTTGAGGAAAAGAATTTAGCACAAAAGCGAGAAGATAGAAAATCTTTAGACGAACAATTGATTGGGATAAAAAATTTACAATTAGAGCAACAGACTCAATCAGAGAGAAAATTTGAACAGCTTGCACAAGCAATGATAAATACGATGAATAACGACAGCGACGCGTTCAACCAAAATGCAATATGGTCAGCTATAGAAACCTTCAACTATGTGCCTGAAGAGGACCTAAACTTCGAATCATATTACCATCGATATCAGGATGTTTTCGACATTGATTGTAGCACATGGTCGGAAAAGAAAAAGGTTCGTTTAGTTCTTCGTAGACTAGGTACGGCAGAGCATACACAATTTGTCGATTATATTCTGCCGAAGAAAACGGGCGAACTATCTTTCAATGAAACCATTAAAATGTTAATGGAACTATATTGCCCCAAAAAAAGTTTATTCCACAAAAGGTAGAAGTGTATGAACCTAACGCGAAAACTAAGCCAGGATTACTCAACGTTTGCTTCGATCGTCAATAAACATTGTGACGACTTTAAGTTATCATCCTTGACAGCGGACAATTTAAAAGTATGAATATTTGTTCAAGGGCTCGTCTCGCAGAACGATGCAGAGTTAAGAAGACGTGCAATAAGCAAACTGGAAACCGAGCCAAATTTAACATTGCAACAACTGGCCGAAAGCTGTCAACGACATATTTCCGAGAAAAAAGAAGCTAAAGGAATAGAGGAAGCAGCAATTTCTAATATTAAAAATGTTCGTCGTTTTTCAAAAAAATCATACTCTTCGAAGGAAAAATTCAGGAAGGATGTGCCTCAAAGGTCGGATCAAAAATTGCCAAACCACCCTTGTTGGGGTTTCGGGGACCTACATTGGTACCAGAAGTATCCTTTTAAACGAAAAAATTGTGACAAATGCCATAAAATGGGACACAAAGCCTCACATTGCAGAAGTAACACTAGAAAAAAAAAGGTTACATAAAAACAACCAGAATTAATGGTGGCAACCTAAACATACGAAAGTATGTTACGGTAAAAATGAACAATCAAGATGTTAAACTACAGCTTGATTCAGGGTCTGACATATCAATTATTAATATTAATACCTGGAAAAAAATCGGCAGACCGACTATGCTACGCACAGATAAAGTGGCTCGATCGGTAACCGGAGAGAAAATAAACTTTGAAGGGGAAGTCATTTCAAAAGTGACACTAAAAAAATAAGACATTAAAATTACGTATGTTCGTAATGAAAGATACAGGAAACGTGTTCGGTTCAGATTGGATTCAGCACTTCCAGCTCTTGGATTCGCCGATAAGCGCCTATTGCCAACGAATAGAGAACTTTTCTGCTGAAGCAGAAAAATTGAAGAATGATTTGAAAGAGTCATTCCCCAAGGTGTTTTCTAATGAATTAGTACGCTGTACTAAAATGAAGGCGAGTTTTGAACTAATTGAAAATAAGAATCCCGTTTTTAAGAGAAAACGAAGTCTACCATTTGCCTCTCTTGAAAAAATTAATGCAGAAATAGACCGGTTGGTGGAGAAAGGTATTTTAACACCAGTTGACTACTCGGAATGGGCGACCCCAACCATCTACGTGAAGAAAAAATCTGGAGAGATCAGAGTGTGTGCCGATTTCTCAACCGGTTTGAACGATGCGCTGAAAGATTATCACTATCCTCTGCCGACCTCAGAAGAGGTTTTCACAAAATTAAACGGTGAAAAACTGTTCTAAAAGATTGACTTGAGTGAAGCCAATCTGCAAGTAATTGTAGAGGAAGATAGCTCTAAGCTTCTCTGTATTTCGACACACAGGGGACTACTAAAGTTCAATCGTCTCCCTTAAAGTGGCCCCGTCGATTTTTCAGCAGGTAATCGACACGATGGTGAGCGGGCTCGATTTTTCGATCGGCTACCTTGACGATATCTTAATGAAAAGTACGAACGTCGGGGAGCACCGTGAGCACGTAAACAAAGTATTCGAAATGATAAGCGATTTTGGTTTTACACTCAATGAGTCAAAGTGTGAATTCTTTCTAGAAGAGATCAAATACTTGGGACATGTTATTGATAAGAATGGAAGACGTCCCGACCCAGACAGATTTATAGTCATCAAGAATATGCCCGAACCGAACAATGTAACCCAACTACAAAGCTTCCTGGGTCTCGCAAACTATTACGAAAAATTCATTCCCAGTATGCACAAATTGCGAGCCCCCTTAAATGAGTTACGTAAGAAAGATAGTAAATGGGAATGGTCCGCCGACTGCATTCGACAACCTAAAAACGAAGTTAACTTCAGAATTATTTCTTACTCATTTTAATCCAGAGCTAAAAACTATTGTTGTAAGTGACGCCAGCTCCTACGGCATTGGGGCGTGCATTTTACTTAAAATGCGTGATGGC
>OY744537.1:68718594-68751094 GCA_963556195.1 Sepiola atlantica | reverse complement strand
TCATATTTTGAAAGATATTTTGCCGTGTTAAAAATATATAGTTTATGTTTCAAATGATGGAACTGCCCCATTTTTCGTTAGCCAATAGATTTGCGTGTGTGGTTCACATCAACACAAGGACAAAAACATCTGACAAAATGTTTCTTTTTCTTACCTCCATATTTCTTTTTCCTTTTAAACGACACTTTGTTTTGTACGTGTGCACATTTCTTCACACATTCCTTTAAACCCTTCGTTCCTTTTCCTTTCGCTTGTTTTTTTCTTTCACTTTTATTTGCTTATCATTCTCTTATTATACCGCCTTTTCTTATTTTCTTCATTTCCAGAGATTCCTCCGTCCTATATTTTCTGATTTCTTTCTTTCATCCATGCGTTTTAATAACGTTCTTTTCTTTTTTTCTTTAATAATTTCTACCTTACTTTTTTTTTTGCTTCTGATTCTTTCTGCCTTGACTACTTTTTATTATATAACAATTCTTTCTCTCAGCTCACAATTCATTTATTTCTGTCTTTTCTTCCATCGTTTCCTTCTTTCGTTCTTACATTTAGTTTTGTTCTGTTTTCCTTATTTTATTATTTTTTTCTGTTTTACATTTGTCTTTCTTTTTTTCTCTCTTCATTTCCTCCTTTTGTATCCTTACTTCGTAGTTACTTTGTCGTTGCTTCCTGCTTTTATTTCACCCATTCATTGTTCTATTTATTTTCTCTTACATTTTTCATTTTCTCTTTTAATGTTTATGTGTATTCCTTATTTATTATTGTTCTTTTCTATTTCTTTCCTTCTTTAACCCACCATTGTATATAGAAATTGTAGCTTACCTTCGTAATCTTTCGTATATTTCTTCTCAGGTTACAAACAGTGAGGACGTATATTTTAGTACATGCAATGATCTACTCTCCATATTTTTTATGTTTTACCGGGTAACCGTTTATTAAGGCCTAAAGGCCATTCACGGATAAGGGTTAATGAGTTCGTCAGATGGAAGGTGAAACAAAGCCGTTAGGTTTGGTAACGATGATTGAAACTGGAAATAATTTAATTATTTAAGGTGACCGCTTAACAAGAATTTGTTAATATTTGTCTTGGAAATGACCATGGTGTAGTCAAATTGGAAAATAACCCCGTGGTATTGTGTTCCACGGATGGATAGTTCTTGGAAAGAAACTTTGCTCATGGAAGAACATTATTTACAGTGGTTGTAGCTAGACGAGTTTTTTTGTTAATGTTTTACAGGGGAGGAGCATACATTGCAGCCCTGTCGAGCCCCTACCATCAAAATAACGATAGAGTAAGTAAAGACTAGGAACCTCACTTCTGTCAGAAAGGGGTGGTAGCGAAGGAAATATCTGTACATGCAAGATTATCCAGCTTTTAATAGTCTCCATAGCCTTGTATATGTGGTCTGATAACTGTAAGATAGATTCTTTATTTGAGGACCAGTGCAAATATCGATTTGTATATATAATAATTTACCGTAATTCTGCTTTATTGCCCCCGGGTTGAATCATGTATATATTGAAACACGCATTCGAAGTATTACGTTTTTATTTTCCATTAGTAGGGAAATTACTTCAGTATCCACAAATAAGAATGTTGACAAATTTCATTCTTTCTCTCTTTCTTTCTCTTTCTCTCCCTATCGCTTGCTAAATTATATATTTGGAAATAGTTTTTAATAACTACACACATATATATTACATATGATATTATATAACAATATATCGATTACATATATACTAGTCGTTTCGAGACTTATGGAAAATCTAGCCCGTTGGCAAAATGCTTCGTTCGTCAGTAGATCGAATAATCTGGATATATATGTCTTATCTGTATATTTTTGTAGAGTGTCATGTATGATAAATATATTGTCATCTTGAATTAAGGATAATTGAGTGATTATTTAGTAATCTGTTTGATATTTTTTATAAATATAGAATTATAATATATATATATATATATATATATTATGGGTGTGTTTTAACTAAAATCCGAGCGCTCTAACCAAGAGACCATCTTGAACAGCTATGCGACAAGCCGAGAAATAAACCCTTTTCATGTCATTTAAAGCGTACAATATAGTCAGCTGTACTAACA
This sequence comes from Sepiola atlantica, assembly GCA_963556195.1. Classification (NCBI taxonomy): domain Eukaryota; kingdom Metazoa; phylum Mollusca; class Cephalopoda; order Sepiida; family Sepiolidae; genus Sepiola; species Sepiola atlantica. Next base: position 68,748,999 of record OY744537.1, on the reverse strand, counting down.
CATTTCAACAGATCACGTTGACATAAACTTCGCCTTTTGCTTAGATTAGACAGCTACTTGTATTTCTCTTTATAGTACCCATCCTAAAGGGGCTTATAAAACATTATTTTAATAATAAATATTTTTAATTATTATCCACATACGTATATTTCAGGTGTGGTAAGCGTGACGAATATATCTTTTGTCACATTAAATATTTTGTGCTCTGGTTATTATTATTAGTAGTACTAGTATTAGAATAGGATCTGACGCAATTTCTGAGAATAGGAGTGATATTTTATTATTATTTGTGCTATATTGTTTGATTGAAAACAATAATACTTATTTAACAATATTCATTTTAACAGCTGTAGGAAACAAACTTAGAGAAATATATTTTGTTTTATTGAAAAATACTATTTAATGATATTTACTTCAACATGCTGGCGTGGGGTGCGACTATTCAACAATGTACAGTAGAGAGCCTGGCCCAAACTTCAAACTTAAATAACTCGCTTTTATTTACATATAAAATAACACAGTTACATCCTATTATGATCACCTAACTTACAGTGAAATGGAGGATCTTTATGATTATTTCTTTTTATTAAATTAAATCATTATTTTATATTTTCCCTGGGGAACTCCAAAACAAAGATAAATCTTATTTTATTCACCTAAATTATTCACAGTGATATAAGTTATTTTCTGTTTTTTTTTCATAACTGACTCCAATATTTATTTTTATTAAATTTAATGAGTATTTTATATTCGCCCACTCATGGCTGAATCATACTTTAATCACCTCATTTCCTATGATCTATATTGATTGCTTTATGATTTTGTTTACAGTATTGCTATTTTGATATTTTTTAAATTTCAATTGAATCATAATTTTATATTTTCTACGCGAAAACATGGCTAAATCTTATTTTTATCACCTAAATAGTGAAATGGATTTCTTCTGAATTTGTTTCAGAATTGATACTCTAATATGTTTTTTTATATTAAATCATTATTTTGTATTTCCCCCAGGAAACGCCGCTACACGGGTTCTGCTAGTAAGTTAAAAAAACAAAAAACTATTACTTGTTTATCTTGAAGGCTCTAAAATAATAATCTTCATACAGTGTTTTGATTTAAAAATACGCCAGACAGATGCTTACTATCGCTGTCGTCGCTTTAATGAATGAGATTGATTCTGTCAATGAAGATCCATTCTACTATTGATTAGTATCAGCCTTAATTTAATGTCTTCACTACATTTTTACTCAGATTTATGACTCAACTTTCTAACTAGACGCAACTCTGTTAGCTTTATAGTCGCTTGTATTTTTTAATCATTCACTGTGACATTAATTTGGTGCGTTGATTTGCCTATTACTAATGGAAATTTGATATATCTCTCTCTGAATCTGAAACTATAATGTTATCTATATTAAATTGTACGATTTTAATGCTCAATTCAGATTACTATACAACTTCAGACTAATGTACTAGTAATGATAAATTATATGAGGATAGTGTAATACGTGTCATGTATTCATGAGAATATGTCTTATCAGATATCAACTCAGTGGTTTTATCGTGCAACTTCGTCAAGGATTACAAAATATAAACCTTTATAACTATTGTACAACATTAACAAACGGTATTTACTTCCAGCTGTTTCGTAAAGGATAACAAAATCAATCTTCATTACTATTGTACACCATAAAACAATGTATGTTGCTTCTGCTTCTTCTTCAGAGATAATAAAATCAACCTTTATTAATATAAAACAACATAAAAACTGTATGCTATTCCTGCTGCTTCTTCAATTATTAAAAAATAAAACTTCATTAGTATTTAACATAATAAGAAAACGCTATGTTACCCCTTTCTTATTACAAGATTAGAAAACATCAACCTACGTTACTATTGAACAACATAAGAAAACGCTATGTTACCCTTTCTTATTCAAAGATTAGAAAACATCAACCTACATTACTATTGAACAACATAAGAAAAGTTTATGTTACCCTTTCTTATTCAAAGATTAGAAAACATCAACCTACATTACTATTGAACAACATAAGAAAACGCTATGTTACCCTTTCTTATTCAAAGATTAGAAAACATCAACCTACATTACTATTGAACAACATAAGAAAAGTTTATGTTACCCTTTCTTATTCAAAGATTAGAAAACATCAACCTACATTACTATTGAACAACATAAGAAAACGCTATGTTACCCTTTCTTATTCAAAGATTAGAAAACATCAACCTACATTACTATTGAACAACATAAGAAAAGTCTATGTTACCCCTTTCTTATTCAAAGATTAGAAAACATCAACCTACATTACTATTGAACAACATAAGAAAAGACTATGTTACCCCTTTCTTATTCAAAGATTACAAAACATCAACCTACATTACTATTGAACAACATAAGAAAAGTCTATGTTACCCCTTTCTTATTCAAAGATTAGAAAACATCAACCTACATTACTATTGAACAACATAAGAAAAGTCTATGTTACCCCTTTCTTATTCAAAGATTAGAAAACATCAACCTACATTACTATTGAACAACATAAGAACACGCTATGTTACCCTTTCTTATTCAAAGATTAGAAAACATCAACCTACATTACTATTGAACAACATAAGAAAACGCTATGTTACCCTTTCTTATTCAAAGATTAGAAAACATCAACCTACATTACTATTGAACAACATAAGAAAAGTTTATGTTACCCCTTTCTTATTCAAAGATTAGAAAATATCAACCTACATTACTATTGAACAACATAAGAACACGCTATGTTACCCTTTCTTATTCAAAGATTAGAAAACATCAACCTACATTACTATTGAACAACATAAGAAAACGCTATGTTACCCTTTCTTATTCAAAGATTAGAAAATATCAACCTACATTACTATTGAACAACATAAGAAAAGTCTATGTTACCCCTTTCTTATTCAAAGATTAGAAAACATCAACCTACATTACTATGTAACAACATAAGAAAAGTCTATGTTACCCCTTTCTTATTCAAAGATTAGAAAACATCAACCTACATTACTATTGAACAACATAAGAACACGCTATGTTACCCTTTCTTATTCAAAGATTAGAAAACATCAACCTACATTACTATTGAACAACATAACACGCTATGTTACCCTTTCTTATTCAAAGATTAGAAAACATCAACCTACATTACTATTGAACAACATAAGAAAACGCTATGTTACCCTTTCTTATTCAAATATTAGAAAATATCAACCTACATTACTATTGAACAACATAAGAAAAGTCTATGTTACCCCTTTCTTATTCAAAGATTACAAAACATCAACCTACATTACTATTGAACAACATAAGAAAAGTCTATGTTACCCCTTTCTTATTCAAAGATTACAAAACATCAACCTACATTACTATTGAACAACATAAGAAAAGTCTATGTTACCCCTTTCTTATTCAAAGATTAGAAAACATCAACCTACATTACTATTGAACAACATAAGAACACGCTATGTTACCCTTTCTTATTCAAAGATTAGAAAACATCAACCTACATTACTATTGAACAACATAACACGCTATGTTACCCTTTCTTATTCAAAGATTAGAAAACATCAACCTACATTACTATTGAACAACATAACACGCTATGTTACCCTTTCTTATTCAAAGATTAGAAAATATCAACCTACATTACTATTAAACAACATAAGAAAAGTTTATGTTACCCCTTTCTTATTCAAAGATTAGAAAATATCAACCTACATTACTATTGAACAACATAAGAAAAGTCTATGTTACCCCTTTCTTAGTCAAAGATTAGAAAAAATCAACCTGCATTACTATTGAACAACATAAGAACACGCTAGGTTACCCTTTCTTATTTAAAGATTAGAAAACATAACCTATATTATTATTAAACAACATGAGAAAAGTATATGTTATCCCTTCTTATTACAGGGTTTAGAAAACATCAACCTACATTACTATTGAACAACACAAGAAAACAATATGTTTACCCTTCTTATTCAAAGATTTGAAAACATCAACCTACATTACTATTGAACAACATAAAGAAACGCTAGGTCCCCTTTCTTATTCAAAGATTTGAAAACATCAACGTACATTACTATTGAACAACAGAAGAAAACGCTATGTTACCCCTTTTTATTCAAAGATTTGAAAACATCAACCTACATTACTATTGAACAACATAAAGAAACGCTAGGTTCCCTTTCTTATTCAAAGATTTGAAAACATCAACCTACATTACTATTGAACACCATAAAAACACGCTATGTTACCCCTTCTTATTCAAATATTAGAAAACATCAACCTACATTACTATTGATCAACATAAGAAAAGTCTATGTTACCCCTTCTTATTCAAAGATTAGAAAACATCAACCTACATTACTATGGAACAATACAAGGAAACGATATGTTACCCCTTCTTATTCAACGATTATAAAATATCAACCTACATTACTAGTGAACAACATAAGAACACGCTATGTTACCCCTTTCTTATTCAAAGATTACAAAACATCAACCTACATTACTATTGAACAACATAAGAACACGCTATGTTACCCCTTCATATTCAAAGATTAGAAACCATCAACGTACATTACTATTGAACAACATAAGAACACGCTATGTTACCCTTTTTTATTCAAAGATTTGAAAACATCAACCTACATTACTATTGAACAACATAAGAACACGCTATGTTACCCTTTCTTATTCAAAGATTAGAAAACATCAACCTACATTACTATTGAACAACATAAGGAAACGCTAGTGTTACCCTTTCTTATTCAAAGATAAGAAAACATCAACCTACATTAATATTGAACAACATAAGAACACGCTATGTTACCCCTTTCATAATCAAAGATTAGAAAACATCAACGTACATTTCTATGGAACAACATAAGAAAACGCTATGTTACCCCTTTCATAATCAAAGATTAGAAAACATCAACCTACATTACTATTGAACAACATAAGAATACAGTATGGTACATCTAATGCTTCTTCAGAGATTAAATGAAATTAAACCTTCATTACAATTGAAGAACATATAACAACGATATGTTTTTTCAATTATTAAAAAATCAACCTACATTAACATTAAACAACATAGGAAAACGGTATGTTACTCCTGTGGCTTCTTGAAATATTAATAAAAATACGTTACATTCTGGGGAGGTGATAGCATCACTATAAACACACCGGTTTATGTTTAGCTACTTAACGTGTTTAGGGTAGACATTTCGTCAGACAGCCTTGTAAGCTATTCCATGCTTCTGTTGGTCTAGCATATTTTGAAGTTCAGGCGATTAAACGCTACTGATGGAGTTTATTTCAGGCTTAGTTTGTCTTGAATTGATTCTATCTTCCTCTCCCTTTTTATTATTACGATTAGTTCCTTACATCAAGTAGATGCATGCTTTTTCTGGAGCGACTGCCATTAAAAATTTAGAAAATCCATGTTTTTAACCGCAGTTAATGGATAAAAAGATGAAAGAAGATGAATGCTTTGAACTCTTTTGAAATCGGGGATCATTGATTCTATTTCATAATGATCAAAAGTTTCCTGCAAATTCTTTGGATATTCGTTGAACGATACGCTTTCAAAATCTCCAGAGAATTAATAATCTGGAAATAAATGTTGGATTTTGTAGTTTTGTATATCTCCAAAGATTTTATATGAAAATACTCAGTGAACCGGGCTAATTTCGGAAACAATCTTATGATAAAATGAATATTGCATGTGTTAAATCCCAACTGCGTTGTATGAATGAATGAAGTATAATAACAAAAACATGAAAATAAGCTAAAAAACTGGAATACAATATGTTTTCATCTCATAGATAGTCTTTTAGCTGTGATTCATTTTAGCTAATCGTGACTTTCTTTAACATTCATCATATTGTATTCATATCTATAATCTTTCTACTAAAAAAGAGGATGTCTATTTAGCATAAACTATCATCGATAGCTTACGGTTTACAATCAGACTACTTCATACTGATTTTTTGCTTTTCTTTTGTGGAGACTTGGATAGATTCTTAACAGCATACTATGTGTTTCTATTAAATGTATATTAAATACAATTCTACCCCACTCGTAATCATTTTATAATGGTGACATTATATTCAATAAAGACGATAAAGCGATAGAGTCAGCAGAAATGCATTACACTTATTAAGGTATAGCTTTTGTCAGATAAGCGACCGGTTGTATTTATCTCATATGGTAGAGGATCACGGTGAACATCCTAATGTCTTGATTTCAATTTCGACTCGTTTTATTCTCTTGATTTCTATTTTGGAAAATCTATTATTTAATAGTAATACCTTATTTTATCTCATCCATGCTGGCTAGAGACAGCGATTTAAAAAAATATATTTGAATGATTTTTGATTCATGTTATGCTTAAACATTTGTTATTTAGGTTTGTTTAGTTAATCACTAGACTAAAGAAACGGCTCACCGCAATCGCACTGATTTGGGTCTGACGCGTCTTTTTAACATCGGAGGTTTCATAGGCATTACGAATTTCATATAACTTATGCTGTTACTATTACTACCGCAAATTCTGAAATCTAATAAACACTTAATAGCTCCAAAAATATTAGTCCAAATGTCTCAAATTTGGCATAAAGCACCACTGTCCTACCTGATATGTTATATGGTATGTTAAGCGAATGTGTATGGAGTCTTATTGGAATGCCGGGAATGTTGGGGTAGCAGTAGTTAACATTATACTACTACTACTACTACTACTACTACTACTACTAATAATAATAATAATACTAATAATAATAATAATAAGAAGAAGAAAAATGATCATCATGATGATAATTATGATAATAAGTAATCTATATAATAATATGGTAAAGCAATTTCAATTGTCGTATGTACCTTATCACCTTCCTCTTTTTCAAAAAAAATAAAATCGCCAAATCGCCGAAGATGCAATGCAAAAAAAATCATGTGGTTGTTGTGACAGACGTGAAACCTGAACTAAAATACATTTTCTTGGCCATCGAGCTAAGATCATAAATGTAGTACCTGTGCTGCCCACAGATTAAAGATTGGTTGGTTCACATACATTGATTATTTTAAAAGGAATATAATTATTAACAATAATTTATACAGATTGATGTAGAAAGCACCGTGGAATTTCCATGGAGTCCTACTTGTTAATAATATCAGAAATTAAGATGTAAATTATCAAATACCCAATAATCCGTTTAGACAGGTGTGTTTTGAATTAAACTTCTAAATCTGTTAGATTAAATTCAATTCGTTACAGTCAGATTCAACATATGCAGAATACTTTTATAATTATTAAATCTGAGTGACAGATAGTCTTCCCAGATTTTCACTAATCTCCGTATGTTCCCTTCACCATTCTATTTCACTAGGTGTTCTCGTACTGCTCTCTATTTATTTGCCTCCACAAGAAGACAGAGTTAGACACACGGTCGCTTTTTAATGTGGGGAAAATCAAGCTCCTCTTTCTATTGATCGAGGACAGAACGATTGCTACACTTTGCCCCAAGTCAAAATCGTGTCGTCATTGATAAAGGTCAGTAGCTTTTTCTTGGAATTTGTGTGACGGTGATCCTCTCCGGATTCCAGTATGCTCCGTGATTTTTCAGTTAAGATCTCGATGGTTTTATCCCTCCTCTGTATTTCTACCGTCTCAGATCTTTCAAAGGCACTGCCTTTGCTACCAAACCATGTTCATGCCACATCGTGTTTTTCGGGTGGGTGGTAGTAATTTATTCGTATTAATTCTTACTCCGAGTTTTAATAAAATAATTACAAGTGATCTGTCACTTATAAAAATAGTTGGTGTGCCATGGAGTATGGTGACAAAAGTCTCTCCAGAATTCCTGTTCTATCTTCTTCTTTCGATCACTATTGCAACTCGCGTTGCGTTCTCGCCGAAGCCCATTGACAATTCAGTTTTCACTGATGGCGGCTGATAGGTTTATCTGGATGTTAAATGAAAATAAGCTTCCATAGTATTCTCGTTCACTCCATACTTACAGTCAAGGTATTGATAGTCTTTCAATCCTGTAAGAAACGTTAGGACCATTTTCTGTGAAACCAACGCATAGAAAACTGTTCTGTCTGGATAATTAATTTTACCTGTCTTGGGATAGGTATTCTTCTTGCTTGGATGGCTCTGTCTGTTTGTATATGAAAGTCACAGAGGATGTGTATATCTTTTATTTTCCATTAAGGTCTCCGTTTTGCGTCCATACCATTTGCCTGTCTATCCTAGTGTACTACATTCCCAAACCAGTCATGACATTTTTATATTAATTTGGGTTCATCCTGTTATGGCATACTTTACTGTTTCGTATCTTCATACACAGAGTCGACATTTTATGTTTCCCTCGATTTTATTGACTTTAATGTAATAGCTTGCCTATCTTGTGTCTATTTCGTATTGAACGTACGGTGTAACTAAACGCTGAGATCAATAGTATAACTTTGTGTAATTGCTATATACTGCAATACTTTAAAAACGAAAACTTTTGTTGGAATATATTTGAGTATTTTACCCAATGTTTAGAAAATAGCAACGTCGCCTTGACTATATCAATTACTAATGGGGATGTGGTGTATTTGAAACAGAAACTATACTAATACTTCTATTTATAATAGAGATGTGGTGTCTGTGTCTGACGCCGAAACTATAATATTATAATATTTTACTGCTCAATTCAGTTAACTATAGCATTTCAGACTAATACACTATATTTCAATGCTCAATTAATGGGGGGGGGGTTTATGTAGTATCGGTCCTATTATCATTAGAAAATCCACCCATGTATTACCACTTTTTGAGAGGTAATCAAGCATATGTTCGTTCGTAACGATGCTATCCTTCCAGGAAATCCCTCTTCCTTAATATCGTAGTATTTGTCATGTATTCATGATACGATCATCCCAGGGATTACTTACTCATTTTTGGAGGGTAGTGTAGTATATGTTCTGAGGTCATGATACCACCTGCCGAGGTCTTACCTCCTCATTTGGGGTGGTGTAGTATTTGTTCTGTTCTCATGGAATCGTCTTTGCATGGATTACCTCCTCCTTTGGAGGCAGTGTCGTTACTGTTCGTTCGTCATGTATCACTCTCCAAGGGTAGTAAACATTTGCTACCAGAGGAACATATATTAACTAGTATGCGTAAATTTGATAGGACATTACACTGTATGTATATGTCAATAAGTAAATAGAAATCGTTATTTTTTATCAACAGAAGTAATCTGCTGACTGCGATTGTTGATCTAAGTCACATGATCCAGTAAACACTTCGGTGACAGCTGTTATGATAAAGAAAGAAAGGTATTACTTGGAACTAGATAAATACCTGTCCCAAGACGAGTTAAATTTATCTCCAGAATAGAACAATTTTGCCAAAATGTTATGTTCCGTCAAATGTTATTTAGTCCTGAAATTCTCTAAAATTAATGGCTGAAGCTCATGCAGTTTGATGAACGAATTGAAATTAAAGGGATTTTTTTTATCAGTGTCCAATTACGACAAACTTAATGCTAATTTGAAATATTTGAATTTGTTGTGCCTATATTATTCCCCCTAAAATCGATGTAAAACACTTCAAAGTAAATGAAATGTGGGGAATATTGATTAATTGATATCTAATACCTATAGTTACAATTTCACAAAAATCGGAGGTATATGAATTTTCACAAAGGGCTTTCGCCTCCTATTTGCCGCCATTAAATAAAACTACATTAAAGTAAATATAACCCATATTACTAACCTTTATGTTCAGCAGCGGTGTTCCAACATCCATAATGATCTGTTGATTAGTTTAGGAGTAAATTGTATATATAGAAATATATAAACATATACACATACCTAATAAATATACTTGTTTATATCCACACCTTGAGCGGTGTTTGTACAGTACTTGAGTATGCACCTACTTTCTACTGCTTTATACTTACCACAAAGAAAAATATTTTGAAACTTTAGTGATAAAATACAGTACATAGTATTTGCATGAGAGAGTAAGTAACAACGATCAATATATTTACGTTTTGTTTTTATTGGTTAAAATATTAGAATTTATGTTTTACGCAAACATAAATAGCTTTTCACTAAAAGTGAAGGCCTTTATATATTTACGTTTATGCAGATTATCAAATTGAAAATGCCAATTAGTTGAAAACAGTTATATAATTGTTTATATTTTCATGCTATGTATATGTCTTTGGATTTATGATAATACAGTTTAATAAATTCTATATAATTACGTGTGATTCACACTCGGATTTTGACATTGTAAAAGCTACTGCCTTGGGAATGTGTACTCTGTCTATTCCTTTTTTATATAATATTCACAAGTGTCTACAAAGACATCATAACTTTTTAATAGTACACATATATATATATTAGAATGGGTATTTTAATATTCACATACATATCTGTTTCATCTAAACAAAAGATCATCAGTGTTACTATATATAACTGCCCCGCCGGTTAGACGATTCGAACCCTGGACTAAAGTCCCAAACTGACAAATAAATGTGTTTGTGCACACCCTATGAAACCACATTCTCGGTTTATAAATTATCATATGAACTAAAACCAGATACAAAATTATTTTATTCTTTTGATATCATGGCAAAATATCTGAAATGCAGGTACAACTAATAGACAAAATCAAAGGTACACATTTTAATGTAGATTTATGGTTCATAATAAGGAATTATTTAAAACTTAGGCATTTGAAACATTGTTGTCCAAATCTAAAATGTACAATATTGACGGTCTAGATTAATCCCGCATTAAAAGCGAGTACCTTGTGTCTAACTTAGCTCTGTAGGAGGGAAGAACGTAAAAAGAGGCCGTCATACAATGACACAACGAACATTAAATGAAAATTCAAGTACAACTTTCCAATGTACGACAAATGGTAGACTTTCTTTGATCTCTTTGGGAATAGAGGTATCATCACCTTTTGTAAATCACATGTTTAACAGTTAGTAAATAGAAATTCTTATCTTACAAGCTCATGAAATATTTTTAATTATAAATAATTAGAAGTCAAAGGACACACATAGGAATATTATAATGTAACCTTATTAAAAACATATACTTTAACTTTACAAACTTCAAAATTTATTTTAGTAAAACGTAAAAGTTAAGTGGTCGACCATCATCTAGAGCGATTTTAAGGTTTCTTTTAATTAGCAATTAAACTGAGATTTAGGGGAGGGCGGTACCTCTTTTTCCAGGATTAGTACACTCATCCTTAATCGGCACCTTATGATGTTGGGTGTTTATTAAGAGGCGTACAGTATCATTTCTTGAGTTTTGGTTTGATTCGACAGAGGATTGAACTCTAGTATGCCGGTCTATTAGCGAACACTTGACCCCTTATATCAAATCGTTCGTTCTTATGGGGAAATGTTAATATAAATCGTGTGTTTGTAAAATTTCGAATTCATGAATTTTGTGAAACGATTATTTTTTATATTTATAAATTTGAATTTTCTAAAACTCATCAATTTGTTTGCTTGCAAACAGAAAATAACCTGATTTTTATTACGATATAATTTACTTCTGAATTGATGAAACTTTACAAAAAGTAAATACTATGACTAAGTGCTGGGATCCTACTAAATATTTAGGGCGATTAAAACGCTAGTATAGTTTGGGAAACTGTACAGAAAAAATTGCCATTATCGGGCACACGATTTATGAAATCAAGTTTGAGCGGAAAAATATGTTTGATTATGGTCCGGTTAAACCACTTTTACTTGAAGCTCGCAAGTGTGACATGAAAAAAGACCAAAAGGGGTCAACTCGAAGGTTAGCATTCTCACAAGTGAGCCGAGGTAGCCAGCAACTAATAAGTTTGCGTGCTGGTCGAAGTCAGAACATTTCGTTCGTGATACGCCTGAGTATAAAAAGATATGCTCAGAGTAAATTACACAGAGGAAACGTTGAGTTACGACCAGTTGAGATTAAAAACCGCGCCATATCCACCCCTTCTATATCGAGCAGATTCGCTTTTCTAAAGGTCCGGAGTGAAAAATCGTTTTCTTGTCGATCGTCCACTAGATCGCGGGTCCCAAGTCAAAGAAACACCAAAAGGAACCCAAAATGTTACTCCCTCTATCTACGTAAAAACTGTTCCTGTACATACCAGTTTTAATGAGAATAGCTATTTTTATCTTAAACGTAAAACAAGAGACTCTGGCTTTGATTTCAATATATTTTGTTTATGTATGTGCCTGTCTTCTCTCCGTTTGTGAGCCGCACGGTCAACGCCGGTTGGGCTTGTTGAAAAGACAAAAACAACGTTGTTGGAGGTACTGTTCGGCTGACGAAGGCATTTCGACCACACGCCGTCTAAATTGTGTGTTAGAGAAAGATATGCGGGATTAAAATGTTTAATTAAGTCCTAAAAATGGGGATATAATTTAAAAATTAAGATTTAAAATTAAAACTTATGAAAAATATTGACTAAAATACAAACTGCTTAAACATTAAGGACGAAATTTTTAAATGATGTGTCTATAACAGACAATCACTTCTTATAAACTGGAATAACCGGTATACATAAAAGATCTTCGATAATCACCCCTTTGCCAAAAACATAACCTCAAAATAGCCTTATTCAATACCTGGTTTACTCTTATATTGGCGCTTTAAATTCCCCCTGCCCTTCTTCCCCGTAAATTTGTTTTCCAATTATCACCTTCTCAGTAATACAGTTAACGTAGTATGTTCCATCTCAATACCAAAACTTAAAACCAGTAAATTATATCACGAAAATATCAACATTTATTCCGGTTGTTAAGTAATTTCAGGGTACTAAAATAGTACGCTTAAAAGCTGTTTAATTCCTAAACAAACTTAAATTTACTTCTTAAATCTTATTCTTAACCTTAAAACAGGCTAAATCACTAACATAATTAATTATTAATTTCATAATAAATTGATACTCCATTAAGAATTAATATTTTAAATTTATATTTTAAATTTATTTTATACCTTTATATTTTAAATTTGCATAATATACCTCCAATATTAAATTTAATAACGATTTTTACAGTTGCTCCCCTGGGACCGTTTGTTACCGTTACTGTGACTTACGAGATGTTTACATTACTTTTTTAAGTTAATAAAACATTTTTATCACTTTAACATTTTAAAATTTTAAAGTTTAATTTTAATCTCTTTAGTTTTAATTTTTGATTAATTCAATATTAAACCTCAAATATCTAATTTTGTAACCTCAGGTACTTTCTTTAACACAAAACAAATTTAACCCTTCCCAAGAATAATGCTTCAGATAATAAAATAGCAGTTAGCAAAAATTGCTTAACGGATTTACAACAAAAACATTTTAATCTTATTATTGTAATTTTATCCCTCTTTTCGAACTTTATTAAGCTTTTTAATGTCACATATCTTTATCTAACACACAATTTAGAGGATATTAATTTAACACTTCAAAGCAATAGCGTGGCTTAGCCCCTCCATTTTCTCTACCAAGTGTCAACAAGCTTTAAACCAATGGTACTGATGGTGTACTGATTTTCTATACCGAACAACATTTAATATTACGCTCTTAATTTTGGTTATCTCAAAAATGGAGCACTCTGCTGGGATTCTCTTAGCATCTTACAAAAAGTTATATATATATATATATATTCAACACTATTAATATGTGGTCAATGCTTAGTAAATACCTATTATCGTTTGACTTTTGATATATATATACATATATATATATATATATATATATATATATATATATATATGTACATAAACATTACATTTCATGAACGTAAAACTATTTATATGCATATCTGAAATGTTACTACTATAATTACTAATGTTGCTCAAATAAATGTTGTAATGGCGCCACTTTGATGTTTACATTCTTTCATCAAAGGGATGCTGTTTATTCATTAAAATAATTAGCACCGTGCCGTGGCCATATATTATTTATCTGTCAAACATGAGAGACTAAAAATATTTTAGATGCACGTTCCCTGTGTTTCTGGTAGATTTGTTGCGTAAACGTTCGGCACTCACTTCTTTCCATTCTTCATTACCTCTGGTTCTGGTGATTTCTCTCAAATTATTCGAACGCTGATTTCGCAATTGCTCACCTTTTTCGATCAAGTTCGCTCTTTCTACCCCCTTTCTCTCTCTCTTTCTAATAATTTAGTCACACAGTTCTTTGTTCATCGTCTATTCCTTGGGTCTATTGAATTGTATCTATTTACTTAAACCAACCAAATCATAATCTCCTTTTACGTGTAACGAATATCCTTTTTACAGACGAGTGTTCATCCTCATCATCATCATCATCATCATCATCATCATCATCATCATCATCATCATCATCAGCAGCAGCAGCATCATCAGCATCATCATCATCTAGATGTGATAGTTGCACGGATTTCCTCGACTCTCTCACGCCTACTCGTTATATCCTCCATCATCACAGGTAAGTCTTCATATGTGCAATGTGAGTCCTCTGCTAGTGTCTTAATGTAGGGTCTGTGCGGTCTCCCCACAGAATTACATGTCCAGTTTTGCATCGCGGACGGTTTTAGAATCTGGGATTAACAGTTAATATTTTCCGGTTTCTCTTTATTAGAAATCATCGCTAAGCGCTGGATTAAACCACTCCACCTTCTTACTACTCCTGATCAGAGAATACACTTTCTAATGTAATTTCGTCTTGTATATATTTGTTTGTGTTAAAAATCTGTCACGGTAAAAAGGTTTTAGCCCGCGTTTTTATCTGATTATAATTCCCTACAATTCTGTATAAATATGAGAAAGTAAACAAGCATCATTTACTTTTGAACCTAAATAGGCTTGTTACGGTCGAAATGAATTGAGTCTTGTCATTCTTCATCCTGTTGCGAAATTATCATTAATGCATGAAATGATATAACTAGAAGTGGGACGTAATGGGTGAACATTTAATTTCAGATTTAACCATCTATATTGTTTCATAGCTTTTGAGGATGTTTTAGGACCTGCAATGTCGCATGAAACCACTTTTTCACCCAAAAATGATGGATTTTGAGTCACGTGGAGCCATAACGACTATTTTTGGCCTGCACCTTCTGAATTTGGCAACATTTTCAAAATGTTTGATTGTTTAGTGTTATTTATGTATAAATGAACACAAAAATACTACTCGCATGAATCTGAAATTTTCACCCATTACGTCCCACCCCTAATATAACAGTGATTTGATACTTTATTTTTTTATGAATAGCTCTGTTGAAATTTGAAAAATAATGATAAATATTGAGCTTTATATTACATTGTGAAATTAATTCCTATTCTAATCGATCTTACTATATGTTGTGACTCTATAAAGGGGCCGGGAAGAAGACACGATATTGTTTGCATTAATGTTTACATCTTTTCATCGGTTTCTCTTTGTTTTTCCAGGAGTTTTTATTCAGCTTTTATTTAGTTCCAGTGGAACCTTTCGACATTTTTGTCTCGCTTCTTGTTGCTGTTCTCGTTGTCTGTCTTCATTTTTTAGTTGCTGTTCCCGCTGTCTATCTTCAGCTTTCTGTTATGTTGCATTTCCAATTTTATGATTTCAATCATAGTTCTTTTAAAATCTTTCATGTTTTAAATGCGTCTTTATAGAGTAAGGCTTTTTAGAAGTGTTTTCATTTTATATCACGCTGCTAAATGTAATCTTAGTTGAAAAAAAGGGAGTATTACATTTTTGTTCTTCGACCAAAACAAATCTCAATTTTTTAGTACATTGTTCGTGTAACCGAAGAATTTGCGGTTGGAACTTTAGTCAACAGAAACAAGTACGTTTTAAATTTTGTTTCTGTTCAAGATAAAAATATCATGTATTCCCTTGTTAAAAATTAACACAGCGTCAGAATAAAAAAAAAAATCATTGACCTTTCTTCAATGAGAGAAAATTATTTGGCCTTTCACGTGTTTTTCTCCTTTTTTAGTCCACCGGTTAAGCCAGTTTTTAGAACTAGAAAGTTGTCGAGTGAATTTGTCCTTTTTTATGTTTCTCAAAAAAAACAACCTTAATATACTTCGTTGCAAAGTGTAGCATCCATTCCTTATTCGTCGCGAATTGTAAGGTCCTTTTTAAGATTCTCAAGAATCCATTTATGTAGACGTTCGGTCCGGTGTAAGTTCGAAATACATCGTCGCCAGTTGTTGTGACCCTGTAAGTTTGCCGGAAGGAAGACATGAACTTGCAGTTTAGAGAAACAAGTATATTGAACTACACCATAATACAACGGAGAACCACAGTGGTCGTACCTCAGTCTTGACTGCCAGTATAGACTGGTGTTGTTCCGATATAGTGCCCCTTAAGAAGGATAACTGTAGCCTCTACAAAAATCCAATGGCATCTTCGTCGGCATTCTCCGGTCGGGACGCCTGAGACAGTAAGAAATAAACTTACTCCCCCCAAAAGAGAGGAGGCAAGGCCTTGAAGAGTGGACCTCCTATGGCTACCCATGACTAATGTCTTAGCCTGACAGATAAAAGGCCACCGAAATGACCCAGTTCCTTTCGGGCGGCGGTGTATCCAGATATATAAATCCTTGTCACTCCAGGAATATGTAGCACAAGGTCGGAAAATTAGGGAAGAGTCAAGCCAGCGCCCCTAAAGAAGGAGCATTCTGGCCTAGCAAAAATAGCCTGGGCAACCCTGTCGGCATTCCCCGGTCAGCGCGTCTCCTGCAGTAAGCGATAAACTTACTCCACCCCAAAAGGGGGGGCAGGCCTAGGAGGGTGCACCTGCTAGGACAACCCAGGAGAGTATACCTCAACCCGGCAGATAAAAGCCCACCGAAATGGCCCATTTCCTGCCGAACTGACTGTCGAGAACGAACCCTTGACTGATATTACCCTATCCCGACTTCCTCAATGAACTGGAGTTAAGTTAATATATATATATATATATATATATATATATATATATATATATATATATATATATATATATATATATATATATCAAGTTAGGTATGTTTATCTTTCTGATAAAGCGGAATATCTGTGTGTGTATGTCTCTTCGTTTGTAGGATAAGAGACTTGAGTGTACATAAATATAAAGGTTTTTACACGTGTAAACTCTTTTTAGTAACATGATGCAAGTAGTCCTGGCACTTAAAGTTCTGTTTTAGGAAGTTTAGCAAAATTTTACATCTAAAGTAGAAATTGATTTATGATTGTAATTTTCAAGACGAATTAAAGCCTGCCGGAATTGATCAGTTGGGAAATAATCAGTCTAACAGCATCGAAGTTGCGGTATCGATTTCTAATTTTATTATTTTAATGAATTCAATGAATATATTATCCTTTTTTAAAATATAATAAATTATAAGTGAATAATCCTCATGTATTTAGTACGTAACGCGTCTCTTTTCGTCCAATTGTCCCTTATTTTCGAGTTGCCTTTTGCCTTTGTAAGTGGTGACCCTCCCTCCTCTGTAATTATAGTGATGAGTGGCTTTTTTAGCAATACAAATGCAGCATAATATTAATTAAATCCTCCTACTTGATATTACAATGAACACTTCATAAAATCTTTTAATAATCCAATGAAATCGCTAAAAATTTAATAGATCGTGTTTATTCCATTCACGATATATATAAATACAAATTTAGGTATGACCTCTAGTGGGTGTTATTTCTACTGAGTCAGGAAATAATGTTACTTCAGACTGTATGTCTACCAATCGAGTATCTGTCTTCGACAATAAGCCCGGCATAGAGTTAACCATTACGGTAGCCTTTTAACTGTCGGGTGTGGTATTAGTCGTGAGTACTTCAAAGAGGTCCACTCTCTCAGGCCTTGCCTCTTCTCTTTGAAAAGAAGTCAGGTAATAGAATGATTGCCTGAAGCTCGACCTACTGGGAATGTCGAAGGACCTGCCCAGGCAAATTTTAAGGGAGCAGAGTATACATGTTGCATTGGCTTATTCTCTCCACCTTCTGGCCTAATGTCACACGATTTTGCAATAGGAGGGAAGGAAATACCGTGTTTTTGTTCTGCCCATGATATATTGATTAACATCAAATTAACATTCTGTTTCTTTCTATATATTCGCTAGAAGGACTGAAATCACTTGATCCATTTAGCACCCGGTAAGATATCGTTTTTTTATTTTCATCTATTCTCTACCTAACGAGTAATATATGTAAATTAACATTTCTATTTGGTTAAACGTGTAGAATAGCTAACGCTTGCATAATTGAGGTCTAAGATTCAGCTTATCTGTATATATAGCTACGCTGATGTGTTTCATATAGAAATAAGCACTTGTCTCTTGATATAAATATGTAATTATTAAATCACACACACACATACACACACACACACATATATATATATAAGCCCCAAATTGAGGTCTAAGATTCAGCTTAGCTGTATATATGGCTACGCTGATGTGTCTCATATAGAAATAAGCACTTGTCTGTTGATGTAAATATTTACTTATTAAAGCATATATATATATATATATATATATATATATATATATAAGCTCGAAACGATATCGTCTGTAGGTAAAACACTTTAATATTTAATAAAAAAATATTTATTGTTAAAAGCCTCTTCAAAAGATGTATTGTCTTGAAAGTAGAACTCCGTAAAATTAAGAAAAGTGTGTTGTCATTTGTGACAAAGCGAGCGTTAAACATTGTGGACAGCGATAACGCTTCCTCTTTTCTCCTCAGGTAAGTGTATCTTAATTTTAATTGATGTATGTGCTGATTGTTGGTAGCCGTGTTATTCTGAGCGTGTGTCCCGTAATTATAGCTTGAATCTGCGAACGGCGTTTGATCCTATGTGAGTGCCTGCAACCCCTACTCCTTCACTGATGAGGACTAAAACCCCAAAACGATCTCGTATTTATGTAAAAACACTTTAATATTTATTAAATACATTTATAGTATATATATATATATATATATATATGTATACATATGTATATATATATATATGTATACATATGTATATATGTATATATATATATGTATACATATGTATATATGTATATATTTATATGTATATATATATATATATATATATATATATATATATATTGATTTTAAGTAAATAATATTAAATAATTTTTTTTTCATTTTTTTTTAATCTCATTTTTTTAATCTTTATTTTTTAAATCTTAATTTTTTTTATTAAAGTGTTGTTCACCTAAAGACGCAGTCGTTTCGGGCTTTCTATCGTCATCAGTGCAGTGAATCTATATGTATATAGTTGTCTCTCCCAAATGATTAAGTTCAAAAATAAATAATATTCCCATGTTACTCACAAGGTTTCCTACAATACATATGCCATAATTTATTATGACAAATTGACTAGTTTAGGATGTTACCAAGTAGATACATATTATTCACGCTTAGTCGTACACACAGATCCTTGTCAAAATATATAACATGATATAACCCAAAACTTTATGTAGAGTAATTATATTCTCTTAATTTTTTACAACTATCTCATTTAAAAAATATTGGGGAGCGGAGGCGTTCGGGGGGCGTCCTTAAATAGTTAATTTCACAAGAAACAATGTGCACATGTTACTCACCGTGTTGCTGAGAATATTTATTCCAAAATAATGATTGCTTCAGTAAAAATTAAATATAAAGAAATATATATGCACCACTGAAATGTTTACAAAACCATAATTTACCATGTTACGCACTGTGTTGGCGAGAATATATATTCAAAAATTCATAATGATCTGTTCATTACAACTTAAATATTTAAAGAAAAATGACGTATATGTACTCCCAAAAGGTTTACCCATGTTACTCACCGTGTATCCGAGAATATGTACATTCCAAAATTCATAATTATTTGTTCATAAAAAAGTAAATATTAAATAAAACTATCTATATATATGAACATAAAAATGTTTACAAAATCATAATTCGCCAATATTATTTTTAGAATATATAATTAAAAATTCATAATAATTCGTTCATTAGTTTTACAAAATCATAATTCGCCAATATTATTTTTAGAATATATAATTAAAAATTCATAATAATTCGTTCATTAGTTTTACAAAATCATAATTCGCCAATATTATTTTTAGAATATATAATTAAAAATTCATAATAATTCGTTCATTAGCTTTACAAAATCATAATTCGCCAATATTATTTTTAGAATATATAATTAAAAATTCATAATAATTCGTTCATTAGTTTTACAAAATCATAATTCGCCAATATTATTTTTAGAATATATAATTAAAAATTCATAATAATTCGTTCATTAGTTTTACAAAATCATAATTCGCCAATATTATTTTTAGAATATATAATTAAAAATTCATAATAATTCGTTCATTAGTTTTACAAAATCAATATTCGCCAATATTATTTTTAGAATATATAATTAAAAATTCATAATAATTCGTTCATTAGCTTTACAAAATCATAATTCGCCAATATTATTTTTAGAATATATAATTAAAAATTCATAATAATTCGTTCATTAGTTTTACAAAATCATAATTCGCCAATATTATTTTTAGAATATATAATTAAAAATTCATAATAATTCGTTCATTCGTTTAGGAGATTAGAAGTTTTTTACGGCGGTTATCAGTGGGCCGACTCTTTAAATTGCAAAATTTACAAAAATATAATGTACCCATGTTACTCATCCGGTTACCGAAAGTAGCAACTTACCCTATATATATATATATATATATATATATATATATATATATATATGTACTTCGAATGATTGAATTTGCTGTCTTTGTTCTATATCTGAATTATTTTCACTGGTGTTGTATTTTAGTACTGAAAGTTGATGCTTTTTCTCAAAGGATTTCTGTATGTGATGGTGTAAGGCGCTAAAGAAGATTTGTTTTGGAATAAGAAAAAATGTTTCCAAAAAAGTATTGGAGACGATCATAATAATAGTTGGTTTTACATTCTCGGAATTCTTGGAACAATGTTCACATTTTGTTAATCTCAACCACCTTTTTATATATGCGTGCTTGAGCAGTGATACGCGCCTCGGCTACTGAGTCAAACATTACTTCTGTATCGGGGTTAGAACCTTGTGACCGACCGTGATTGTCCGGTCCGATACTGACGATTAAAGGTTTGGCATGAAACACATGTGTATATGGGTTTATATTGAAAATAATATTGATTTATGAATAATTGTTTAAAGCTCTCGAAAGATAAAGGACTTCAAGTTTAGTCAACAACAAGTCGTCATTCTGCGTAATGCATAACTCTGGACCCCGCATATTTTAGTACTCTCGATTGTTTGCTAGATAGCCGCCGCGTTTACTATTTAGATGTTTAATTACTTCCCATTTCTAGACAATGCCTGTTGGAGCAGTCGTATGCTTATCGAGGTTCGAACCGTGTGAATGTAAATACATTCATCTTAGTTGCTTCCTCGGTTATTCTAAATGTAAGTAGCGTATTCTTCCATTAACTTTCACAAACATGTCCCTTTGTCTATACTATTAAGCGGTAGAATCTGCAAGGTAAATATTGAAAATGAGATGCACACGTGGTGTATCAACACTGCACGAGGGGAAGGTATACATTAGTGATTGTCAACAACTTTAAAAGACCTTTCCAACTACCGATTTTCATGGTTGATAGTGCCCTTCCTGTGAGCGCAATGTTTAAAATACTCAGCCTGACATTCTCGATCAACATGAAGTGGAATAATTTGATAGAACATGCTGCCATGTCTGCCGCAAAGGTAGGCCCCCTCTATAAGGCTAGAAAACTTCTAACATCTGTCAGTAACCTATATCTCTATAAAGTCACCATTAACCTATGTACTTTTGCCACACAAATAACTCGCAAATAAAATCGCAATTAACCTTTTCCGAATCTATCAGCTAGTCTTCATAAGTACTAAAACTGTTGAGAATATGCTAGAGTTTTTATATTATTGAACATAAAAAAATATTTCACTTTTTCTATTGTGTGTTTTTCATTGTCATAACCGTTAAAATATTCTTCGTTTTTATCTGTCGTTTATTCTTTCTGTTAACGCTTATTGTCTATCTATTATAAACAGCTGTTGTCAAACATTTTAGTCAAGCCAACACTAAAGATCGATATATACAGTTATAAGACATCCCCTACGAAATAAGAATCCTGTATTTTATTTTCCTTTTTCCCCCAAAAAATAGTTCTTGTAACGTCTGTGTGGCCATCTCAGTTCAGGGGCATTCCCTTTTGTATATCTAGCTATAATTATTAAAACAGGTGCCTAGAAGAAGAAGAAAAAAAAATACCTACCTATATTGTGCAAAAATGTCGTTTGTCGAAATCAAATTTTTTTAATAGATTATTGTATTTTTTAATTATTTGATGGGCAGTACTATTAAGTCCCGTTTGAGATGCAAGTTAATATTTCAGATTTATAAGCTGCGCATGGTAGATAGAAGTCAATAGGAGATATATCAAAAGCTATTAGTATGTTTTTACTGCATATCGATGTTTCAGATCATTTAATGCCGAATCAATTGTACTTTTTAAAGTTCTTTCCCAAAAAAATTATTTAGACAAACGAAAATAATATTTTGAAAACATTCGTTAAATGTTTTTTTACGGCATTTTATTCTATTTCAGTTCATTTAATACCAAATCAAGCTAGATTTATATGCCTTTAAATAATTATATTTTTATAGAGATCAACAGCTTTTAAAAAGTTCATTATTGTCTCGACTTTATTTTTCTTAAACCGTTCCTTTATTTTACCTGCTTTGTAGAACTTTCTCTGATATGGGTAAGATAAATGCATTCAAAAAGAATATGCTTCATTGTGTACGTAGCATATTGGTTGTTGTTTGTCTTCAAGTAATTAGGAATGTTCAAACCTTGTGTGACCTATGCAAAGTCTGGAGAACACTTCTTCCTTTCGGCTTTTTCGTGAGTTTTTTTCCATTCTCCTATTGTAGTTTTGATCGTTAGGAGTTTGCTATGTCTATTGCTACTCCAACGTTGTTGCCTTAGTTGTTGGATATATTTGTTGATCTTCATTTTAAAATCTGTATATGAAATCGTAAAATTGGTTTCCTGGGCCATACCTAAGGCAGACCTGGCCGCCTTATCAGACTTGTCGTTTCCTCTGATTCCGATATGATTTGGAGTCCAAAACAGTAATATTTCATTATCCTTTGACAAATATTCTATTTTATATAGTAAGTTGGTTATTAATTGATTTTCAAATTTCCTGTTTTGTAGTGGGATTAGTACAGACAAAAAGTCTGAAAGGATCATGATTTTTTTTTTATTTTAAAATAAAAATCAGCGCTATATCCACTGTATGCTTTTGCATTCAAAATGGAAGTGTCATTTCTGAGACGTTTCTTATTTATATTATTGTTGTAAATTGCAGCATATCCTGCTTTTTCTTCATGTTTTGATCTATCTGCGTAGATGTGCATATGTCTTGGATAATTGTCTTTGTCTTAGAGAATGTTGTTTTTGTTTGTAGAGTCTGCTAAAGGCCAGTATAATCTTTGGGATCCTTATGGTCCAAGGTGGACTCTTTGGTATTATCGTATCATTTATTTTTGTCAGGGCCGATCCTGCTTCTTTGTTGATCATTTCCATTCGAAGGCCAACAGGTCTTATAGCTCTTTCATTCATTTTAGATAATTCCCTGTATTTTGATTGAATATACTATCATATGCAGGATTTGATGAACAGGATTTTAATTTTACATAATACTGCCGAGCTAATTTTTCACCTCTGATATCTGCAGGTGCCTCGTCAGCTTCTACCTAGAGACTCTCAACAGGCGATGCTGTGAAGGCTCCAAGGACTAATGTTAATCCTTCATGGTAGATCAGGCTTTTCTGGCTGATCAAAATATATAAATACCGTAGTCCAATTTAGATCTAATCAACGATCTATATAGTTTTAGTAGAGTGTTTCGGTCCGTACCCCACTCAGTTTTGGCTGCTACACGTCGTAGTTCTATATATTTCAAGTAGGGAATAACGGTCAATTTTCTAACGAAAATTACCCCTGAAAAGTTGTATTCGTCTACAACTGGAATGTCCATCCTTTCAAGTTTACAGCTTGGGTCATTGTGCAATGTTCTCTTCTTACAAAAATTGACACATTTTGTTTTTCCCTGAGAAAATCGGAAACCATTTTCTGTTGCCCATTTGTTGACTTTATTCAGGCAGTGTAGCAATTAACGTTCAATGGTATGCATATGCTTAGACCTGTAGTATATTAGGAAGTCGTCCACTCGGTAATAGGCTTTTTATTATGTTGTTTATTTTTATGCTAAACAGAGTCACAGATAGAACGCTGCCTTGTGCGACACCCTCTTTCTGAGTCTTAATAGCAGAAAGAGTAGATCCAACGCGAACTCGAAATCTTCGGTTTGACAAAAAACCGTCAATAAAATGTGGTAATCTACTTTTTAGACCGATATCGTTCAAATCTCTCATGATGCCACATTTCCATGTGGTATCATGCGCTTTCTCTAGGCCAGATAAAATAGCTACGAGATGCTCTTTTTTAATGAAGCTTTCTCTTATGGCAGTTTCCAAGCGTACCAAGTGGTCTATTGTGCCTCTTTTATTGCGGACTCCACATTGTACATAGGTAATAAGGCCATTGGATTCCAAATACCTAATCAATCGATTGTGTATTATCCTCTCCATGTGTTTGCCTAAACAACTGATCAAAGAGATTGGCCTGTAATTTTGTGGATCAAAGTTGTCTTTGCCCGGCTTTGGGATCGGTACTACTGTAGTTTGTCTCTATATGTCCGGGAGTTTTCCCTCTGTCCATATTTTGTTATATATTTTTAGAATTAATTTCAGTGATTCGCCTGAAAGTTGCCTTAATAACTCATAATGGACTTCATCCGGTCCTACAGCACTATTATGAGATCTTTCAATAGAGTCCCTTTACTCATTCGATGCAAATGCACTATTATGTGTTTCCAGATTGTTTCATTTAAAATTCAACTTATGATTTTCTGCGTTTCTTTTGGCGGTTAGAAATTCTTGTTTTCCGCCCTGACTTGATGAATTTTTGGAAAAGTAGTTGTCTTTTTTTATCTGCTGTTGTGCAGTTATTTTGGAGAGGTGTTGGATAGGTTTAGTCTGGTGTTTACGCGCTATTTTCCCAATCATTTCCCAAACTGCTTTCGGTTTAGAAGAGGAATTTAGTTTGTCAACATATTTTTGCCTTTTTTTTTTGTGCTGCCTTTATCACCCTGCGGGCTCTAGCTCTGCTTTGTTTGAATTCTATTAGATTTGTTGTAGTTAGTTCTTTTTCGAACTTTCTTAGGGCTGCTCTTAGCAGTCCAATGACTTTTATGCATTGACTGTTGAATCAGGGGCTGTTACTTTAGTCTGGTGTAGAATTTCTCGGGATGAAGTATTTTGCTATTTCAATAAGCTGCTGTGTGAAGTGTTCCGCTGTGTCAGAGTCAGTTTCTCCAGACATTTTTCTTTAAACATTTGCCAACTGACTTTGTTTAGTTTCCAGCGGTCGGGTTTACTTTCATCACTAGGTTCTAGATTTTCGAGGAGGATTGGAAAATGATCACTGCCACACGTCATCATACACTGTTTAAGTAAAGTCGATGGGGTCACATGGTCAAATCAATAGCAGAATTACTTCCATTGAATGGGTTCATATATGTCTGTGACATTCGTTTAGCATGCACAGATCATTTTAATTAATACTTTTTTGTATTATTTTCCCTTTTTTGTCATATTTTCGTACCCCATAAGGTATTGTGACTATTAAAGTCTCCCAATAGGATGAATGCTGTGCGTAATTCGTCAATTAGCTTCTTAAGCACACGTTCATTGATGTCCTCGTTTAGTGGAATATATATTGCACATATATTGATTGTTTCATGTAACGTCGGCTTGATGGCAACCGCTTGGATATTGGTTTGAATATTCAGATAAGAATTGATACCCCTCCAGAGGCCCTGTGTCCAGTACCATGAATGTGGCTGAATATCTGATAAGTTTTAATATTGATATTGGCTTCTGGTTTGGCGAAGGTTTCTTGGAGACAAATAATTGTGGGAGATTTTTGCGTCAGTAATAAGATGAATTAAGTATAATTTGATTTAAAACCGCGACAATTCAATTGAATATTTTTTGATCCATGGTTTATATTTTGATTGGGGTAGTTTTTGTTTTGCTTGTGTTTTCAGAGTTTTAAATATTTTGTTTCCATCATGTCCAGTGCCTCAAATCGTTTTGTATCAAGTACACTCTCATTTTTGTTTTTTTTGTTGTTTTTGAGGTGATTTCCCCTTTCCCACAAATTCAGGATTTCTACTTGGAGGCTCTTTACATGGAGAGTTTTTACTTGGAGTCTTTTTATTTAAGTCTTTTCGAATCATTATGTTTTTCCTAGTAGATTCAGTAGCATTATTCATTTACCTTATTTTGGAGTGTGATGGTGGATCGCGGGTAGGGGCAACCTGTTGAGTAGGATGTACAATGATAACCCTTTCCTCTCTTGGTTCCACCTATTGCTTTCTAACATTTGCCGTCGGTTCCTCGTATTCTTTTCTGATTGTATTTTAGAATGCTCGCCAGTCTCCCGATCCAAGCTGAAGCAACCTTTCTATTATTTTTTTTTGTATTTACTGTCCTTCTTATTATTAACCACTTGAGGTACAGCCTGAGAATATGTCTTTTCTCTACTAGTCGTTTCAACCACCCTTCGTTCTTCTTGGTAGGAAATATTTCTAGCGTATTTAACTGTCACTATATCCTTTTCCCTTTTCAATCTTTTGGCGTAAACTGGGTGGTCTCCACTACAGTTTGCGCATGTATGATTCCCTTTACACTCATCCATAGAATAATCGGGGTATTTTTCCCTACATGCGTTTCTTCCGTTACATTTGCTTTCGTGATGCCCATATTCTGGCATTTGTAACACTGAAGAGGATTAGGAATATATTGTTCAACCTTTTTGTATGGTATATCCTTTCATCGTTTTTTTTTGTAAAAATGTCGGTATATCAAATGTCATCACGTATGTGTTTGTTTGGATTATTTTGTTTCTCTTTTTTTAGAGATTCGCTCCACCTTGATTAGTGCTTAGGATTTGAATTCTTCTTTTATTTCTTCTATAGTACACAAGAGAGAGACGTCTTGGCTCCTTAACTCTTGTTTTGTTTAAGTATTGATGCTGGTATTATGTTATATTTATTGTGAAACATTTTCATAATCTTCAAGTCTCTTTTTCTCAACTTCGACTAGTATGTTTCCATTGCCCAATTTTTAACAACCTTAGGCGTCATGACGAAGGGAGATAATGTAGCAAGATTTCATACTACTAATGCTCCCAGTACAATAAATCTTAGGAATCTACTTTGGTCGTTTTCCTCTTCTTGTATCCCTATGAATGATATTTTGTTGTTCTGTTCGAGGGCATGGTTTTTTTAATTCCTTCTCCCTACCCGCCACGGAGTCCCCTTCGACTTAAGGTCTATGGGAATTGCCAAGGAAGAAACCCAATCGATTTGAAAAGACAATGCTACAGGAATGGTATACTCAACCCGATCGTGATCACAAGAACCTGTGTTGCATCGATTTCTCTACCCACTTATAGCGAAACGTCCGGGGCCACACAGCCATGTTGCAGTCATTTATCTTTCAAGTTCAGTGATCCTTGCAACCACATTCTAGCACTTATTCATAAACTTAAGTGGTTATTGATAACTACGATGATAATCAATTTCAATATTGTTAACGATCGAGGAAACGGATAGAATAAGTGACAGGGCAAAACGTAACTGGCCGATTGATCTGATCGGGTCCCTCCCACCTCCCGTCTAGCAAAAGTAGAGTGTTGCAAATCAGGTGACCATTTATACAACTAGGTCAAGCCATCAGGATCCAGTCCTGAGATATTTCGGGTCGCCACCTACGGCTAACAGGTTGCCCCGTTTTCGTGGTGGTGGTACCCCTCTGCATGGGGTTGCAGTTGGCGAATTCGCGGCCCCACCGACAGGTCATAGCTATTAGTAAGTTAATAACATCTCCTTATATGGAAACGTATCCATTTCATGCAAAAACGGTTCATAATGACTAGCTTTGCGCTTATCAATTTTTTGTCTCTCCCTATCTCTCTTTATGCTTACGATATGATCACAGCTGTTATAAAAATAACCAGCTATAATACTGTAAGCAAACACAGTATGTAGCTTTAGTCCACAGTGGGAAGTTTGGGAGGGAGTGGATTGTGGAGTTTTAGGTGGAGTTCAAGGCGAACCGCTGGGAAAGCAATTCAGCCTTATCAGTTGCCCCCTCACTTTTTGATTTGCCCTCCCGCTTTACGGTCATCAATAATTAAGTTGCTATGCATGTGTTTTATTTTATCTAATTAGCTTATCTATTGGTCTTATATTGTCATCATAACAATATAAGACCAACAATCAATGTTATCTAAAATTTGGCGAAAACCAAGCGAAATGGGTGAGTTTTTGTTAAAATAGTTATATTTACGGACTTTCATTTTCTTCCCCCAAAATTGATACCCCAAAGCAAAACTTTCCGGTATTTAAGTAAAATTTTGCTGAAAATATTCAATGGACGAACAAAATAAAGTAAACGTGTCAATAATACAATGAACCTATTTGAGCTTGTTCCATAGTTGAAGCAGTCGACTTGGTATGTCTGATTGACCTTGCTGTGTGTCCAGTTTCATCACAAATATTACAGTGAGGTCGGGGGGGTCGTGAAGCGATTTCAGGGTGAGACATTATCAACATTCGTCAAAGTATATCATGAATATTGTCCTTGATGGAGAGTTGCCGAGGCAATGCAGCTGGACCACTTAGGGAAGACTGAACGTGCTCGTTCCAAGACTCTACTGGACTGTCACTATATTTTGCTATCGAATTACCGTTATTCTACTTGAACTATGGGCACATATTTGATGGTAGCTCGTGATAATCTCGATGCCCAAGGTTTTTAATGCTTCCACATGCGCACATTTGTTTGTGACAGACTGGGTGATAGACAGGATGATGTTGGTGTTACTCATGAACGTTTCAAAATTTTTTCGATCGACGATCGACGCTGTTACGGATGAGAGAACATCTGTAAAAGCGATTTTGAGTGCTGAAAAATCTGTTGCAAAGCGGACCATTATTTGTATTTCCTCCACTCGTACATGGTGCATCCATTAACATACGGGTGATTTTTCATTCTTTTTTCGCATTGTTGAGGTTCCGCATAATATCCAAAGTTATTAATTCCATCCTCCAATCAGTCCTTCTCTCCACAGAACAACCGATGCAGTATCTTTTGAGATATTCCAATGAACGCAATTTGAAGTGAAGAACAGAGAAACAATGCAAGTATGCCTTGTTAATACGCTTATAACGATCTATTCTAATCCCAATACATACATTTATACTTTTATACTTTTTACTTTTGTACTTTTATATGCATCTTGTCAGTTAATATTTTTAACTTTATGTATTCTCTATATTTGATGAACCCATTTATTCTTGAATTTTGTCATTTTAACTAGAAGCGACTTGCTGATGTGTTTCAAATGAGCCATCTAGCAGTGTCAGAAAATCATTTTATGTCTAGATTAAGTTCAAAAAGGTGTATTTGGCCCAAAATGACCAAATATTGTAATTTGGGCCCAGGCCCCCCAAACTTGAATTGTCTGTGTGTTCTATTTTCACCAGAAGCGACTTGGTAATATGCTTCCAACAAGACCTCAACCACTATCAAAAGATCATTTCATGTCTAGATTATGTCAAAAAAGGGTATTTTTGGTCCAAAATGCCCTAATATGGTAGTCTGGTACCAGACGCCAAAACATTGAGTATTGATAATGTTTCTTCATCTATCACCAAGAGTATTCAATTTCGCTTCTAACGAGCCATCAACCACTAACAGGCCATCATTTTAAACCAAAATATGCCCCAAACAGTGATTTTTCCCCAATATGCCGAAACCAGGTAATTTGAGCCCAGACGCCAAAACATTGAAATATTTTGAATTTTACTTGTTCTATCACCAAGAGAATTCCATTCCGCTTCCAACGAGCTCTCAACCACTATCGGACGATCATTTTTAGTCTAGATATTGAATTTATTTGGCATTCTGGGCGCAATGTGCCCCCCCCCTCTTTTTAGGAGACTCTCCCCATTTTATAACTGTCCCGCCGGCCCTGATAATACATTAAACAAACACTGATGTAATAAATCATCTATAATGTAATAAAATTATGTACATCTCAATAAACGCCTAATTGCCCATTGCTAGTTCCAATTGTAGTCTCTGTCTTTAAAAGACAATAATATGCAAGGCATTGAT
>OY744537.1:68493594-68713594 GCA_963556195.1 Sepiola atlantica | reverse complement strand
CACATGGACGGTAGTCGGAGCTATTACCGCTGAGCAAGGATGTGTTGCTTAAATATTTGTCGTTTTATCGCTTGTTCAGTTTTTTTGTTGTTGTTTTTTTACGGTTATGCCATCTTATGAAAACCATCATACGATGATTCACTTCATGAGAGAGAGTTACCCTCCGTATATACAGTATGTCGTCCCTTATATTTTAAGGACGTATATATTTATTTATACATCAAATATAGTCATCCACATACACATGTTTCACTGTACCTACAGCTTATCAGACAGGCTGACTATGGCAAGATTTGAACCCGCAGCTGCACGGACTGTAGCCGGAGCTTTTACCGCTAGTTATGAAGTTGTGCTTGAAATGTGAGTCGTTTATATCGCTCATAAATGTTTGGTTATTTCTCTAGTTTGTTTTTGGCGAACATGAAAGTTTATGAAAGCCATATATATACATATATATATATATATATATATATATATATATATATATATATATATATATATATATATATATATATATATATATATATATATATATAGTCTCGGAAGTTTCTCAACCATTAAAACTATATATAAAAAAAAAAAATGAATAAAATAAAATTTAAAAAACTAATAGTCTCAAGTCTTCCAGTGGAAAATCACTCATGTAAGTCAATTTATTTTTTACAGTTATTATATTAGTTAGTTTCTAACACTATTTTAAGGGATCATCAGTTGTTTACCATCTTTTATCCAGGAAGATACCTTTAATTCTTAGTTATATTTTCCAGAATTTTTTTTTTAGATTTTTCTAGTAAAAATTTCACTATCACCTTATACAAAATAAAATGTTAAAATAAAAAAAAACACGGTTAATATCGCCAATGAAGCAAACATATTCCCTTATGAGCATTCACACAGGTCATAGATGGCCGAAGATAGCGATAGGGTAGTTTTATAATTTAAACTTAAGAAAACCCAACAATTTCTTTGCCTGTGCCCGCCCCTTCCACCTAACTTGAAACCTAAGGTTGATCTGAACTTCGGTAATATTATATGTATATATATATATATATATATATATTTATTTATTTGTTTTCAAAGACTGAAACTAGTGCACAGTGCTGTCAGAAAATATTTAAGAGAGTGTCTAATACTTATTTTTAATGCAATTAATATAACTAATATCAAATAAAGCTAGAGTTTTCTGGTGCTACTAGATCAGGCTGTCTGAAGATACTGGATTGCTGACCAAACATTAATGTTATTATTGTTTCCCTTTGCAAAACTCAATCATGTTCTACAAAGCCTCAATCATAACCCACATTTTTCTTCTACAGAACACAACACAATGAACAACTATTTGAAGATATATAGAACTTGAAGCATAAAGCATCTACCAACATTATTCGGCATTAAGTAAGCTGATGAAGGTTGATATGCCGTAAACAACATTTTCTATATAGTTTTATAAGACAAAGTACGTGCTTAACTATTCCTCAGTTTTTAGCAATAAGGCTCTGTGACTCATTTGGCTAAGGTGCTATCTGTCATTTGAACCCATTCTCACTGTATGTTGTTTGACTCCATGCTCTTATTTTTACAGTATCTATAAAACTAACTATCATCACTCTCTCCATCTTTTTATTAACATTAAACATCAATGATAAAAATAAAAATACGAAAAGGAATATCACAACAACATGGTTTTTACCTGAGGCTTGAAACTATATATATATATATATATATATATACATATATACATATATATATATGTATATATATATATGTATATATGTATATATATATATATATATATATATATATATATATCACATTTTGTAATGTACCCGTTATATCCAATTACACTTGGTATTATTATAAAACATAATCGCTCGAGAGAGATTAATAATATACACGAATCCGATTGGTTAACCAGCTAGAGAAAACATTGGATAAAAAGTACTCTCGAACAATGTATCTATCCAGGCATTTAGCCTGATAATTAAGTGCGAAAAAAGAAGCATGACCGCTGCTCTGTTGCTTACTTGTCTAAGGTATATTGTAATATAACTACGATATACTAACGTATCGAGCACTGTTGAAGTAAATACTGAAATAAGATATATACACAATATATAATATTACTGTATAATATTATATGTGAGTATACATGAACTAGTAATAGGTGTTATATTCATATATATATATATATATATATATATATATTCTACTCATCGAAAAAAATCGATTTTGTAAGTCAGTTTCAGTCTGATGATCGTGGAAATTTGAAACTCCGAGTCACTGACTAGGTTGAACGGGCAACTATTTAATTTGCACTATTTTGGGGTTGCTATTTATCATGCTGATTTATTTGAAGCAGTTCATTGAATTAGATCGGTGAATTAATCCGAGTTATCCTTTATTTTTAAAATGGACACATACACTTATATATTATTATATATATATATATATATATATGTATATATATATATACATATATATATATATACATATATATATATATATATATATATATATATATATATATATATATATATATATATATATATATATAATTTTATCTGTACAAAAAAGTAATCAATGGACACCTGTTTCTGGCTCACAGCCTTCAGCAGCTTGACTAACTTAGACGAGGATCGAAAATCTGATATTGATACTTATAGTCAGGCGTTTTACGCCCGGACCATGCCGCCTTACCTGATAATATGTACGTGTTTAATCACCTGAATATTTAATGTATTCATATAATTGTTCATATATATAAAGATAGGCATAGAATGATGGGACATAATAGAAAATTAAAAAGGAAAGCTAAAAACTATATTCCCTATGTATTCATTAATGTTTCGTCTTTATTGTGAGACTTTCTCATGATAAAAAAAAACATGCAGAAAAAAATCATACAAACATCGACTTTTATCTGCTTCAAAAATTAATATATTTTTTTCCTTTTCACTCACAGTACGGCCGAGGCCCGCTGCTATCGAGAAGATCAAAATTGATGATTCTATGATTATTACTGCATTTTTCTGATTTTTTTGGCATTATTATAAATTGACTACATA
This sequence comes from Sepiola atlantica, assembly GCA_963556195.1. Lineage (NCBI taxonomy): Eukaryota > Metazoa > Mollusca > Cephalopoda > Sepiida > Sepiolidae > Sepiola > Sepiola atlantica. Next base: position 68,710,529 of record OY744537.1, on the reverse strand, counting down.
CATTAGTTTGATTTTCGATCAATATCGTCGCTTTCACGCAAACGTTGGAAATTCCAAAATATAAGGTCGGAGGTTACGTTAGCCGAAACGTTGTGGGAATAACATCCCAGATGAAAATAGTAGCCCGAGTTATTTAAATAATATAGGTTATCTATCTTCATCTCAAAAATCACGAAATATTGTTTTTCTTTTGTTCAACAGCTTTTGGTCAAACTGTCAGTAGTTGAAACAAATATCTTCCTTCAATTGTAACTGTATCGTATTAGAAACAGGACACAAGTAATATTTAAGGAAGCGATGTTTACAAGTACTGACAGTAGGAGCAACAGCTGTGCGACAAGGAAACAAAATATGACACCCAAAAATCGAAAACAGAACATTTTACCGTGAGAAAATTAGGACATAAAGTAAATTGTTGTAAATGGAAGGTAAAGTGAAGACTTTAATTACGGGAATGTTACTGGCAGGAAAATAAACATTTTGTAAAAGTAAAAATGAATGAATCACATTCAAAAGTTGTCATTTCTAAAACTGTTTCCATTATTAACAAATTGACCTGGGATCATATTGGAAAGTAAATCTGAAACGTACACAAAACGAAGCATATTGTGACACAGTTAAAATATACCTTTATTAGCGGGGAGCGGGGAAATTTCGCAGTTGTATATTTAATGTGTTATATCTTGCTGCCCCGCTATTTCCATTCTATGGATGGCCGATACAAACACAAACCCAAATATATTATTTTACCACTTGGTTCAAATAGAGACATATTTATCAAAGTACTCTGGTTAATGCAGTTTCAGAATAAATCTAGTGATGGGGGTCTACCTGTTATCTACAAAACCCTTGTAGGAATGTGTGACATCTTTCATCTCTATGGACGTCCGGCGCGAACGGAGGCACCATGATATTATTGCACCATTTTTGGACAGAGGAAATACTACACTTTGATCATAGCCCTAAGGTTAGGAAAGTGTATTTTAATTCGAGTTTAGTTCGATATCAGATGAAATGTAACATACATTAGAGCATGGTTACTTGATCTTGTCATTATGTGCTCGTGTGTCGACGATGATGGCTGACCGTTTGATGATTGCCTTGAACATTCTTCGTTGTACCGAAGCGAACTTTGATACTGTGGAATAACTATTATTTCAATTTTAATTATTGTTAATAAATTTTAACGATTATAATAGAGATAGGTATTCATTTGATTCACACTTAGACATCAAAAATAAAGGGTCGGCGATATCAAGTTTCGTTTTTGTAAAAATCTTCACTTATTTTTTAAACATGGGACTTAATTTGAATGTATTGTTTAGATCTATCGTCCTTTTCTCCATTTATGGTATATATATATATATATATATATATATATATATATATATATATATATATCTTCCGGAGACAGTTAAGATACGGCCACTGCTTGCAGATTATAGGCTTATTCTGTGAACTGGGGTCGCGCCCCCTGACCGTCCTAAATTATTACTTTCCTATACTGATGAAAGCAATAAGCTTAAAACGCTAGCCGCTGTATAGAATAAATAGTTTAATATTTATTTATAAATATTATTGTAGTAAGCACTTTAAAGATTATTATAGTCCAGCACTCTCATCAGGCAATATTCAGCTTTAAAGCTAAGTTCTGAATACGTCCGTCCAACACTCTCGATAAGTCTTGTGTCTGATGTCCGATTCTAGGCACATATAGAGCTTAATTTCCCCGAGTCTGTTAGAATAAGCCGACTGCTCACAGATTATAGGCTGAATCTGTAAACTGAGTTCGCGCCTCCCGACCGTTTGAAAGTGTTACTTTCCTACCCTGATGAGAGCAATAAGCTTGAAACGCTAGCGTCTGCAAGTTATAAATAATTAAATATTTATAAAGAAATACTATGATATATAATTACATATATATATCGTATATATATATCACATATATACATATACATATATATATATATATATATTTATACATATATGATTTTTTTCATTCTAACAAATATGTATATACATATATATATATGTAATGAGTTTTTTATTCAAACAATCATATACATAAAAGCTCTATTTGATATTGAGAACATTTTATTAGTTGAAATTCTTTGGATTCCTATCCTGTGGATGTTTACTTACTTGGATTATATATATATATATATATATATATATATATATATATATATATATATATATACAAATACTAATTGTAAGTAAATAATATAAAATTATTTTATTCATTATTTCACTTTTATATGGATGATAATCTCAGACGGTCGCACGGTTCGAACCCTTTCCATAGAGTCAACCTAGACTATGCAAGCATAGATAAAATTAAAAATACTCGAAGCCCTCTACATAAAAACTAAACATCCCACAATTAAAAATGTCAATTATGAAACATTTTAAAGTGTCTAGCATAATAATTAATATTACCAAATTCTTAGCCATTAGGTAGTTATGCGTTTGAATTGTATGCACTTTCTTTAACGTCATCAATTTCTTAACGGTTTAAACAGTCAAACTTTTAAATCTCTCATATGTGTAGAACGCCATCATGCTCTCATGTACATTTCAACTTTACAGACGCTTTTTCAAGTTATAAACTACTTGCCGTTATAATTCAAAAATGAGCACAACAGTTAAGTCATAATTTGTAAAGACATTAAAACTAATACCGCCTGAAGATTATTTGACGATTCAAATCGAAAGTACTTGCAAAAAAGAAAAAAGAATGGAACAAGAAACCCATGGATCATATTTACATCAATTTGACCGAAACATTAGATGGACAATTCGGAAAATTGAAACAAAAAAAAAAGTCGCATCAGACAAAGCCACTCCGTGTTATTTAATAATGTTTGCCTAAATAATATATATATATATATATATATATATATATATATATATATATATATATATATATATGTGTGTGTGTGTGTGTTTATTATTGTTGACAAAGGCAAGTTTCTTTTCCCGAAATATTATATAAATTGTTTTTATAATCATCCGGACATCACACAAACAGCCAATACCACACTTGCTGTTATGTAAAATTTTAAGAAAAAATAAATAGTAAGTCACATTTCGTATTCGATTTATTATTTTTATTCCTTCAAGCTTACATCCTACCCGGGACTTTGCATTGCCCTCAGTATTTTAAAAACATACTACTACTATTCCCAGCAATACTTCAAGCTAACTACCATTCTCTATTGTATATGTATATATTTTATCGGTATATATATATATATATATATATATATATATATATATTATATATATGTATATATTTTATAATATTTTATAATATATATAGCAAACGTGGACACGATACTCTAATATATATATATATATATATATATATATATATATATATATATATATATATATATATATATATATATATATACTGGTAAAATAGTACAACGGCGAAAACTGAAGAGCGTCTGGATCAATATGTAAGTTAATTAATAAACGTATATGTCCATTGCGCACAGCTGGCCTGATATGATTTTGGTTTACAAATAAGATGACACCTTGACAGTTATCGATACCGCCGTTACCGATGGTTACAACATGGAAGAAAATGAGATCAATAGCACGAGTGTGAAAGTTCCAAGAATCGGAAGCGATAGGATAAATGTGAAATCTTACGACTTAATTGAAGGAAATTAATATATCACAAAAAATGCCAGAATTACAAAAAAATCCTCGATAAAACATATTTCTTGAAAAATCTTGATAAATTGTTCATCAATAACTGTAACCGATTTGTGAGACACTCTGTCTGATCATCTTGCTGCTGATGATGATGTTGGTGGTGATGATTAGGTCAAACGTTAAAACTCAAGTATAGCCTTAACAATGTACGAAATGCAGAACCAGGGTTTCAGAAATTTGTTGCACAGCCATCATTCTGAAACACATTCTGAATTTCGCTTTGGCATGATCGAGATAACTTTCTTAAGACGGTTTATTGTAATGTTCTTTCAAATTGTGAAAATGGTTTCGCAAGCATTATTCACTGTTTGCAAGTATTATTTACTCCTCTCCAGGAGTTAGGCACGAGGCCAGTTTTATCCTACTCCCACAAGTAAGATGTGACACAAGGTCGGGTCGGAAAGTGGGGGTTGAAAAGCCAGCGCTCGAGAGGTGAGCACTCTGACCATCAAAAATTGCCTGGGCAGCCCCGTCGGCATTCCCCGGTAGGGACGCCTCAAGCAGTAAGCAATTAACTTACTCCTCCCCAAAGAGGGGAGGCAAAGCCTGGGAGGGTGGACCTCCTAGAACTGCACAGGACAATCCCATAGACCGGCGTAAATCAAGCCCCGAAGGCCAAGACAATACCAGTCTATGGGGTGCAGTATCCATCGGAACAGATACTACACTTTGATCTTAGCCAAAAGAAGTGACATCCGTTTCTTGAGACTTCCCTCTGCCATTTGGCTAAAAAACTTGTGATGGGGTTCATGCTAATCTGTACCGCTGCATATTCCAAACGAACGTTATTCGCCATGAGACCAATATATAAACGTTATTCCCTATGAGAATATAATAAGAACGTTATTCGCCATGAGAATAATATAAAAACGTTATTCGCCATAAGAATAATATAAAAACGTTATTCGCCATGAGAATAATATAAGAACGTTATTTGGCATGATAATATTATATTTACGTTATTGGCCATGAGAATCATATAATAACGTTATTCGTCATGAGAATAATATAATAAAGTTATTCGCCATGAGAATAATATAAGAACGTTATTTGGCATGATAATAATATAATAACGTTATTCGTCATGAGAATAATATAATAAAGTTATTCGCCATGAGAATAATATAATAACGTTATTTGGCATGATAATAATATAATAACGTTATTCGTCATGAGAATAATATAATAAAGTTATTCGCCATGAGAATAATATAAGAACGTTATTCGTCATGAGAATAATATAATAACGTTATTTGGCATGATAATAATATATTTACGTTATTCGCCATGAGAATAATATAATAACGTTATTCGTCATGAGAATAATATAAGAACGTTATTCGTCATGAGAATAATATAAGAACGTTATTCGCCATTAGAATAATATAAGAACGTTACTTACGATGAGAATAATATAAGAATATTATTCGCCATGAGAATAATATGAGGATGTTATTCGTCATGAGAATAATATAAAAGCGTTATTCGCCATGAGAATAATATAAAAACGTTATTCGCCATGAGAATAATATAATAACGTTATTTGGCATTATAATAATAAAATAACGTTATTCGCCATGAGCATAATATAATAACGTTATTCGTCATGAGAATAATATAATACCGTTATTCGCCATGAGAATAATATAATAACGTTATTCGCCATGAGAATAATATAAAAACGTTATTCGCCAGAGGAAAAATATAAGAACGTTATTAGCTATGATAATTATATAAGAACGTTATTCGCCATGAGAATAATATAATAACGTTATTCGCTATCAGAATAATATGAGAACGTTATTCGCTACGGGTGATATAATAACGTTATTCGCCATGAGAATAATATAATTACATTATTTGGCATGAGAATAATATAAAAAGGTTTTTCGTAATGAGAACCTGTTGTCTAATGGCCACTTATTGATTACAGAGTTGTTTTGCTGAAAGATCCACTATTTTTTACATAAGTCGAAATGTTCTGCCAATAAGTGTGTTTTATCTAACATCTAACATTGTAACAAATGTATTATGAATCAATCGTCTGTATAAGTTAAAGATGCATTATTCTTTGGAAAGATAAACCATCCGAATAATTGTTGAACATTGTGCACTGTGGCGTGTAGACAATTTTCCTGGTGGAATATCCCTTTAAATCGAACAACTTCCGAAGCGAGCTTGGTTAAATGTTTTCTCATCAGAGAATCATACATTTTCACAACTTTCTATCTCTGATATTCAATGGTTCCCATCTATTTATGTATTTATCTATGCATATCTTTCTCTCTCTATCTTTCTGCCTGTCTCTCTCTTTATTTCTCTCTCTCTCTCTCTCTCTCTCTCTCTATATATATATATATATATATATATATATATATATATATATATATATATATATATATATATAAATTAATATATACAGGGTGGGCCAAAATAAGGGTCCTATCTTTAAATTTGAATAACTTGAATTTGAATAACTTCCACAAAATAAAAGTTAAACTTACCAAACTTTATGTGTGTGTAGACTGACCCTTCCGAGATTTTTTGAAATAAACAAAACAAATTTTAGCCGAAAAACACTCCTTAAAACTTACAAAAACTAAAGTATTGTTTTTTACACTGTTTTGAGTTTTTTAAGCAAAAATAATGTTTTCTAAATGAGGGTACGTTCCTTAAGGCTAATACGGCTCATGCTTGCTTCGGAAGGGGTCCTTTACTTATTCTAAAAAAAAAATTTTTAAAAATCAATAAATAAAAAAGTTATGAATTTTTAAAAATAGGACCCTTATTTTTGCCCACCCTGTATATATATATATATATATATATATATATATATATATATATATATATATATATATGTTCGTGTGTGTAAGTTTTTAAAGGAATAAATACTGACAGAATGTGTTGGTATGCAGACAGACATGAAATAAGTAAATATACACTCTTTTCATCATTTATAATGAAGACTACTGTCAGATGGTACTGACCGACCTAGGTGAGATAATAGTGATTCTTTTCTATTTTAGATGAATTTGACAATCATTCAATTAACAAAGGAAAGTAGAACACGAGGTTTGCGGCGATTTGACGCTGATAAATGCCACCTTCAGATTCACCTATAATATGGTTCCTCTGAGAATTCTATTGCCCACCGTGGTCAACTTAAATGTAGAACTATATAATATATATTGATCTCTAAAACAGCAATTTGCGTTAAATATTGATCTTTCTAACTTTCTCTTCTGCTTTGTACGGCTCTAAATGTTGGCTGACAGCTTAAAAAATATACAACGTTTTAACGTGTCTGAATTATGTTCATACACGTGGAGTGATTGGCTCTGCCACACGCGACTTCCTCGGCAGCCTGTGTCTATTAATGACGCGCAACACCGGAGACAATCGCGAATTGTCTTGGCTTTACGAGCGCCTCTCTATCGCCATTATTCGTGGAAACGCCTTGAGTCTACTCTCAGCCTGCCAAGCTAGCCGGACATCTGATAAAAAAATATGGACTGCGAGACAATTATATATAAGGAATCAGGATGTCTCAATATTTAACTAGACAATGCCCAAGTGACGAATAAGGGATGTATTGATTATTTATTGAATTATTAATCTTATAGTTTAGTTTCTCACCGAATAGATCAATGTAATATATGTGTTTCTTATTTGTATGTGTGTTATCTACGCTAAATAATGTTTTCTTATCATCGCTTGAAAATAAAGAATATACTTATTTTCATGGATTTTACATTTACTCCTATTATGTCTGTGTATAGGAATAAGCTAATAAGCCAAGAACAATCTAAATAGAACAGGAAACATTAAAAGAGAACCATAATTCTATTGATTCAATATTTCGCTTCAATTACGAAACTTAATCACTGGATAAGCTTGTATTAAGCAGACACCAGCTTAAATATAGAACAATAGTGCAGGGGTAGTATGGTGGAAGCAAGCCCTTGAGGTGAGTTGGATAAAGCGAAAGTAATATATTAGAAAATTAGGACCAGCGTTTGAAAGCGAAAGGCATCAACTCATCTGGCACCGTGAAATATAAACGGAAGCCCCTATAAAAGCAAAATATCAGTCATGATAATTATCAAGAAGAAGTAATATACCTACAAAATAATAGATTTCGCCACCACAGCAAGTCACAAGGTGATGATTAAAGGAGCAGAAGATAAGTACATAGGAAGGACTTGTCAGCGAGCGGAGGTAAATAATAAACAGTTAGGAAAGATCGTTCAGGAAATAACTGACAAAAAATTCAAGAAATTAGAATCAAAGGAAGATTGTTTTCATCAGTGCTGTAGTTTGCATCATACAAACTACAACACTGATGAAAAAGAGTAGAGTGCGGAAACCGAACGAGATATGAAGGTAACACTGATAAACCACATGTAAGTTGATAAAATAGAAAACACAAGTTAAGTTATGAAAGAACAGTACTGACAAACAAAGGGCAACTGGGGCAGACATGGAAGAAATATAAGATATCAACAGTGATGGAGGGTTTGATGAAATTGAAATACAAAGAACAAAAAAACATCATCTAAACATTGACTTGAAGTGCACGATGGGACATGGATCGTGAAGAGGCTTATTGTCACTCAAATTCTAAACAAACTCATCAGCTGCGAGAATTTAGTGGTAAACGTCTGGCGCGAAAAATCAAAATATGTTGTAATAGCGTTATAAAGAAGCCAATATAACGGGAACTCTGGGGAGACTCGTTGTCATTCGGGCACCATCAAACATCAACTGTTTTTGTTAGTAAGCGATCACTGGTAATCACTTGAGTGTGAACTACTCGTGATTAGGAAATAATAATATACACATCATTGTTTTTGCAGGGAGTATATTCTTAAGGAAAATTCGCATCACTCACGTTCTGGGTAGTGTCATTAACTGCTACCTTTGATCTTTACACTAAAGTTATCTCGCATATATATATATATATATATATATATATATATATATGTGTGTGTGTGTGTGTGTGTTGGCCCCGTTTGGCTGGGCTCTTTAATACGAGATAAGAAAGCCGTCAACACTTGCTATGATATAACGTTCTTTAAGTAAACGCTCTCTGACTGCTGCTTCATTAACTAATTTCTTATTTAAAAGTGATAGAATGAGATTCTTCTCTTTGCCCCAGAGGAGCACTTGCGCAGGCCTGCGTCTTGTGCACGATGTTTGTAACCTGTGATATCTAACACGACTTTTGAGGTAATCATTTAATTCACTTGGTAGCAGACGTGTAATCCATATATACTTGCATAAGTCTATATGTATATATATATATATATATATATATATATATATATATATATATATATATATATATATATATATATATTTGTATATCGAGGCAGCATTTTTTCCTTAAGACACGTATTATTAAAAATAACTGACACTTTTTGTCTGGTTATTTTAGTAATGATCCCTTCAATTTTCCAGATTAAAATCTTAATCTCGGAAGAAAATTGGCTGATGAAACTGCCGTAATGTACATGTTGGTCCAGAGTACTTTCTGACCCGTCTGGGTCCATCGTCAGTGGAATAATGACATACAGGTAAAAACCTGGAGTGAGATTTATAATTAATTATGGCGGGAAAATGTATATATGAAACTATATTTATTAGGTATTATAAGCATTTAAGTATATTAGTACTAGTGTTAAAATTAGTATTGTTAATAGCAGTTTTTTTTTTGTAAAGCTTCTAGTATGTGGAGTTTTTGTGTATTAGTATTATGTTCTAAGATTTTAGTATTGTCTACGAGAAATGTTCGGATTTGCGAGCGGGGACAGGAATGTCCATTAGTAAGGTGTCTAGCTATAGCACTATAATCGGATAGATGCATGGTCAACCTCCTGGACAGAGTCGTGGTGGTCGAGCCAATATATACGGGTTTACCTTGATTGTCGGAGACACAGTCTCCCAATGGACATTTAAACTCGTATACTAGGCCCGTCCTATCCAAGACTCTAATCGAGGGTGAAGAATTATTTGTAATAATAAGATTAGTGGTTTTAGTTTCATTGTAGTAAATAATTAGTTTAACTTTTTTATTTGGTTCGGTGGGAAGTACGTTTTTATTAATAATATTTTTTTAAAACTTGTTCATTTGTTTTATAGTTATGGTGAAATTGGTTACGGTAAAATAGTTTGATAGTCTTGTTGAGTGGAGAAATGGATTCATTGTTGTTGTTATTATTATTATTACTGTTACTAGCATTATTTTAAATAGTTGAATTTGTTGGTCTATAATATAATTAGGGAAACCATTATCTACAAAGGTTTGTTTTATATTTTTAAGTTCATTTTGAAAGAGAGTAGGGGAGGAAGAGATTAATTTAGCTCACCTTAATAAGTTTTTAATAATGGCTATTTTATATTTAAAGGGGCATTTACTAACAAAGTTAAGAGTACAGGGTTTTTTTGTTAGGTTTTTTATATGTAGATGTTACAAAATCCTTATGATTTGTGTCTATTAAGACGTGTAAGAAAGGGAGTTTTTTATCCATATATATATATATATATATATATATATATACATATATATATATATATATATATGTGTGTATGTGTGTGTGTTTATGTATTGCTTTCAGTCAGATGCTAGCACTATCCTGAAGAAAAAAAAAGCTCAATGGCGCAGATTACGAACATCTAAGTATTAGACATCGAATAAATTCCCTTTTATCACCCTCTGTCATTCTGTCTCTCAAACAGACATATATATATATATATATATATATATATATATATATATATATATATATATATATATATATATATACTGAAGTTGTGTCCTATTTATTCATGCAAGCATACCATATTAAATCAAATAGATTATGTGTATTTCTTTGATCTATTGATTATCTTTTCAAAATAAATAGTCACACAGACTCATATATATATATATATATATATATATATATATGTTTTTACAAAAACATATCTTTACGTATATACTACTTATAATATTGAAAAATGTTCCAAATTTCAAGGTCAATAGAGTTGTATTACAAGCTTTAGACAATATATATATATATATACATATATATATATATATATATATATATTATCGATAAATTCCAATGACAAAAAGATCTTTATATATCGTCGACCGACCAGAACCATACTTTTCTTCTGTAAGTTTAACCTCTTCGATATCTGCTGAGCAAAAAAGTTAAAATACAGACTATGTATTTCGCTTGATTCTGCTGCGAAAAGCGCGTAAGATGTAGTAAAGACATTGAAATTGGAAAAAATAAGCATAAATAAAAAATAAAAAATAAAACATAAACACATTAAAAATGTGTTTGTCCTTGAGACAAAGAATAGTTTCAAGTATTCACTAGTATATGTTAGTAAAGAAGTTGAAAGAACAGAAGAACAGTAAAAAAACAAGTAAATACTGTGTAAAATGTAATGCTAAAATAAAGGCGAATTACCCTAAAACTACCTGTTTAGTAAAAAACACAATATACTAAATATATCAAATTTTAATAACAAAATATATTAAACTGCATTAGATTAAAATATATCATAATAACAAAAGAATATATAATTACCAAGAACACAGTTATAGTACATCACTATCTTATTTGGGGGGGGGACATAGGTATAGCGGGCTATTTTTTGGTATTTCAATAAAAAATCCTTGTGTGGTTTAAGAAATATAAATTTTTAGACAAACTATAGAGATGATGTGCAAGCGAAAAACTAGAAATTTTAAAATTGAACGACGAAACATTTTTTTAAATAGCATAAGTAAAATAGTCACAAACTTCAGATATCGAAGAATCATAGATTTAATTAAATAAAAATAAACGTGCGCACCATCCATATATATATATATATATATATATATATATATATATATATATATATATATATAACAATTAAGTAGGTTACAAAAATGTATGACATGATTATATTTTAAATATTGCAATCACACTCCGAAAATCAACATTTGATAAAGTTAATCCATATGTACTCACGTTTATAAAAAGTAATTCATTTATTACTATTACATGAGAGTCAAACTTAAAAAAACTGTTCATAAACATGATATAGACATTATCAATTCTAATCGAGATAATTGTATAAGTGTATAAATTCGCAATCGGTAAAAAACAAGAAAACACACGTTTAAAACTTTTACTCTGATATAATAATGATAATAATGAGTTTTTAAACGCCCATACAGGTCGCTTAACTTTGTTAAGTGTTGTTTTTTCGCCTGATTATGATATTTAAAATATTAACTATGCATGAATTTTATAGTCTACTGTCTTACAATACAGTATTTAAAATATCCGGGAGATACATAATATCTTATTTATCAAATAAAGTGTATGTGTGTGAAATATAAATACCATAACATAGTACGTGAACTATTTTTTTTTATTTTAAACTTCTATAATAATGTTGTACATTTCGGAGAAATTAACAAAGTAAAGTGAATTGATATATTTAATAAATTCAAAAAAGCCATTGGAAAGAACTCATAGATAAATAATAAGCTTTTATGGGGTAATAATATAGGTCTTAAATAGTAGAATATAATTAAAGTAGTAAACATAAATATAATAATGTAATAATGTAATATTATACCGATGTACTATTTGTGGCGGGGTTGGCTGCTGAGGACAAATAGAGTTTATTGAGTACTTTAAATTTGTTGATAAGAAATATGCCAGCCACCGAAAAAGTGTTCCTAATCGAATATAGTATTTATGACAAAAAAACAAAAACAACATTTTTTTTCTTTATCACATTCAAAATATATATTATTTAAGGGACTGACTTAATTTTATATAATGCATATGCTTGTGATGGAATATATGCACCTATTTGCGAGTTATTGATAGGCATTTAACCCGCGAGGTTTCAAACAGGTATATGCATGGAGTGACATACACACATACATAATTAGACAACTATATGCATAACATATAGTTGTCTAATTATGTATGTGTGTATGTCACTCCATGCATATACTTGTTTGAAACCTCGCGGGTTAAATGCCTATCAATTACTCGGAAGTTACAACGAACATTACAAACAACGAATGCGACGAATAGAAAACACGAATAGCAGTGGTAGTTACACGAACATCATTGAGCACGCGTCTCGCTAACCACTTGAAACGCATGTGTATATACGTGTCAAAAAGTATTATATAGCAAATTTCATTAGTCAGTGGTATTCCTGCATTATTATTTTATACTTTATAGCAGATATACTTAGAAGAAAATGTAAATAAGTTTAATTAAATAGACTAATAAAAGCTTACTTGTACACATATATAAAACTTTATATATATATATATATATATATATATATATATATATATATACATATATATATATATACATACATATATATAAATGGTCGAATGTAATATATTTAATTAAATACATATCCATATACATATATATATATTTTTATATATATATATATATATACATATATATATATATATATATATATATATATATATATATATATATATATATATATATATATATATATAACATGATAACAAAATCATCCAATTACAAAGAGTTAGACTACTTTAATTTAAAGCAATTCAAGCAAACAATACGTACACTGACTATAATAAACTCGAAAGATTCAACTTTCGGCTCGTAATAAACACAATCACAGTGATTCAATCTCGAGAAATTCTGACATATATATATATATATATATATATATATATATATATATATATATATATATATATGCATACATATTGTGTGTACTTAGGTATTATTATTTCGTTTAAGCAAACATTATTAAACATAACAGAAATTTTCTGCCTGATTATAACGTTTTTATTTTTTCAATTTTTCTAATGAGTTTATTTGTGTGAAAATAAAACAAATACTGAATGTTTCATATGAAGCACAAATGTTTTTGATTGTTCGTGTGCTCTCGCTTTGCTTTTATGTACATTTGTTTCATGGTACCTTATCTATAACGGGCTACTTGGACTCTACTATTTACCTTGCTTCTCGGTGTTAGACCCACCCCAGCCCGACAGGAACTGGGCCATTTCAGTGGCCTTTTATCAGCCGGGCTGAGACATTAGTCCTGGGTGGTCCGCGGAGGCCAACCCTCCCAAGTTTTGCCTCCACTCTTTGGGTAAGAGTACGTTCATTGCTTACTGCTTGAGGCGCCTTGATTCCGGAAGGCCGTCCGGGCTGCCTGAGCAATTTTTCAGAGGCTAGAGTGCTACTTCTTTAGGGGTGCTGATTTGAATTTCCCGCCTTCCGGTATTTTGCTACAACGTCCTGCGGTCAGAAGGGAGGAAATACCTCGGATCACAACAGTCTACTCTGGCAATCAAGACTGAAGTACAACCACTCTTGTTTTCTGTTGTATTATTATTTTGTTCAATATAGTTGTTTTCTCTTACTCCTAGTTCGTGTCTTCCTTCCGGCTCCTTTACAGGGTCACAACAACTGGCGACTAGGTATTTTGAACTTACACCGGACACACTAATTACATTAAGGGTTTTCTTGAGAACCTTAAAAAGGATCCTACAAAAGCTGGCGACGTGATATTTCGATATACATCATCACAAAAACTGGCGATCTGTAAAGTATTCTTGAGAACTTTTCCGTGGACGCAACTGCTGACGACAAAGAATATGAAGTTTTTTGAGAACTTTAAAAAAGGGCAAACGTGGAGCAATCAACAGCAAATTCAACCGACGACGTTCTTGTTCCAAAAACTGGTTTAACCGGCGGAGGCCCCTCCCCCAAAATCAATCACGTAAAAGACCAACTTATTTTCTCTCAAAGAAGAAACATCAGCCCTTTGTTATCATTGCTATTCTGGCACTGTGTTTATTTTTAAAACGAAGGGAACACAAAATATGTTCTTTTCTCTCAAAAACAGAAAGGTCCTGGCACCGGAAAAAAATTTAAATCTTATTTTTTTATGTTGCACTAAAATGCTGGTCGTAAAAGCGTATTAAAAAAAAAATTTGTTATCGAAGAAGAAAAAGGTTTTATACTCTTTCTCTTTTCAGAACCAACATTACGTTAGCAGTGTAAGATTAAAGAAAGAACTTATAAAATCCGTACGCTATAAAGTCACATTTTTAACATAGAACATGTGAAAGCAACTATGTCAAAACTAGTAAACTTACAAATGCAACAACAACAGACAGAGGAAAGTTTTGTAGAACAAAAAACAAAAGCCGACAAAATGTTTCAGAAAGCTGAAGAACACAACTAAAAATGAAGAAAGATTTCAAAAGCTTCTGCTGGAACAACAACAAAAATCCGAGAAAAGTCGACAAAAAATAGAATGCAGACTTCTGGAACAGAAAAGAATAACCTATCAAAAGATGGAAGTATTACTGCAAACAATATCGCATAGAGGTCTAATTTACGAAAACTATGTCTTTTCGCAGAATGCCGTTTTTAGTGCAATTCACAATTTCACTTATTCCGCACAGAAACATGATACTTTTACTTCATATTTCAGAAGGTATAAGGATCTATACAAAATTGATTGTGAAAATTGGATAGACTTTAAAAGAGTTCCCCCACTGGTTCGAAAATTAGGAACCACCGAACATACTAAATTCGTGGACTTTAAACAGGCGACTTAATTTTTCTGAAGCCATTAAACTTTTAACAGGAGTATTTTTCACTTCTCGGTGGAAGTGTTTGAATTTAGTTAAAAAACATAGTGGAGATTACGCGACGTTATATATATATATATATATATTATATACGGCACAATCACGTTGACACACCGGTTCCCGTTAGATCACCGAAGTTAAGCGGCGTTGAGTCTGGCCAGTACTAAATGGGTGAGCAGTTGGAAATACCAGGTGCTGTATGTGCTCTCTGCTTATCTCGGCATTGTTTCCATTCGTCTCGTACTACTACTTGCCATTGGAATCTAGCAATGCCGACCCAGGAGAGCGGTTGTTAGTGATTGCGCAACCCTTGCAATTACACATTCACGAGCGGGCCGCCCCTGGTGGGGCACTCATACGTCGAAATCGACGGGAGAGTGTCCATCATATATATATATATATATATATATATATATATATATATATATTAGCAATACACAGATCTATCTCCTGTTTGTGTCTTTCCTCTTATCAGACTGCCTGCTGACTTGTTTACATTCCTAAGAGATATGTAAATAAGTACCACCGATCATAATGGCATCGTTATATATCTATATATATATATATATATATATATATATATATATATATATATATATATATATATATATATATATATATATATACGAAAATAGTTCGATGACATGAATATAAAGATATCTATGTTTGATATGTTTCTCTTGCGCGTGTAGTATTTATGCCTAATAAGTCAAACACATTGATGTGCTTTATGTGTGTACCATATATATACTTTCATCTTTTTAAATGATATTGAAATAGTTCCCTAATATACATTTCTGTTTCCTAATTTTGATATATCGATTTCCGAAATAATTAAAAAGAAATGATAGCAATACATTTCAAATTACAATGCTGCGTGTCTGCTATACATAAGAAATTACCGCCATATTTTAGCCTCACTTGTGATTGCAATATTTACTCAGCATGTATTATTATTTGTTTCTGACATACTACACGGATTTTACATACTAGGTACTGACCCACAAAAAAGAAATGTAGAATAACAGTGAATTATCTCGTGGAAGGAGATGAGATGTCCACCGAAATGTCCTAGATTATAAACCAAGCAAAACGAGGAAATGGCAAAATGGTGAAGAATATGATCTTACATTGATGGACACTGTTATCTGAAACCCTATAATTGTAGATTCTTTGAACCTAACGACTAATCCTCAAAAAGTCCAGATGTTAACGTAACCTTTTTATCATTTGGAATTTATTGTTTAATCAACTTCAAATACGGGGAAGAGCGGTCACAGATAGAAAATCTAAACAAAAAACAAGTTTGTTGATGGAAGTTTAAAGTCACCTAACAATGCAAGAGGAAGTCATTTAAGCCGTCTACATGATGTTGACCAATGTTTCTGTTGTAAAGCTGTTCTACTTCTCATGATTATGTATCTATGTTATATAAATCATTCGAACTACGCTTAAATAAGTGTTTCGAGTAATAAGGCCCCTGCGCAGAGTTAAAGATACATCACTAATTTGTCTAGTGAGCTAATAGTTTATACAAAATACATTGCAGCAAATATTAGAGTTGCCTTTGTCGTGGAGCATATTTTAAGAATAGGAATCATATACACATACATACCGACATATACATACGAAGCGCGTTCAATAGGTAATGCCCCTTATTTACTGCCAGTTGTTTGATCTAGATGAAATTTTGCACGTGTAATGATTTACATCTGTATGGGTTATGTTGCAAAAATCAGCTCTGAACTAATTGTGGTTTCTGATTTACAGGTGTTTGAATTGAGTTAGGTGTGAAATGGAGCCAGTTGAGTGTCGCGCAGTGATCCGGTTTTTGTATTTGAAAGGACGCCCACCAAAGGAGACTTTTGATAGAATGAAACAAACTGATGGTTATGACCTTGTTAAACGCTGGCATTGTGAATTAAATCATGGCCGGAGGTCTGTGGAAACATCTTCCAGACCTGGTTTTCCTCCTTCTGCCATTGATGAGGCATCTGTCCGTCAAGTTGAAACTGCCATTTTGGAAGATCGACGCATTACTATTAGCCAAATAGCCCAAGGGGTCAAGATTAGTAAAGGGTCTGTGGAAACTATCATTCATGACCATTTGCATATGCATAAGGTGTCTGCTAGATGGATTCTCAGGTTGCTCTCACCTTTCCAGAAGTAAGAACACGCCCAGTGCTCGAGGATGAATCTGGAGATGTGCCAAGAAGATGAGTCAACGTTTTTTTTTAAACTGATTACACAGGATAGAACTTGGGTTCATCACTATGATCCAGAGACCAAAGCCCAGTCAATGCAGAGGAAGCACTTGGACTCACCACCTCCAAAGAAGGCAAGAGTGAAGCCCTCCGCTGGCAAGGTCATGCTCACAGTCTTCTGGGACCAGGGCGGAGTAGTGATGACATATTTCCTGGAAAAGTGTACCACAATTACAGGAGCCTATTACGGTTTTGATGAAATAAAGAGAAGCTATCAACATCATGAGGCGGGAATAGATCATATAGGTATCCCTCTCCTGTAGGACAACGCTCCGGTCCACAACTCGTAATGTCGCTAGATCAGAAGCACGGGCGGGTGGCTATGAAATCCTCCCCATCCCCATTACTCCCATGATCTTGCACCGTCTGACTTTCATCTCTCCCCCGCCATGAAGTTGTTTTTAAAAAGAAAGCGTTTCCAAGATGATGCAGCCTTGATTTCTGAAGTTACGACTGTGGTTGGACGACCAACGTGGGGAGTTCCACAAAAACGGTGTCCAAAGCTGCATCAAACGATACGAGAACTGCATAACTCTGGGTGGGCTCTATTTAGATAAAGACTAATCACTGTGCGAAGTTTCATTAATCTACTGCTATTGAAAATGGGACAGGGGCACTACTTATTGCACGCCCCTCGTATATATATATATATATATATATATATATATATATATATATATATATATATATATATATACATGCACGAACATACATAGATAGACACATGTATACACACAGATCCAGTAAAATGTACATGCTCATATATGTGGGTGGGTGTTTATATATATATATATATATATATATATATATATATATATATATATATATGTGTGTGTATAGGGTATACCAGTATCTGAGAGTATAAGTAAAATATTAGTAGTACAAACATTTACACATGTATGTATATATGTGAGTAGGTACGGATAGAGGTACATTCTATGGTGATGCATATACATGAATGCAAGTCTGCACACGTGTTTATAACGAGTTAATGAAAAAAACAATAGAATAACAATAAAAAGAAGTACATATATGTACACATATATTGTAATATATTATGCGGAACTAATCAGTGGAAATGAGATATATCTATTATCAATGGGTATATGTATGTATATGTGTGAGGGGATGTTTTTTTACTGGGTCTATGTGTATGATGTGTCTATCTGTGTATGTTTTTGCATGTGTGTGTGTATGTATATGTATGTATATTTGCATATATATACATATGTATATGTGGGTATGTATGTGTATATGTGTATATATATGTGTATATATATGTGTATATGCGTATATATTTGTTTAATGTTATATATGTATATATATATATATGTATATATGTGTACTTGTGTGTCTAAAGATTTGTGCGCACGTGTGTATTTTATATGGAGATCATAGTAGTTTGATATTGATATGTCTGTATTTTTCTCCAGTCATATATTTTTGTATATATATATATATATATATATATATATATATATATATATATATATATATATATATATAACGCTGTGAGTTAAAAAAGAAGAAAGAGAAAAAATCGGCAGTTAAGCTTATGAACGCTGTAAGTTAGCAAGGAAGATTAGTATTTATTTAAAATTGATGAAAGGACTAAAGGTATATATATGTATATATATATAATTAAACTATTTTTTTTTCTATATTTGGATATGTTTATATATTTTATATTTTTAATGTAAAACTAAAACTAAAAATACATTAATCATCTAAAAAGTAGTGTGATGGATTCGCTTAAACACTTTAACATGCAGCAACATTTTTGTAAGTAACGGATATATTTTATCAGACAGACGAACAACACAGGTTAGGAGGACTTTCTTCTTCTTTTTTAATAACTAATATAAGTTAGCAAAACATTTATACGGAACAAAATTAGGTTTAGTATACGGAATGTTTTTGTCTTTTAGGGTAGTGAGGTTTGATCAACTCTACTGGGAAGCCATGACATAAAATATTGTATTGTTTTTAAATTCCCGAAACAGTTTTTCATGGTAAACAACTGATGATCCCTTAAATAATGTTAGAAGCAAACTAATATAATAACTGTAAAAATCAAATTGACTTACATGAGTGACTTTCCACAGAACGACTTGGGACTTAAGGTTTTTTGTTGTTTTTTTTTTATAGTTTTAATGGTTGAGAAACTTCCGAGACTATATATTTATGATGATATATGTATGCGTTTAAATGTATGTATGCAGATTATAAATATTAAGTGTTAAATGGCGATGAAAAAAAATCCAAACTAAGTGGGCAATAAAAAAGAAAGAAATGGAAGGAACGGAAGTTAAAGAATGAATGATGAATATAATAAATATAATAAAAAAGCTAGAAATTAATTGAAAAAGATAACACATAAAAAATGTAATTCGATGCTGAGATTGACCGTTGAAAATTATAAACCTATTCCATCCCCCCCCCCCAAAAAAAATTACTTAATAGTGAAATTTTTCTAAATTCATCTCACTTCCTTGTCTTTTTTGGTTTGAAGAGGTGGACTCTGTGAAAAGTACATGCAGAACATGTAATTACATATGTAACCAATAATGTGTGTATTAATAAACATTTACACTAAAGAACAGCTGTTCTTGTTACTAAGCAATTTGTATAAACACTGGAGTTTCAACGGATTTACATCTACAGAAACGGATATAATACATATACTATATATATATATATATATATATATATATATATATATATATTGAAAAATATTGCAATAAATCGTTGAATCGTTTGATAGTTGCATACCTTACACAGAAACATACACACTTATATATGCGTCTGTGATATAAATAATGACTGTACAGTATCACGTGACACAGGTTTTTATCAACTCAAATAACGGATCAAAGTGTGTAGTGCCGTTTCTGCCCTCAGTTAAAGAAGAAGAAGAGATTATTCCAGACTAAGACAATTTCTATTTTTGCCCCAATTCTGTCCATGTTCGGAATCTCCGATTTTCCAGACATTAAAAACGAACATCGTATCTAATTTTACACTTGTGTGAAAGCAAGAAAATAAAGACACACCATTATATATTTGTTTGCTATAGTATTATTATTATTATTATTATTAGTAGTAGTAGTAGTAGTAGTAGTAGTAGTAGTAGGGCTCTGTCGGCCAGAGTCGATCATGAGAGATACATCTTTAGTATAGTTACTCCGGCTGTCTGCTCGGCTGAATCAGAACTGCTTGTGGCTGAAGAGACCAATGCGGCAGCTCTGTCGTAAAGGTCACAAACATGTGTGGTCTCTGGACTGTTGGCATTGATGCTCCCCTTTAAACGTGTGCGTTTTACTTCAGCAACGTGTACTGGTGAACCACATCGAGTTCATAATCATCAATAGTGACAGCAGGTGGTACCTCGTGGTATTGTCCCAGGATGTTTGACTTATTCAAAGTCCCAAATCTGTAAGCCTCAAATCTAAAAAAGGTGGTCCAACAGTGCTTGCAGTTCCTGCTGGGTATGCGTCGCAACTGCTGTGTCGTCGGCAAACAGCATGTCTTATATGAAAACTCTACGCACCTTTGTTCTAGCTCTGAGGCGGGCAAGGTCGTATAGCCTGCTGTCTGATCTGGTACGCAGATAGATTCCCTCGGTTCAAGAGCCAATGGCGTGCTTCAGGAGTACGTCGAAGAAGATCATGAAGAGTGTTGGAGCAAGAACACACTCCTGCTTGACTCCGCTGCAAATGCTGCAGGAGCTTCCACATAACTAGACTATTTTCTTCACGTTTCTGTTGAAGGCCTATATTATGCACTGAAGATATGGTGGACAGCAACTCATCGGGGTGATTGTGAACATGCCATCACTGCTGACAAAATCAACCGCGTTGGTGAGATCCTGAAGGCGACGAACAGGCGCATCTACTGTTCCTTTCACTTCTACTGAAGTTACCGGAGGGAGAAGACCATATCGGCTGTTTATCTTCCCGTTAGGAATCTGCACTGTGATTCAAGGTAGACACGTTCTGTCACCTTCTGCAGACTGATCTAGATGACACGAGCAAAGATGTTGCCGACAATGCTGAAGAGGAAGATGCCTCTGTAGATATTATAGTCGCTTCTCTCACGCTTGTTCTTGGCATTTCTCATATCCTGTGGTATCACTCTCTCTTGCCAACACACAGATATAATTTTGTGCAGTGGAAGAAGAAGAATAGTCCTGGAGTGCTTGATCCTGTATGAAGGAATCCCATCGCTACCCGGGGCATTGCCTGAGGCCAAACTGTCAATGGCTGTGCTCAGTTCCTTTACGGTAAGCCCTATATCCAGCTGTTCCATGGTTAGTATATGCTCAACCGCGTCAAGAACTGACGGGGACACATTTTTCTGTGTGAAGTAGAGGTCGGAATAGTGTTCCACCCATCTCTCCATCTGCTAAACTTTACTAGTAGATCATTTGAGGAGATCCGTCTTGCTCTGGACTGGTTCAAGTGCTTCTCTGATGCCATAATATATCCCTCTGATGTTACCTGTATTGATGGCTGTCTGGATATCTTCGCTTAGCTCTATCCCAGCGCCGAGCAGTCTGCTGAGCTTTGTCTATGTCAGTGCTAAAATCTAAGTATCCTTTGCTGGGTGACCGCTTGTATTCAGCAAGTGCGGCGCGCTTGACTTCTCTGACGGGGGTCATCTCGGTGGAATTTGCCTTAAACTAGTTGTGAGTTTTGGAGGTCTTCTTCCCAAAGGTGGCCACGGCAGTAAGGTGCATGGTATCTCGCAACGTTCCCCAGTTTTCTGTGGCTGAATCTTCAGACTGCAAGAGCTGAAGTTCACTCTCAAATGTGTATGCAAACGTTTCGACAAGTTCTAGTTGAGACACCTTGCTGACATCTATGCCTAGATTCCCGTCTTTCTTTTAGCGGTGAATCCTCTTCGGTTGTAGCCTGATCTTGCAACATACAATGGTTAACTTATGTCGCAGTCTGCGATAGTAACGAATCTGACCAAGATGGGATTCAGCTGATGCCAGTGCTTTGAACGTGATTGTCGCCAAGCGAACATGTGTTGAGGCTTAGTCCTGAAGTAAGAATATGTGATGCACAGTTCGTGGCATGTGCAAAGCTCCAGCAGTCTATTTGTTGTTCTCATTTATTATGCCCACTCCAAACTGTCCCAGGCAGGAAGCCCACGAATCATGATCTGCGGCCACTTTAGCATTGAAACAACAGTTGTTTTTTGCTGAGGATGCTTCTGATGGTAGACGACGTCCTGTAGAATTCGTTCTTTGCGTCTGTTGTGGAGGATAGTGTTGGTGCATAAACACTGACAAGGATGATTGAGCCTTCGGTCGTTTTGAGGCGAATAATGAGAAGTCGTTCTGTACAATTGCTGCCTTATAATATCATACGAAGCAGATTGTTCTTCACTCTGTAGCATACTCTATGTCCCATTCACTCATCAGAGCCTTTTTCCCATGCTAATAGAAAGTGTAGTCATTCGCCTTCAGTCTGTCAGAGTCTGTAAGGCCTTTTAGCTCGTCGTTTCTAACCGCTGTCTTCCGACAGTCGTAGTGCCATGAAGACGGGCATCATTGTCCGAACGTTCCAATATGCCAGTTTCATAGCTGCTTCCTATGTTGTTTTATTTTGTTGCCTGGTGCAACGTTTACAGTCTGTATGTCGATTGTCTCCTAATCCCCATGAAACCAATTCAGAAAGCAGGTTGTGGCGAGAGGCTACCTAAATTTCTGGTGTGTTGGTTAAGTGTTGTTAGATGCAAGTCTGGACGGTGTGATATAGAGGACAGGCTGTTGCACACGTAGCACGTTCTCCTTCTTCAAGTTGCTGATATATCCAAAGGAACAGCAAGGCTGTTACAGTTTGGCACCAAGGAAACCTATCTTGATGGAATACACACCATTCCTGTTGGCCAATACTGGGCGTTTGTTCTTGCTGCATTTAAGTCATTCTATTTTGAGCAGTTTCTTTCAGAAATAATAATCTTTCCAACTTAATAATAATCTTTCCAACCCCATCAGATACAAAGGGTAACATTCTTAGAGATAAAATCTGCTATTTGGGTAGCTAAGAATAGCTCATCTCGCTTACCTCAGGATCAATTTTTCACAACATTACGTTAAATGATCTTTTTCATATCGGTTGCAACAATTTTCTTTATAAATGATTCATTTTCATTCCGCTTATAAAGCATATTACAGGTTGAAATGGGATCCTTAATTCAAGAAACCAACTAATTTTAATGGGATACTCAGTATTTATAACGCAACGATCCCGGAATATAATAAACCCATTTTTTTGTATTTAAATATTAAGGAAAATGTATTATATGGGGTGGGACGTAATGGGTGAAAATTTCAGATTCATGCAAGTAGTATTTTTGTGTTCAATAATACATAAATAACACTAAACAATCAAACATTTTGAAAATTTGCAAAATTCAGAAGGTGCAGGCCCAAAATAGCCGTTAGGGCTCTACGGAACTCAAAATCCATCATTTTACGGTGAAAAAGTGGTTTCATACGACATTGCAGGTCCTAAAACATCCTCAAAACTATGAATGTATATAGATGGTTAAATCTGATATAGTACTGTAATTTAGGACCATTTTCAGGCTGTGAAAGGGTTTTCATGAATGTAAAATAGCACAAAAACTAGTGAAAAATAGCCAAAATTAGCCAAAATTTCCCAAAATTCTCTGTTAAGCTACCTAATAGGTTCCCAAGCCTCTACAATGGTTATGCATGGCTGTAGATAGTTGAAACTGACAATACACTATGGTTTAACACCAGTTTTGACGTTTTAGGAGTCCCCAAAGTAGAAATAGGGGTCAAATTGTAGCCAAAATGGTTAAAAATGCACCACAAACTAAGTATCCAAATGACACCGCTGGGAACCTATTAGGTAGCTTAACAGAGAATTTTGGGAAATTTTGGCTAATTTTGGCTATTTTTCACTAGTTTTTGGCTATTCGACATTCATGAAAATCCTTTTACAGCCTGAAAATGGTCCTAAATTACAGTACTATATAAGATTTAACCATCTATATCCATTCAGAGCTTTTGAGGATGTTTTAGAACCTGCAATGTCGTATGAAACCACTTTTTTCACCGAAAAATAATAGGTTTTGAGTTCCGTGGAGCCCTACCGGCTGTTTTTGGCCTGCACCAAAATGTTTGATTGTTTAGTGTTATTTATGTATAAATGAACACAAAAAGTACTACTCGCATCACTCTGAAATGTTCACCCATTACGTCCCACCCCTAGTGTTATTTTGTAAAAACAAAATACTACTTACATTTTTATAGAATGCGCATGACTTAAAAAAGAAATTACGAAAATAAATCACTAAAGATGTTAACAATTTTTTAAAAGATTTTTCTTATATATTACGAGAAAACCCCGTGTTAATAAAATCAATATAATACGAAGAAAAATTAATTTCTCAAATGAACGTTATTATCATTGAAAAAAGCATTGGTTTATCAATAATCTTACCAAACAATAATATAATTGCAAGAAATATTTTATGTGATTTTAATTATAAGATTTTCTGGGTAAATTTAAAAAGCGATATTACTATACTATCCCTTTACCCATGAACGGGTAATCATCAGCGTAACAAATGTTCTTATGATCTTGAAAATTAAAAAAGATTAAAAATTTAAAAACTGTAGTGTTCCTAAAAAAGAATTTGCCCAGTAATGAAATAAACAGACGAGATGTGCATCGCCATACGCTTCTATCAAAATAAAAAAAAACAGAATGTGTTTATATGAAAAAGAAATGTAACAAAGCTCGTTTTCATTTCGTCTATTTTGGCTCAAATTTTGGATGAGAGTTGATTGATGGAAGTAAATGTATTGTTTGTCCTGAAATAAAATTCTAATTTACTTATGTTGAGTTTTAATTTTCAGAATCGAATTTTAATTGAATGTTTTAATCGCTGGCGGCCATATTGTTTTTCTATACAGGAAAACTATTTTTATTACATAAAAAAAACTTTCTTCATTTTTTTCATACAAAAACACTCGTTTAAAATAAAATGAAAAAGTAAAAACTAAAATATATTGGTCGATATTTAAAGAATTTTAAGATCACATTGGAAAAAATGTCATTAAGCTCAATGAAATATTAAATGGCATCAATAATTTAAAAAAAATGGTTTGCTAATTTTACAATTTCTATAAACTATTACAACACCAAATCTTTTTTATAAAAGTAAAACATTAAAATGATATATTTTAGCGATTATGATCTCCAATATCATCTCTGAATGTGGCTAACAATCTTGTTTACATATCATTCCTTGCTGTCGCTTAGTGGTTTTATCATTACGCTGACATTTTTGTTGATAATCTTTTAGTAAAAAGTATGCATATTTTATTTAATAATGGCTGAAGACTATAATTTACTAATTATCTTTGAAATAGTTCCAGAAAATTGAAATTTAATTTTCAAAGAGATTATTTTAATGAATTTCTTAAAATTTAACTTTCGACTGATTTTTTGTATTTTTTAGTCGACGTGAGAACAGTTTTCATTTGGAAATGTAAAATCACATTTTATATTTAGAAATTAACTTTAGGCTTTTATCTTACAAACACAATCAAAATTCAAATAGAAAATAAGTAGAATAATTATGATAAGCCCATTTTAATAAGCATGGTTCGTATATGCCACGGCTATTATTGAACGTACCTAGTTAGTCTGCAATCCTGAAATACCCCAAATCGTGGCTCGAAAATAAACAATCTTGGAAGAAATGATCAACCGATCTATCAAAAACACACGATGTATATTATATGTAACTACACACACACACACACACACACACACATATATATATATATATATATATATATATATATATATATATATATATATATATATATAGTAAACATTCACAGGATAAGAATACAAATAATTTAAACTAGGCTTATAAAAAGTGCTCACTATCGAATAGCGCTTTTATGTATATGACTATTTTTATTCATACAGCCGTACTAAATCTGCGACACTAGATAGATATACCTTTGTACATGTAGGAGTGCACAGAAAAGAGTTATAAGTTTAAATATATATATAAAATATTATATATATATATATATGTGTATGCGTGTCTGTTTACACACAAGAGAGCGCGTGACAAACTTATACAATGCGCGAGACCATCTTTACGTGTGAGTGCGTGTGTAGTTGAAAGCATGTGTGGGTACGTGTTTTGACATTCATGTGTTTACGTGTGTGTGTATTAATTGGTGTGACTTTAGTATTTTTATGCTGATGTGCACAGAACATATATACGCTACAACATAAAAAAGTAAAAGTAATTATTATTATTATTATTATTATTATTATTATTATTATTATTATTATTATTATTATTATTAGTATTAGTATTAGTATTATACCTAGTAGAAGTACTTATGCTCTGTTTTGATGCATTGCTTGTTGGTTTTAAAGTAGCACTTCGCTATTTGTTTTTACAGAATGTTGATTTACTTTTTAAGCTGTTAATATATGAATATAATATATACACAACCTATATATATATATATATATATATATATATATAATTTTATTCAATGGCTATTATATAATTTGATTATCCATCGATACCTTCGATTTCACACTTGAAACTTAACCCGCAACGTTAAAGATACCACACGTGACTGGTTAATCAGCCGATGTTACGATAGTGTAAATCACACACACACACACACACACACACACACACACACATATATGTATATATATATATATATATATACATATATATATATATATATTAAATTATATATTTTTTAATATTTTAAGTACGTACGACGTATATATACACATATACATATATATATATATATTTATATATATATATGTATACATATATATATATATATAAATATATATATATATATATATATGCGTGTGTTTGTGGACGCGCCTCTGTATGCACATTGGTGTGTAGCAACATGTATGTGTGTACAGTAGCGATAGAGCACACAAGTTTCAAAGTAATAATGCAGTATTACTAGTATTAATATAGGTGGAAGCAGTAATAATAGTTGTTATGACAATACATCAGTAGGCAAATGTTGTTAGTAAAACTTTGTGGCATAGTTTGGCTTGCTCGTTTTACAAATCAAATTTGATATTCAGCTATATAGTACTGTTTTTCTACCAGATAATTACTAGATATTGTTCACATAATTACACTGTCGCAAGTAGCTGCCGATGTTCTGTATTCCTCTACGTTAACTAATAAGATAGAAGCCATAAACATATAGACACCAGTATATTTATATATTAATTATATATTAATTATGTGTGTGTGTCTTCAACCGTGTATGCATATACATATATACGCGAGTGCGAAGAAAGAAGACATCATAAACTGTTAAAAGAGTATTGATTGTAGTAGCTATTTATAATGTGCAGTTGTGAAAAGTTGACATTAAACTTTTTTGAAAAATTAGCTATTTATAGCTAATTAAATAAATATAGCTGATTAAAATTAGCTAAAAAATAGCTATTTATAATGTGCAGTTGTGAAAAGTTGACATTAAACTTTTTTGAAAAATTAGCTATTTATAGCTAATTAAATAAATATAGCTGATTAAAATTAGCTAAAAAATAGCTATTTATAATGTGCAGTTGTGAAAAGTTGACATTAAACTTTTTTGAAAAATTAGCTATTTATAGCTAATTAAATAAATATAGCTGATTAAAATTAGCTAAAAAATAGCTATTTATAATGTGCAGTTGTGAAAAGTTGACATTAAACTTTTTTGAAAAATTAGCTATTTATAGCTAATTAAATAAATATAGCTGATTAAAATTAGCTAAAAAATAGCTATTTATAATGTGCAGTTGTGAAAGGCTGACATTAAACTTTTTTGAAAAAATAGCTATTTATAGCTAATTAAATAAATATAGCTAATTAAAATTAGCTAAAAATTAGCTATTTATAATGTGCAGTTGTGTAAGGCTGCCATTAAACCTTTTTGAAAAATTAGCTATTTATAGCTAATTAAATTTATATAGCTAATTAAAATTAGCTAAAAAATAGCTATTTATAATGTGCAGTTGTGTAAGGCTGACATTAAACTTTTTTGAAAAACTGATCTGCTTGGTTGTTTCAAAGATCACATTTTATGTGTTCACCCGGAATGTTATATGACTTATGTTAACTAGTTGCAAATCGCGTTTAATGCCACGGATTTATTCTAGTTTTGCAATTTTCTTAGTAATGTTCTCGACGCCGCAACCAACCCTTCGGGTCTCCGATGATAGTTGTTTTTTCTTTTGTGAATTTTATTATTTACTCTAACATTTTGGCCAGAGAAGAGGAAAAGAAAAAGATAGGGTGTGGGGGTTGGTCTATTTTTTTATTTTTGTATGTGTGTATTTAATAATTTGTTTTAGTTATATATTTTTTTTATTTATTATTTTTTTATTTTATTTATAAATAAAATGATCCTGATGAGGATCACGACGATCGAAAGTGCTAGAGATGAGCGAAATAAGAACCTTAGGTGTCATATTATACCAACTACCATCGGAGACCTGAAATGTATGTGGTATTCAGTCAGATGATATATATATATATATATATATATATATATATATATATATATATATATATATATATATACGTAGCTCTCCTAATATATTGAGTAGTGTTGAATTGTTCTAAAACATTGTCCTTCGTAATAAAAATTGAGCTCTCACGGACACCAATGATGTAAACAGATATGAAAGTATTATAATTTCCCGTACTTTCATGGTGACGTGATGAGGTACAAGTTAGATTGCAGTTTCTGGTACTAACCGTGCCACGTCACACCAGTAAAAAGCCGTGGTACAGCGATCTGTGGATGAATATATATATATATATATATATATATATATATATATATATATATATATGTATGTGTGTGTGTATGCGCGCGCGCGTTAGCCTGCGCACGCATATATATTAATTTTAGAGTGTTAACACTGCGATTTTAGTGCAATTGATATCGACGCAACACTTGGGTGTAACCAATCCGAGTTCGAATCATATCTGAGCAACTGGCTACAACTATGCTTTAAAAATTCATTAACTTACAATTCCCTTTACTTAGGTCTGGTAAAAAAAGCAACATGTGTTCAATTAATCGTATACGACAAGTATTTTGCTTCGTCATTGAATTAAGTCAACATTGTTGATATGTTGTGAAATTAATGGAAAAAACAAACTAAATAGCGATATAGCATTGAAGTTTAAAATAATAATTAACATAATTTATAGTAGTATTATTAGTAGTATTAGTAGTATTGTTGTAGCAGTAGTGGTTCTATAAGTGTTTTATCATAACATTTATTGACGTAGTAATAACTAGTTGGTCCTTCGTGGCTTTCATTAGTTCAACTGCTACTTCTGCTGTTGCTGTCGAGGTTACTCTTACTGCTAACCACCTTCCTGTAGTTATTTTGCATTGTAGAGACACTGCTACAACACCCCTACCCCCGCCAACTAATCCCCATCATTCGAAATCCGTCAAAGCCAGCCAACCAATTGCGTCTCGTGAAAGCGTGCACCGACCATCGAACCCCAGCAAGCAGCCAACCAGCTAGCTATAAGTTCGAGTTTTGCGTTTGAATTTTAATTAGCATATTCTTCTTCTTCTTCTTCTTCTATTACGATCATCATCATCATCATCATCATCGATCTCATGAATATTCATGAACCCGGTCTTTGCTTATGTGAGAGATTTTTGATAGGAGACCTCAGTAGCTACCCTGTCTGACGGAGAGAACGGAACTCGGGACAGTGTTTTTTACATATCGATAAAACAAAGCTAAAACGAAAAACAAAATAAGACATCCGTTTAGGTAAGTTCACAAGTATTTTACTTATATTGTTTTATTTCTTTTTTCTATTGCATCTACTTTTGCATCTTTTAAATTGTTTCTAAAAACTATTTTTAACTTTGCGAAATTTACTCGTGTTTTCGCTTTCGACGTTTTTTGCATTTTAATATAGCGAAATTACTAACAGGTGTCTTGCTTATATTAAAACTTGTCGTTTTTATATAAAAAAAAACTACATAAACTTTCACTTTCTTAAAACTTGCGTATATAGCTTATATCAGTAAGAAAGAGTATAACTTATTATTTTGTATTTGTAAGCGATGCATAGATTACACGCACGCACACACACACACACACACACACACACATATATATATATATATATATATATATATATATATATATGTATGTATATATATACGTACATATGTATATATATATATGAAAATTATGACTGAAGATATTGATTTGCTTCCATTTGCAGGTCTAATCAATTTTCATTGACTTTCCATGTATATATATATATATATATATATATATATATATATATATATATATATATATATACTAATTGAATTGTGTTTTATTTTTGATGGAAATCATCAGGATAAAATCCTGGATGCACATCCTTTGAAAATGCGCGTGAGCATGGCTTCACTATGTAAACTATTCTAGAATGTAAACAGTGTATTTAGCCTGATGATTATCCTCAAGATTGAAACACAAACGTGTATGTAACGTTTACTCGCCATATATTAATATTACGTTCTTCTAATGTATTAAGCACTGTTGAAGTAAATACTGAAACAAAAAATATATGAATAATATATTGTTTCATAACAGAAGTATATATTTGAAATAGAAACTTATATATATATATATATATATTCATATAAATATATAGATATAGACATATATATATATATATATGCACACCCACACGCACACACACCCACACACACACACACACATATATATATATATATATATATATATATTATTTCATGTATCTATATAAATGATATAACGAGATATAATATTTCATGTATCGATTTTCAGTTTGAACTTCAAGAGTGCTCAATACGTGAGTAGAGCTATGTTGCAAGATATAACAATATATTTATGGCAATTAAGCTACACAAAGAATTCCGCGTTTCATCCTCGTAGTGAATTGTTTGCTTGAAATCTTAGCCTGACGATTGCCTACGGTGATTAAACGTGGACTCCTCTGTATAGCTTAATTGTCATGAATATATTTTCATAACTCACTATGTATATATATATATATATATATATATATATATATATATACTCTCAATTTAGATCATATCGATAATCTTCGATGATATAACTATGAAAATCGATCAACAACTTGCTAATATCAGCAGCTCAATATTTAGTAGTATAGAGCAACGCACACACACCCACACACACATATATATATATAAATATATATACACATATATATACACACACACACACACATATATATATATATATATATATATATATATATATATATATATATATGCACATACTTTTATAGCGATAATGTATAGTTTGTTTGCAAAATGGATGTAAAACGGTTGAACATACTTAACATAAGCATTTCAAGTTGACTTGGTTATGGTTGTCATCTGTGCAAAACGGCTGTCGGGTAACAAGTCCGACTATTGTAAAACTAATTAATATAACAAATGTTTCTAGACTTTTCATATCTAAAGAAGGTAAACATATTACCGTGTCGTTATATTTATTAAAACCACGTATTCTGCATAGACACGCACTTTTCGCGATTCATGTCAAATATAGAATTCTGCTTGAAAAGCGGATTTTTATTAATTCAAATCGCAAATATCATATTTTGAAAGAGAAGATTTTGCGGTTCGCCTGACTGGCGTAATGCAAAACTTTTGAAAGTGATGACTTAAAAACTTTGAACATTATGTTTATCGCGAGATTAATTATAATTAATATGTTTTCATATATTAATGATAAAAAATAAGAATATGTATATATATATATATATATATATATATATATATATATATATATATAACGAAAAATAGCAACTCCTAAAGACAATCGCGAATATCGAAAACACTTGACATGGCCGGAAGAAGAACTTTCGGATTCATACTCCATAATTCAACACTGGAGACCAGAAACTTACTTTCTGAGTCGAGACAATGATTAAAATACATAACCAAATGAAAGAATTCTGCCGTCTTTAATAATACACGTTTCGATAACAATTTGCTACCTAAATACATGCACACACACATATATATATATATATATATATATATATGATGAACTCTCCCGTCGATTTCGACGTATGAGTGCCCCGCCAGAGGCTACCCGCGCGTGAATTTGTAATTTCAAGGGTTGCGCAACCTTTAACAACCGCTCTCCTGAGTCGGCATTGCTTGATTCTAATGGCAAGTAGTAATACAAGACGACTGGAAACAATAAGCAGAGAGCACATACAGCACCTGGTATTCCCAAATGGTCACCCATTTCGTACTGGTCAGGCTCGACGCCGCTTAACTTCGGTGATCTAACGGAAAGCGGTGTGTCAACGTGATTGTGCCGTGTGTGTGTATGTATATATATATATATATATATATATATATATATATATATATATATATATATATATATATATATATATATATATATATATATATATATATATATATATATATATATATATAAATACATACATACATACATATGTATATATATAAATACATACACATATATATATGAATACATACA
Source organism: Sepiola atlantica (assembly GCA_963556195.1). Classification (NCBI taxonomy): domain Eukaryota; kingdom Metazoa; phylum Mollusca; class Cephalopoda; order Sepiida; family Sepiolidae; genus Sepiola; species Sepiola atlantica. The sequence goes on along the minus strand of OY744537.1, from coordinate 68,677,239 downwards.
TATATATATATATATATATATATATATATGTGTGTGTGTGTGAATACAGTTGTATAAGTTGCTGTATTTGTAAATGGCAAGTTCTTAAAATCGTTTACAGCGCGCATGTACACCTTAGTTTGAAGAAAGTAGTCTTACAATGAAAATCTTATGGAGACTGCCAGTTTCACGCATTGCGTCCATGTGACTAAGATCCATTTAATAATCGCGACTCACACTTACACTTATTAATCGGAAATCTTCTCAATTTAATTCGCTGCGCATGAGGACAAAATTATACGTTTTATTCTTGTGAGGAAAAACAGCTCCCTTAACAAAACGTGAACTCTGGATTAAGATAAAATATAGTTTAGAGGAATTTCCTCTCCTCTGACCAAGTAATGGACAGATACTACACCTTTATTCTAGCCGTAAATTTATTTAACGTTTTAGCATGTATAATTGTGTATCTACGTGATCGATGAAAATATTTTGGAATGATTTCATAGACAAATCAAAATCAAATATGTGCTGTTAAAACGATTGTTCAATTTGAATATCCACTAAAACATGTGACTGTCTTGGTCTTTGGAGCTTGGGTTAGATTGTTTGAATCAGCGAAAAAGTGAGTTTTCACAGCCTTACTTCCCTGTCACTTTGTTTCTTTCTCTCGTTCTTTTTCCGGATTAAATAGTATAAATACTTGTGCTGATATTCCCTTTGGTTTATAATATATTATTGCAATGAGAGAGAGAGAGAGAAAGAGAGATTTATAGATACCGTATATACTGAAGACAGGGGTCAAACTACATGCTGAGAGAGAGAGAGAGTGAGACAATAAGAGATGCTTCACTTGGTGACGTATTTGTAAATTGGGACGAATTAGAACAATTAAATTGGAATATTTTTTTAAAATATAACTCCATCTCAAAACTTAGGAATCTTTAGTATAATACTTAATTAACTCACATTAAGTATTTATATATTTCTACATATATACATTATAATATATATATATATATATATATATATATATATATATATATATATATATATATATATATATATATATAGTTCTGTCTTTTTATTAATTCCTGGATTTTATTTAAATCAATCTCATTCTACTACATAATACCATATTCCAATTGGAGTGTTTAAACTATTACATAGATATAACGCCTTTCTTCTCATTATTGAAACTTTCTTTGAACAACTTTACTAAATACTTAAGTATATCATATAATTCTTGCTTCAAATTTATGCTATTCAATTATTAGCAATTTATTGGGTTCTTTTTCCTTCTGATGATGAGAGAATTTTTTTGAAAATCCATGGATTGAAGGTCGTTTTATTTTATTCGTTGTTTAAACACCTGCTGATTGTACTGATATATATTCTTCGGATTTCGGGACACGCAATGCGCTATTCTGCTGTTATAAACAAACAATCAAACAAACACAAACATATTATATATATATATATATATATATATATAGGGAGGATAGTTTTGCGTACACAAAATTACTTTTAGTAACAGACAATTTATTTTTACTGAAAAACGTTTTTGAGGATAAGAATAAATATATTAGTTGTAATTTTTTTCATTAAAATTTCCTTCAGCCTCAACAACGGCTTTTATCTGAATCGCCTAAATGGCAGGGTCAGGTGGTTCTTGTTTTTGATTTGGTATGGCTCTAACTATATTCATGAGAGTCTAATTAACCTTTTCCTAGACTACGCACATAGTCCATAGTATATAGTCTAATTGAGATCTGCGAAGTAAGGCGTACAAATGTCAGGGGTCATGTGATCATGAACATGTTTCGTCATCCATTGTGAACCCTGCGTGGTAGTTATTTCAACTCATCTGACGAAAAATACATTTCAAACATCAGATAAAATTGTCTTTACGGACAACATTTCAGATTGTTCATTATTAAACACGGTGTTCTTTTTCAATCAAGCTCATGGATGCTCTATGATTAACACCAACTGTGTGCTATACTTGCGAAATAAATTCAGGTGTTCTAATCCGCCCAGTGTGTCTAGAATGTCTCTTGCGCTTTGATCATGACAGTTCCTTTCTATCATAAGCCTTAAATCATTTGCAAACGCTGTAAACGAAAGGTCAGGCTACATTTGAATATAGGCATATTTCTAAATTGCTATATTCAGCCTTTTCAGTAACAAAAAAAGTGTGCATGTTCATTTTTTTCGTAATTATAGGGGCTGCCATTGATAATTGCTTAATATAGGAAATATAATGTCAAGTAATATTCCTGCTATAGTCATAATTAAGTACGTCTACAAATACGTTACACACCTATATATATATATATATATATACATATATATATATATATATATATATATATATATATATATATATATATATATATATATATATATATATATGTATATATATTAAAATGTTGAATAAAATCAAGGATAATCGAATTATCGTTAAATAATAATCTGTCATGATAATATAAAGGTGAATATAATGAATAAAGCAATAAATTCTAGAGATGAAATATGATAATAAACAATTGTAAAGATACAATATTTATTAAAACATAAGAAGTTCAAAGAAAGGAGCTTTTTATCCTCTGATGAAAAGAGTTTATCTTTGAAAATCTATGAATTAAGGATATGTAACTCCTTGCTTTTTAATGTTTTAATAAATATTGTAACTTTTACAATTTTTAATTCTCATCCTCATCTCCAGAATATATGTATATATATATATATATATATATATGCATATATATACACATATATATATATATTTGTGTATATATATATATATATATATATATATATATATATATATATATATATATATATATATATATATATATATTTATATCACAAAAGATATTGTAACATATTAGGTGGTTTGGGGATTGGGTTATGTTTTATTAACATAATTTTCTATTAACTGAACAAGTAGGCACTTTCTCACTTAGCTATCTATGTGTTTCGCTCGCCAGCGAGCACTCTATTAACATATTCTTAGTTTATGTTCCTGTGAGAATATAGAAATAAAGTTACTCTCTATTTTTATACGTTGTCATCTTAATTATATAGAATCTGTGGACACCATAGACACGTATGTAAATTATAATGCAATATAATACACATCTTTACTATGAGATATAAAACACTCATTATTTCTACTTATGCAAGAAGAAAGTCTTAACATATATGTCATCACAGTTTACAATGTTCGAATTAAATAAAATGATAATACATAGTGGTGGCGATTGTAACTCGACATGTAACATGTATGTGTAATGTGTGTGTGTGTCTCTCTCTCTCTCTCTATATATATATATATATATACATATATATATATATATATAGGGAGAGAGGGATCGAGTGAGAGAAAGAGAGGTAAATAGAGAGAGACTGTGCGACTTTTTTTGTATGTTCACTAGTTAGATTGGTTGAGAATGATCGATATCATTTATATTCTTATGCATATTCCTTTTCAAAATTACTAGTAATAATATATATTGGCATTCATATCAAGGCAGCATTTTCTTTCAAGACATATTTCATTAAATATTACAGAAAAGCTTGGTCTATAGATAAATATTTTCATACTATTACTACTAAGCTCTACTTACATAGTGAGCACTAACAATACAGAAGATCGTGCAGAAACAATAAGTTTAAATCCCGTTCAGATATGATAGTTAAAAATAGATTTAGTCATGCAATTAAGTGTTTAAGTACTGCTATACACTTATTAGGATCGAGTATACATTAACACTGGTATATACTTGAAAAATCACTTTTGATAGTATATATATATATATATATATATATATATATATATACCGATAAAAGTTGCACGTATAACATTATGTAAAGCTTCATTTTGGGGTGCGGTTGATTGTTGAAATCCAAACATTTTATAATGATAGCTTTGCAATTTTGAAAATGGCGTTTATCGTATTTTGCAATAAAAAGCTTTATATATATATATATATATATATGTGTGTGTGTGTGTGTGCATGTGTGCGTGTGTGTGAAGAGTTTTAATGCAAAACACGATAAACGCCATTTTCAAAATTGCAAAGCTATCATCATAAAATTATTGAATTTCTACAATCAACCGCACCCCGTAATGAAGTTTTACATAATGTGATATCGGCAACTTGATCTGTTTGTTTTGAATAAAATTAAGTGTAAATATAAATATTAAAATAAGTTTACCGTACTTTGTCTTTTAGTCCTCACATTATATGAGCGGTGTTTTTGACAAAGGGGGAATAATTGCTGTTTTCTGGGCCTGGATCTATCCATCTAACTCATCGGTGGCTATTTTTTACCTTGAAGTAGTATTATAGCAAGTGGCTTCCTAACTTAGTTGCAGCGATTTCCACACAAAAAAAGTTCGTTCTCAGATTATTTAATTTCTAAATTTCATCAGATTGGAGTGTGTGTGCGTGTGTGTGTGTGGGGGGGGTCTGTGTGTGTGTGCGTGTGCGTTCAGAGAAGAAAGCGAATGAAAGCAACAGAGATGAAATAAAAATAAAAAAAGAACACGTGAAAGAAAAAGGGAGAAAGGGAGAAAGACTGATCGAGAGATCGAGAGATCGCGAGAGAAAGTGGGAGAGAATGAGTAAAACAGAACACGGTAGACAGATATAAATAACGAGAGAAAGATAGAAAGAAGGAGAGAGTAGAAGTTGTGGGGGAAAATATTCGGTTATAGTAGAGGAATAGAAGTCGCTAGAAAAGTTCGAATCAATTCGCCAATCAGCTGTCTACCGGGCTCTCTCTGTAGTCGCGTGCAAAGGACTCTGAGTTAGAGCATAGCTATTAACTGACACTTGCGATAGTGAGGCTTTTGTACATTCATGCAATTGATTTCGTAACTTTACCATATCGATTCTGTCATTTAAATTCTACTTCATCAATCTAAAGCTCGTCTGACACAAGCATGCAAATCAGGGGCGCCCAGTAATGCGCAAGGTCTCTTCACTAATCCGAACCCCGCATACCACGAAGAAAGTCATAGTATATCGGAGTCGATGAGGTTTGAACGCGTTACACCAATAGTGGGCATTGAGCTTAAATTGCACGACAGTTGATGAAAGCTTATCAAGTAAAAATGATGAGTTTAGATCGGGGAAATTAGTTTCCGAACTACAAAAAGTTGACCTTCAAATAGAAAAAGCTCAAATTAATATTAAAAAAGGGGAATTTAAATTGAAAAAAAACAACAGAATTTAAAATTAGAATTATATTCGTATTGTTTAGACATAAATATTTACCTTAAGTTCGACTCTTCTAATTTCAAGATGAACTTTTTAAATCTGAAGTTCAACTTTTTTTCATTTAAGATACACTTTTTGAAATGAACATATTACATTCTATGACAGATTATTTTTGTTAATTTGAAGTTGAATTCTTGTTAATTTGAAGTTGATTTTTTAAATCTGGATTTTATTTCTATACAGTTAAACTTGAGAGTGTGTTACTTTGACATTGCGTATCTGTTACTTTGTTGTTGGCCATTTTTAATTTAATGTTGAGTATGTGTATTTAATGTTAAGCGTTTATTAATTTGACATTGGGCGCTTGTTAATTTGTTGTTGAGCGTTTGTTTGTTTTGTGTTGCGCTTTTGTTTATTCAAAATTAAGCGTTTTTGATTAAATGTTGAGTCTTTTTTAATTGGATGCTGATCTTTTGTTAATTTGATGTTGAACTGTTGTTACTGTGATGCCACACTATTGTTAATTTAGTGTTGAATGTTTTTTTTTAATTTGATGTTGGTCTTTTGTTCATTTATGTTGCGCATTTCTTCATTTGATGTTGATCTTTAGTTAATTTGATGCTGAGGTGTAGTTAATTTGATGTTGGTCTTTTGTTAATTTATGCTGCGCTTTTGTTGACTTTATATCGAGCTTTTGCTGATATGTCGAAGTTTTTACCTTGTTACAGTTGATTCTTTTACAGTTGAGCCTTTTCAAGTTAAGCATTTTTAATTCGACGGCAAAATGTGTGTATAGCTTTAATACATCTGCAGATAGTTTCTTGCAAGACATTAACATAACTTAGTGTCTCGTTACAAAGACGCTTCTTAGAGATTTAACTATCTATAAGACATCACTCATTAAGTCCCGGGCCTGATATATATGGCGCCACTAATGTAACATCCATATCATTTCATAAAGTACTAACTCTCAAATGGAACATTTTAACATTTAAGATTAATTGGATAATTAGTTTACAAATTAATGTCATTTAAATAAACCAACTGTTACACATTTTGAAAACAACGTAAAAATCTGAATTTCGTGTGTTTATTTTCTGATGGGTAAATACTATTGTGTGATTATTCGTACTCTGTTTAGTCGGAAACAGCGGTTAACAGGTGATTTGCCGACTTTAAAAGTTAACGTACAGACAGAAATGATGCTGAACGCTGAGGACACCTACATTCGGCAGTTATCCAGAAAAAAAAGAAAAAACTCCACAAACTCGTTTTGGCCGATCGTAAATTGAAGTTGCGTGAGATAGTAGAAGTATTTCGGATACCAAAAGGCAGTGTACTTAGCATTTTGCATGAATATTTGTCATTAAAAATCTGTATTTAATATGGGTCCCGCGTTTACACAAAGTCGATCAAACACAACAACGCGTGCACGATTCAGAGTTATGTTTGCAACTGTTTGAATGCAACAAACATATGTTTTGCATCAATATGTGACAATAGGTGACTACTCCACTCCAAATTGCTCGTCAGCCGAGTGGACAGCAGTAGGGGAAAACCGTCCAAACCGACCAAAGACGTAGGCAAGGTTTTGGTCTCCGTATTTTGAGATGTGCAATGTATTGATCATTGATTACTTTGGGAAAAGAAAAAACATTAATAGCAGATATTATATAGCATTTTTGGTAGGTTAGCTTGAAGTCTATTTCTTAAAGTCGTCCAACACATGTCAGCATGTAAAAGAAACATCAAACCAAATATGATGATGCTGCCTTTGAAAGACGAAATCGCCAATAAAATCGGCCACAAATGAACAGGAAAACGTGATCTGACAGCAAGACACTGCTCCGTGGCACAAGTCTATCGCAACAATGTCGGAACTACATTATATCCACTTTGAATTGCTTTCACGGTCACTGTATTATCCAGATCTCATCAATAGCAGCGACTACTGGTTGTTTGCACACATCACAAGAATGCTAAAAATATCGAAAACTAAGGCGTATTTTGAGGCCAAAGATAAAAATTCGCTTGAGGTGAGAAATATTCTAATATTTCTTGGATTTTAATTTGTTCTGGGTTTCTAGCGGACTACAGATATGACTGAACTGACTTATCCATCGAAATAGCTTAAGAGACCAGCTAACGTAATTGGAACTCAGTTATCTACATTTCCACTATATATCATGTTGGACAGAATTTTATTAGGGAGTTTGCCAATATCCAACTAACTAAACGAGGCTTAAATTACATAGACGATTCAAACACTTTTTCTTAACTTTTATCGTTTATTTCCCACAACCTAACTTCGTGACGTTACAAATATATCACCTTGCAACGTTACATCAATGTGTATTTGTTACATCACGAGCTGCAGAAAATCAATGCAAAATAAAGAAAACTAAAGAATAGGCGGGAACGTATCGAAAACCAAGAACACATACTATCTAAATGTTATCAACCTCTGAAGGAGGAGGAGGAGGAGGAGGAGGAGGAGGAGGAGGTTGATAAAGGAGAAGAAGGGGAGGAGAAAGAAGAGGAGGATGAAGGGAGGAGGAAGAAGAGGAAGATGAAGAAGAGGAGGAGGATGGAAAAAGAAAAAAAAGAGAAAATGAAACCATAGTGTGTCACCGAAATTCACAGAATAAAAAGGCTGATCTGCAGTAAATGGATAATATATTCAAGAAAGTTATTAGAATGTGCATGCATCGTCTAGATTAGTGATTCTTAATTTTAAAAAAACATGAAGAGCCTTTTCCATCTTCTATTCAGTGATATGTAAAGCGAAAGTATATTTATGTGATTTTACCATGTATAATGTTGTCAACTGCAGCACTGGGCAAACATACCACAATATTGTAACCAAATTGGTGGCCAGTGGTGCGCAGGGAAATAGAAGATTGCAATGTTACAGTAAGGTCATAAGCGCGTTACATATTCCCAATCATTTTATAACATTTAGATATTATGTGTTCTTGGTTTTCGTTACGTTCCCGCCTTTTCTTTAGTTTTCTGTATTTTTCATTGATCTCAATCAAAATACAACGTTTTAAGAAAGTTCCATATTACTTGTTTTTATGAATAATTACCCGATTAATTCAATGTCGATACACCAAGTCAGCACCGACCTGATTATATTAACGTCCCTGCCTGCTTCAGAGATGAGGTTGCTTACATTGAATTTCGATATGTCACTTTCTCGTGAATAATGAAGTTTATTTTTATCTGAGTTATATGAAGAGTACAGCGTTCCCAGTCACGCTTGAGCTCCCAGTAATTGGCAAACTTATAATGCCAACAAAATGGGCTTCGATTTCTTTTATCGTGGGTACTAAGTAAACCGGTATCTTAAGCAGTTGTGCAGTACGTATATTTATGGAAATAAAACAGGCAATAGCGTAATTAAAATTAAATGTGTTTAAGTCCCCTTTTGAGCTGCATTAATTTCACCAACTTCGCTCGCTAACAAGGCTAACACTACATAGCTAGTGTCCCCCTCTCTTCATTCTTCAGAGAATACGGACCTCCGCTTTGTCTAACAGCTTGCTTGCTTATTTGTCGCATCTGTCTCCTATATATCTTTATAAAGTTAGGTATGCATATATGCATATTTATTTGTATTGCATAATCGACTCCTAAACAAATTAACTGATCATTATCGATTTTGGAACATATACTCTAGACGTAATGGGTGAAAGTGTATGCTATATTTAGTTTTTTCCAAAGGGACTGACAAGAGAGTGTAATCTCTTCGTAAAAATTCACATACATACGATTTTTTTATAAAGTTTAAACTTTGTCTAAACACAAATGAATGAATATTCCCAAAATGTCAGTTTATCTGGAGTATTTGAGGATATAATATGAAAAAAAATCTAAATATATCAGATTTTAATTGAATTTAATCCCTGGCCACAGATTCAGAAAAACTCCTAGAATAAAATTCTTTAAACGGATTTTGATGAAAATTAGAATAGGGATTCTAGACATAATTTTTTGCATCATCATACCTTGATTTTAATCTTCGTTGCGAGACATAAAAGTGGCGTAAAACTTTTTTGTTTTGCGGAATTAAACGGATATTCTAGTCATTGATACATTTAAGATTAAATAAAAAACACGAAAATCCTTATGCGATTTTGCTAAAAGGAATCCAAATGAAAATAAGACTTGAAGGTAAAGTACAACTAGTTACATTCGTCTAATTCTCCTGACCATGTTTCCAGTTAAATAATAGTAAATGAACAGTAGCAATAACATCTACGTATACTCTCCTAGTCTTATTCGCTTGTTAGTTTTATACTGTTTTTCAATTCGTTCATTATTATGCTGATTTCTACTCGAAACTGCATGTGTATTTCTTTTTGTTTTCTATCTAACGCAATGTAGGCTGATTATATTTAAGCTTTCATTGTAAACGATGCGGATTTTTTAATACTTTAAGCGAATGAGTATTTTAGAATATGCTTGAAAAATATGTGAACATGTGATTCGTGCATGTATTTGCGCAGTTAATTATCAGCTATACTCGGCGATTGGTCGGATTCTTATTGAACGCTTCATACATTAAATTAAGGAAATCGATCTATACACGAGTACTATCTTTTTACGACGCATGTTTCAGAAAGTAAAACACTCACTTACTATATATTCAACAAAAAAATTAAACACAGCCTGATTGTAGTAGATTTTTCGAAACTAATTATAGTGTATATTTAATGTAGCGGTTGTTCTTGGTGTATTGGGCCACATTCTAAAACATTTCCTTGTCGACGGTGAGTTCACGTTAAACCAAACGATGCACCATGTTCAATCGCTGTTCTTCTGGCGCGGCATAGCTTCAGTACCGTGGATAGAAACAATCGGAGGAGACAAGATGAGCGTGAATACAGCCAGCGTGGTAAATGATGTTCTACCCTTATGTGCTATCCATGGGAACATAAGGTATCTTTTAATTCCCACTGCGCAATTTGTTTGGCTTCCTTTGAAAAGTACAACATTCAGACTAGCCTTGTCTGTCACGAAGGCATGCATTCTTTTACACTTCTGAACCAACCATTATTTGACACAATGATTTGGGACATGGATTAAAACACTATAACAGTAATCAGTTTTACGATATGAAATGCCTCTCATGAAGTCATGTATATTGGTCCATTCGGTTATTTACACACACAGTATATAATTTAAAGCGAGCCGTTTTCTCGAAACATTTTGGTAAAAAACTTTCTTCCTACAAAATCACAATTTAATACGTATACGCCAGTTCCTTTTGCGGAGCATTCGTCCATATTTTTAACAAGAATAATTCATCTGCCTCGGAATAATTTTTAATTAGACTCTCATTTCAATAATGACCTAGATAACAGCAATATGCGGGTTGATGGGTAAAACAATCGTGAAATAGAGTATTTATGCCCTTTTCAATTCCTTTCCCAACTTATGTTTCTTATCTTAGGGAGACAAAGACAGAGAGCTGGTGTTTGCTTTATGTACGAATTTTACAGCGTCAGTATATCGTACATGGTTCCTGGTTCAATCGCCGAGAACACCATTGGAAGACACAGATCCTCTGAGTTTGAATCTCAACTGAGGCACCCTTATGTTTCTTTTAATGTTTCCCAAAATGAACTTAGCTCTTTAAAATTATAATATTAAACGGGCGGTTTATTTATACTTTTAGTTGTATTGTAATCTACGCAATTTACATGAATTAGAATCCTGGGCGACGCTGAGTAGCCTTACTTGTAGTGTTATAGAGTTAATTATAGTAGCCCACTAATAATGTGTTATATAGCACTCTAACGATTATTGCATTGTATACATTCTTATCACCAGCTTGTGTCGAGGGATGAAGCAATTCTAATCCTTTTCGAGATAACTTCAAAGAAAAAGTGACGATTTAACTGTAAACTATGTTGTTTACTTAAATAAACTGAGCTCCGAATAATTCGTAACTACTTTTACAAGGGAGTGAGTCTTACAGCAGTATATTTCTCAATACCTTAAATGGCATATGTGTTCGCCAAAATGCTAATCGTAACTGTCTTTAATTTCAATCTTCTAATCTATCTGCCGATGACGTGTTTCAGCTAGCCAATTAGCAGTCTACCTTTCTGTATGTAGGTCGAATTGATCATAGGCTCATTCATTGGCAATCATCTATAATAAATATGAGTAACTGGATGAGTATCTTTATATTTTACTTGAAATGTATATTACTGCCAAAAATACAAACCATTAGCATACTCTTAAATGTTGATGGCATTCAGTGAGAAACGTATTCACTATGGATGTGAACTCACTTCATTGTTGAGATTATCTATGATAAGTAGCAGCCACTAAGCATCACCCAAATCAAGGACGCAGCGTGAAGACGTTTAGTGAGTAATACGCTCGTTATATGTTGTTGTCTAAAATGGCTGAAAAAACAACAACAAGATAAGCAAGGATATGGTTAACCAGAGTATGTATTTATATAAAGTACAGAAGTAATGTGTTGCCAGAGTATACTTCTGCATTGCTCATAATAACGCTTTCACTCTTATAGTTTCTATCATCATTCATACTGTCGGGGAGAGTCCATGAAGTGACGCAATAGAGTAGACCGCTATTTTGCTCTACGGTAATCCCTCTTAAGTTATTATTTGAAGTTTCGCCTTGTTTGACAGAGTGACATCAGTGCGATATAAAATCGCAGGCACGCAGCATATCATACTATACGAAAAATAATAAAATTCAAAACTCATAAATAATAGAGTCAGAGAAAATGATGTTTAAATACCGCAGTATGTGAGACTGCTCTGGTGATACAATAAACTTACACTCGTTTGATAGATAAATAGAGAGAGTGAGAGAGAGGGATAGCGAGATAGAAAGGGAGGGAGTGGCCAGAGGGTCCGCAGTGTGATCAAACTTGCTATGCCGTCGAAATAGCATCTGCGAAAACGGATCCGCTTCTCTCTTATTACAGTATGCGTTATCAAATGGAAGATTACTCTATGCGACGTACCATCTACCATGAAAATAATTCCAAAGACAAGCTCGCTTAGATTGCGCTACATGATGTATATTTTCTTATATGCGTTTAACTTTTAACAATGAATTATCTTTTGCTGGTAGACAGATTGATAAAAAAAAACTAGACAGTATCGCTGGAAAGAAACTAATATTTTATATGCTGTTGTAACTAGGTATACAATCATGACTTCCGGTCAATCGGGGTTCGGGCGTTGTTCGATGTTAAGGGTTTAATGAGAAGTTTCATTTACATGATGATCTTGCAAGTCAGGTTTAAATAAATAATTCTCAGTATAACTACTGTTTTCATAGAAGCAACAATCGAGATTGAACGTTTTGTCACGTAAAAATTATTGCACTGCGCGTAGTTTATACTAAGATAATATATATTTATAGCAATTATATGTGATTAACTTAATCGGACAAATCTTTTGAGTACTCTTAAAGTATCGTATTCATTGTGCAATACTTTTGTATTGCACAATAAATACGATAATTCAAGAGTACTCAAGAGATTTGTCCGATTAAGCCGATGCAAGCCTTTGATATCCGTCGCTAGGTTAGCTGATTTGCATATTGTTTTTGAAAAATGACATTTTATTAATTAACAATTATTTGTAATTGTTTTAAAATAAATTATTGTTTTGATTTATATATAACGGAATAGTTAGGTTTCGCAATACTTCTCTCTTTCATGGTCAAATCTTTAGCATTCAAATTCTCTTTTCTTTAGAGACCAATTTGATTTCCAACAAATTGCGATCTATTTTCAAGCTGTAATTGTAAAAGCAAAGTGATTTCTTCATATTCTTGCTTTACAGAAACATTTTAAGAATAAATACATTTCTATCAATATTACAAAAATGTTAACGTCTACCTATCTATATGAGTAAAGTAAAAATAGTTTGTCTCCTGTTTACAACATTTATGAATGAAATATATATTTTAAACTAATGTTTATTGTATTTAAAGTCGCAAACTTTGCGATCCGATCGCGAGCTGGTGAATCAAGCTAGGATATATATATATATATATATATATATATATATATATATATATATATATATATATATATATATATATATTAATACAGACACTCAACAGAGACATAAAGGCACACACACACCCACACTATGCAGATGTATTTAAGTACATAATAGACGCATACTCTATTATCAAACGGCTGGTCCAATTCGACTAGCAGTCAGGAGTTGTCTACGTTGCTTAAATAAAAAAAAAACTACTTAAGTAGAGGACGTTATAGCGTTATTACCATATGCAAATTAGTTTCAAAGAAAATACATACACACTTATATATATATATATATTTATATATGTGTGCATGTATTTTTTTGAAACTCGTTTGCGCGCACACGCATATATATCACTCACTGATATATATATATATATATATATATATATATATATATATATATATATATATCGATAGATAGATAGATAGTAACCTTCGTAGATTTGGAAAAAGAGAATAACCGGTGATATCTGCTCCAAAAATCAATTAAGATGCGCTAGAATATATTACACATACATAATTGCACTGTGGTTATTATTGCTAAAAATAACCTACCATTTTTCTTAGAAAATATATACTTGTTATTTTCGTTACTTAAATGTTCTGGACTATATCTTTATCTAAGTTGTCGTATTCACAATATTTAGGCCATTTGACTCTCTTGCCTTCTTAATGTGTCTTATTAAAACGAAAAAGCAATTGCAAAATTCGAGAGACTGCTACGATCGAAACGTTGAGAATATAACAATTACAAAGTACAAAACTAAGCCATTTTGATTTCAACGGAATTAAAACCAGTAAAAACTGTAGAAAAACTAACTCTTCATCGAAGCAATATATCTACTACTATTTGTAATAAGGTTTGCTAATGAGTTGAGAGAGCGGTGTCTTAGATCTTAGATCGATTGATACAAAGACGTAAAAATGCTACTTGATGCGTTCTTGCTAAACACTTGGCATATTGTGGTGAACATCAAGGGTAAGAGGAATAATTCAGAGAAAAAAGTGGCGCTTCCTTTACATAATTGTCAAGCTTGCTCTCGACTACGGTCTATCTATGTATTATTATTTCATATGTAGTAAAATATTCCTTGCAACATTAAAAAAAATAACAGAGTTAGTTTATTGTTTAACATACAAAAGCATTCATAGTGAGAAGATGTGCTCGTTAAGACTTATTTGAAAAATATAATACGGTAATAATGAATATATTACGACGATTTTTGAAGAAAACTCAAAATGAATGAAATACAGCAAATCCTGCCATAAGTAGTATTGATTACTGAACAATATTTATATCGATTGTTTCCATGCATTTACTATTGTAAAATTTATTCGTAATGTATTTCTATAATTTACATAAATTATATGTAAAAAAAAAACCCAAAACACCCTCTTTTGGTAAATTACATCAGAAAAAGGATGTTTAACCAATAATGTTTCTTTTATTCGCGATGTTCATGCAGTTCTACATTAAAAGCTGTTACATTTTTTGCACTATGTTCATATACACACACGCATATATATCACTCACGTGTAAGAACACTTGCTGTTTTCTAGGGGTCATAGTGACAATGTATTTTCCCTTGAATCCCAGTAATTTCCGCTCCTTTTGAACCTAACCCTAACCCTAACCCTGAATCGACTCTGCATTCACATAATAGCCATTTTCCATTATTTGTTGGCTGCTGACGACCGGTGGCTCCTCCAGAATTTGAAGGAAAATAAGTTTCCCTAAAATTGTTTTACGCTCTGTTCCTTCTATGTCTTTGTGGATGTCTGGATGATAATTTATTTCTTTTCTTTTATCATCCTCCTATATCCTATATGCTCATTTTCCCTGGCATCAACCGCTTCTGGTGTCATCGTACTTTCTTTTTTCCAGTTTCTGTTTTCTTGCTTTTGTTTAGTTTTATTTATATGTATCTTTTGTTTATGCAGTGTTATTTTATTATATATCAGTCTTCAGGTGATTGGACGCTGCTATCTAGTTGGTTGGCTTTCACCCTCGAGGATTTTTTTCTTATAATTCAACTGTTTTCATCAGTGGCATGCTTTGAATTGTGTATACCCTCTGTACATTTGATTCAAATTTCTCCTGTTTTTTTCGGGATTTTCGGAAATGTTCTTTAATTAATGGTATTAGAGTAATTTTCTTCATGTTCCATTTAGGTTCCGTTCAGCTAGCAAACTCTATGTGTTTACTAATTATACTGCCTCTTTCATCTTCAACTTTTGAACAGCTTGGTTGGTGAAATATACGTTTTGACATGTTTTTTTCTTTCTTGTTAACTATTATTACTTCTGGATTTCTTGCTTATATTAGTTTCTCCGTTTACATTTCCATGTCTTTTTGGTTGCATGTTCTTACACTGGATTGTATGTAGTTCGTTTTCATTGCATTGATTAGGTTCTTTTTTGTAACCATGTCAATATGTTTTCGTGCGTCGCTTCTTTGGTCAGTCTTATAAAGCGTCCATGAAGCAGCTTTTCTTCCCATTTTGCTTTTCTTATCTGTATGTTGCAGTTTCGTACTGTTTGTATGATCGCTTATTTTGGCGGCTATAATCATCATCTCTGTATGTTGTGGTACGTTTATTTCTCGTCTGTTTATCGCATCGTTCACGCAGTCATCAATACGGTGGCAAAGTGGTTAACGACGCTGACTGAAGACCTGGGTGTGTCAGGTTAGAATACTGGTCGTTCCACAGAAACAGTTTCATCAAAAACCCATACCTGACCTTGTGTCTGACCTCTTGGAGAGGAGGTACACAAAATACTTACCAGTCTTCTTTCCCTTTTATTCCTATTTTAATATAGTCGGTCAATATCAACACTAAAGTGCTGTATTTTACGCATCCCCATTAGTTTTCTAGTTTTTTTAGTTCGGGTACCAGTGTTCTTCTTTTGTCCAGTTTATGAAGGGTCCAGATAATATTACTAGTGATAATGCTCAATGCTTTATTCTTTTTAATAGTTCTCGACTTAATAATTTAGTACAAAACAATTTCTTGTTCTTCTCAAATATTTTCTTTCAATCATTGTTTTCATCTGCTTTGATATGGTGATCTACGCTTTCAGAATACTTACATATCTACAGATATCACGTTCAAAAAGTGCGCTCATCATCTCCCGATTTGGATGTTCAATGTTCTACGTTGTCCAAGGTTTTCTGTTTTTCTTCTCAGGAACTCAACATATTTCCATTCCAAATTCTATTTCTAAACTTTCTGGTATGCTTTGTAATGTTTCCTGAACGTTTTTGTTTCGTTTTTTAAAAATAGTTTAAGATCCTCTGTATATATAATGTTGTTCATTTTTTTGCGTGCGTCTCGAAATGTGTTTCCAGCATTGAACTTCATGATGTTTTTGTCTATGAAATACTGGCTATAATAAACAGCAGTAAAGCCAGGAGGTCTCCCTGGAAAATGTCTTTCTGTATTCTTATATCTGTTAGAATTATGCTCAAGCTGTCAGTTCGACTCTTCGTGTTCAATGTCATATCAAGGAAATTCATTATTTCTGTCATATTTTGTATATACTTATGCATTCAATTATATATGCTTGGGGGATTTTGCCGTATTATTTCTTGTAGTCGATACATGACATAACTATGTTTCCTCCGCACCATCATCATCATCATCATCATCATCATCATCATCATCATCATCATCATCATCATCATCATCATCATCATCATCATCATCATCATCATCATCATCATCATCATCACCACTTACCACAACCTTCTCCCGTCAATAAAACCGGCATTAATTCATGGAGTCTGTCAGCACGTTCTATGCTTTCAACAGTATTTCTATTATGAAGTATTTACATGATGCATATAATAATACGTTCTTGTCTGTATCTATACACTACATCAATATATATATATATATATATATATATATATATATATATATATATATATATATATATATATATATATATATATATATATATATATAGATATAAATATATGTATATACATAAATGTTTTGAGGTACAAAACTTATAAATGCATTTAAAAAGGATGCGCGGAAATCTCTCAAAGGCCCTTTCGACTATCATCTCGTCAGGAGAAAATCTATAGTTTTTAATCAATGATATCGTCGAAAGAAAGAGAAAACCGGGAATAGAATGTGCCCAAAGTAACGATGGAGCGATTAAAGGAAGTGAATTTAATGATTTCGTTAAAAACAAAACGATTAAAAGGCACTACGTTAGCGGGGGAAAAAAGGAAGGGGGTTCAAAGTTCCCCAAAGAGATTTAGCGATCTGACAAATTCCTTCTGCCGGCACAAGGAAGGTTTACGAATAGCGATAGAGACAGATTCCAATATATTGAAATGGTTCTTGTAATCTGCTCTATGCAAGACCTCAAAACGGTCTATTTTATAGCTACTGGCACAACTTGGGTTTTCAACCAAATGCTGGCCAATAGCAGAGTCCAAAGAATTAGAGGAGGGGTAACATTTTTCTCCGGTCGAGAGGGGAGTCGAAAGGGCAGTTGAGAGATTTCCGCGCATCCTTTTTAAATGCATATATATATATATATATATATATATATATATACAGATAAATGAAGGAAGAGAGATAAAGATGTACGGATAACACATCTATTTCATCTTCAATTGTACAATGCAAGATGTACTCGATAAAAACATGTTTATTTTTCTTTCCTTGGGCCAGGCTTTTCAAAGATTAAAATCTTATGATCAGAAGAATTACATTGATGGATTAGTTAGCAGTAGAATAGCCAAAATTCAAAATTTGAAAAAAATATGAAGTACTAGAAAGTAAGAGTGTGCGTATAAAAAAAAAGTTTATCAACATATGGGGTCTGTCCAGTTGGTTAATGTCCGTTGATAAAGTGTCCGGTGAAGGAAGATTTTAAGATGGAAAAAGGGGTTTCGTGGAGACAGCGTTAAAATGTTCAAAATGAAGTAAATCCAATAGAAAGATGTTATATTCAATCGTAGATGGGAAGCACTTATTCAGATGTAATTTTGAGAATTAGGGCCATTTTAAAATACTCCATTGACCGATCATGAAAATAGTTTTTACGAGCTGGGTTATAATGTGTATATAATACGCAGATAGTCGGGAATTTAAGTAGTAACTTCGATCAAATCTTAGAAATGAGAGCAGGATTTTTGGTCAGAGACGAAGCCAGTAAAAAATGGGTAAAGTAGTGGAGATAAGGGGAGTGGGGAGGGGGTGGATTAGTGGATTAAACTATTGATGATGCTGGACGAATGGTAGAGGTAGAGTTAGTTTAGTTACTGCTCATTACTAGCAAGCAACATTTAGGAGTTTCGGTGGGGTTACAATAAGCAAACACAATAGCGTTCAGGTCAGTAAGTAAATAGTTCAAAAGAGGGGTGTATCCCCGTAATTAAACGGAGTTTTATAAAATATATATATATATATAAAATTCAGAAAGTTTAAAAGGGTTCAAATGGGGAAATTAGGGCTCAGAGGATTGGATACCTGGAATTTACGTGTTTAAGATGTAATAATCCGGACAAATATAGTATTTCAGAGTTTAATGTTTAAAGACTTTACAGCTTTCCCAGTTTGTTAACTATTAAGTGCATGACTAAATAAAATACTTTAATATATAACTGAAGTTAAGGTTGGGAATGACGTTAATCTGTTTGCAACAATTGACTTCTAGTATAAGGATTATGGGGTAGGATTGGGTTGAAGAGATAAGTTCTTTTTTAGAGTTGATAATATTTTTGCTTTCAACTGCTGTAGCTATCGTAAATGTTTCTAATGTACATTGCTGACAGAAAGCGGATCCTGTAGTGTAGTATTTAGTAATTTATTATATTGACCAATGTAGGGAGTAAGGGGTGTTTTACTGTTTTATATACATACATATATACATATATATATATATATATATATATATATATATATATATATATATTAATGTGTGTATATATATATATGTATATATGTATATATATAGTTTCTAACTAATTCATGATAAGAATTGAAAAACAACGTTGTAAAAAACGACGAAGTAATATTTTAAACGCTACTGTAGAGAGTAACAGAATTTAATATATTAGATAAGTCATTCTAAATATGTATATCATAACTATTCATAAAGCTCTTCTTACTACTGAGAACTTTAAAACATATTTTTAAAGTTTACTTTATTAATATATCTGAATTTGTTAAATGATATATATATATATACATATATATATGTGTGTGTGTGTGTGCAAACATTGTTAAAAATAACACAATTCGTCTGTGTTATTATACCTTTTTTATTTTTTCAATTTTTCCAATGGTCTTTTTTGTATCAAAAAAATACAATCATACCCTATCCCGCCGCCTCACCATGCATCGTGTAAACTCTAACTCAATTTACCAACATCTACAAAAACATAACTGCCCTCCCTCTTATTTAAGACACATTCTAGTTAATAACACTAAAATTAACTGGAAGTTATCTTGATTATTCACAAAACAACATAAAATTAATAACATCACATATGAAACTAGTTGTAACATTTTAAAATGCTTAACGTAATGCGATTCTGTTCTGTGACGCCATCCAGCGTTGCTGAATTTAAATCGTCAACGACTTCCTAGACCAATGCGAAAAACGTCTTCTGCTCGTTTCCCCGCTGTCTTTTTAAAATTCTCTTCTTTCTCCAGCTTTTTTATTCATTTTCTTTTGACACTTGAGGATGATTCGACGAAGAATCGAAAACGTTCGTTAAACCTGTGAAACCTATGGAACATTTATTATTATTATCATTATTTATTGTAATATATAAAAGACCATCAGAAAAATTTTAAAAATAAAAAAAGTTATAATTAAACATACGAATTCTGTAAGTTTTAACAATGTTTGCATAAATGAGAAAATGATGGCTAAATACACAATATATATATATATATATATATATATATATATATATATATATATATAACCGAGCTGATAACAACTTTTAAGTTATACCTACATGCACTAACATGACATCAAACAATATGCATATAAAAACAATTGCCACATGTTGTTGTTGATTTGTTCTTACTTACATTATTTAAATTATCATTACGAAATCGACCTTAAGTATTGCCTGGCATAATTATGTAGAAATAGTTCAAATAAATATATTGATTCTCATTAAAACATGGCAAACACACCCACAAATACAAGAGCAGGTATACGCACTAATGTAAACACCCACACACATATATATCTATTAGCTGCCAAGGAAACACACTGATTATTATTTTTTAAGTGATTAGTGAAATGTTTGCATATTACTAAATCTCCTTAGCCGAAATAAGTATTTTAAAAATTTAAATGAAGCAAAGTACGTCAGTTGATTGCTAAGATTACCCAGTCAGAATAAAAGTTTGGTTTGTCAGCTTAAATCTTATTTAGGCGCAACTTATATATTTCGATTGACTTAATTATATATATATATATATATATATATATATATATATACACATGTGCCTATATATGTGTGCATATATATATATATATATATATATATATATATATATATATATATATATATATATAGAGAGAGAGAGAGAGAGAGAGAGAGGAGAGAGAGCATAATATAAAATGAAATAATAAAATAAGGTGCGAATCAAATTTTATTGGAATTCAAAATTCACGCAAAGTACCTCAAGTATTATATTGAGCTTCAGTCTTTATCCGGATTTTTCACTAATTAAAAGATATTAGTTGCCTCTTATATCTTTTGTTGGATTAACGTCATATATATATATATATATATATATATATATATATATATATATATATATATATATATATATATATATATATATATATATATATATATATATATAATGTATGCTAACCAATAATACAATTTTGGCTGATTTTTTTATCTAGTAAAAGTGCAATTTCTTCAAAATCCTTTTTTTTAATACTCGATGAATTAATAAATGTTGTATTTTATCCACTTTTTATTTTTATCATTCATTTTATTATATTATTGCTCTATCTAGTATATTGAGCATTGACTTATCATGATAGGATCTAATATAAAGATATAATATTTATCTTTATCGTTTCATTTGATAAACTTGTGACAGTGTCGCACGCTTATGTATCATCACTCACAGACAAACTGTATCATAGCTCTTCACTGTTATTAGAAATGTATTGCTACAAGCTGAGATTTAAACCCGACCGTTATCTTGAAAATTGGAGCTTGTATAAACTACTCCACAGACAACGAGGAGCGAAAATATTACTGTAAACAGTATCCACTGCCAAATAGATTCATTTATGTGAAGATGACGGTAGCTCATTGGTTAACGACACGGACTAACAAAGTGGATGTGACAAGATCGAATCCAGTTCGTTCCACAGGATATTAGCAACATTCACGTGATCCTTCTCGTAAGTATCGGATGTATTTCTTAAAATAATCATATCTATAAAATATCTATGACAAATATAGTATCATCTGATCCATAAAATAAGTAATGAATTATTAATTTAGGAATAGTTTTGCATTATTGAGAAATGGCTGCTAGCGATATCACTTACTACAGTGCTTAATCCACGAGGGCATTCACGCACACTGTTTCGCCGTATCACCACTCTTTAGTATAGCGAACTTCAAGCTGAGTTCGAAGTTCAACCGTTTTCTTTCGGCAGTCGGAGATTCTATCAACTTCAGTGCGTGTTCGTTCCCGCTCTTGAATTTGTGCGTGTGTGTGCATCTCTTCATAAGTATGTAACATCTGGGCTACGTAGTCCATTCTAAATCAGATTCACATAAGATCTCTACTGACGGTTATCTGCTTGGAGTTTTGTATTGCAAAATAATATAAAGATGAATCGAAAAAAAAACAAAAATGTGAAGGAATATGAATAAAAGAAAGTATTAAAAAATAATAATGGTGAAAGAGAAACACCAGGAAAAAGATGCCAAAAAGAAAGAACTATATAATTGTTATTCAGAAGGGAAGACAGAAAAAAAGTCGATCAAGCAAGATTTATAACGGAAGAAAGAAATACGGAAAGAAGGCGAAATTTACAAAGAAAGAAACTAAACAGTATGAAAAAAAGAAAGACAGAAAGAAAGGATAATAAGTAGAAAGGAAAACGAAACTAAACGTAAACGAGATGAAAGAGAAAAATGACAAAAAGAAAAGAAGATAAAAAAAGGACAGAAAGAAGTAAAGATAGAATCGAATACTAAAAAGAAAGAAAGTTGACATTTAGAAAGAAACTGAAAGAAAGTAAACACGTTGCTACTACTAAAAAAAGCCCCGCCCATTTTCTCTCGCGCTCTGTTATATTGTAACATATGAAGCTCAAAGAGCGCAGCCACTCGATCATTTTTTTAAATAATTTTCTCATATTAAATATTAAAATTAACCAACATTTTTTTTCTTTCCTTGCATTTTTGCTCAATTTCATTCCATATAAGTCGAGTTTTGTTGAGTGTATTTCTGTTTTAGTTGCCCCCCCCCCCCACCTCTCTATTTATTAAAACATGTTTTTCCTTTCTTCATTTTTACTAAATCTCTCTATCACTCTAATTCCACTTAATCTCTCTCTTTCCCTCTGGATTTTCTTGTTATTGCAATTATCATTTTAGTTTTTTTTTTTTCGTCGTTTCGTCTCGCATTCCTTATTTTTGTATGTTTTTTTCTATTTCTTTTATTCCTTTTACATTTCTCCGACTAACAACTTTCTCGTGCATCTTCTTTTCCTTTCTTTCTCTATCGATTCTTCTCGCATACCCTACTTCTCCTTTCACTCGCTTTTTTACTTAATTCCCCCTCTCTTTCCCTACCTCTCTCTCCCTGCCTCTCTCCATCGCTCTCTCTCTCTCTCTCTCTCTCTCTGACTGTCTGTCTGTCTGTC
The DNA here is from genome assembly GCA_963556195.1 of Sepiola atlantica. Classification (NCBI taxonomy): domain Eukaryota; kingdom Metazoa; phylum Mollusca; class Cephalopoda; order Sepiida; family Sepiolidae; genus Sepiola; species Sepiola atlantica. The sequence goes on along the minus strand of OY744537.1, from coordinate 68,654,082 downwards.
TCTGTCTCTCTCTCTCTTTCTAAGACTTTTCTCATTAATGATATTGTTCTTGCTATCATTCTTTTCATTTTTCTCTACGTTGTTCTTTTTCTTTTTCCCTCTATCGATTCTTTTTGCATTACTTCTTTCTCTATTTCTTTCTTTCTTTCTTTCTTAATAAAAATATATTTCCCTTCTAATATCTGTCTCGTTATATATTCGTTTTTGCTATCTTTCAGTTCTGTTTTCTTTTTTCTTTTTCTGTTTAATTCCCTCTTCATCGATTCTTTTCACATTCTTTCTGTCTTTCTTTTCTTTCTTCTTACTCTCCTTTCCTAAGACTTTTCTCGTTAACTTTCTCTCTCATTATTGATTGCTTTATTGCTATCTTTCCCATCATTTTTCTTATTTGTTTTTCTCTCCCTTATTATCGCTTCTTTTCACATCTCCCTTTCTTTCTTTATAACATTAGCTTTCTCTTCTTTCATCCTTACTAGATCTCTCTTTCCCTCTCCCTTTCAGACTTTCCTGGCTATTTATTTCGTTCTTGTCATCTTTCGTTTCAGCTTTCTCCTTGTTTTTATTCTTCACTTTCAAAAGATCCTTTTTCGCAATCTTTCTTTCTTAATTTATAAAACGTGTTTCCCTCTCTGTCATTTTTTCTAAGAACTTGCTTATTCAATGTTTTGTCCGTTGTTAATTTAGTTTCGGAAACATTTTATTTTTCTCTTTCACTATCTATTGTTGCTCCATTTCTTTTTTGTTTTGTTTTTTAAACTTGCTTCCCTTTTTATTCTCTTTCAAACTCTCTCTTTCTAGAACTTTTCTTGTTCACCTTGTTTTCTTGCGTTTATTTCGTTTTCGCTATCTTTTTGTTTCTCATCGAATTTCTTATTTTCTCCCTCTGTCTTTTCATCTTTCTATCTTCTCATCTGTTCCTCCTCTTTTTCTTTCTAATTTTGTTACTCTTAAATTTCCATCTATCTATCTATCTATCTATCTATCTATCTCCCGTTTTACTTTTCGTCTTTTTCCGTTTTTTTTGGTATTACTTTATTTCTAAGCAGACTACACTAGGTTCGTCATCGTTTCTTTTTCTTTTCATCCATGTCTGTTTCTTCCTTAATTCTTTCTATTTTAAAATTATACTTTCCTCTATACTTTTCGTCTTTTGCTTTATTCTTCCATTCTGCTTTTTTTCTTCTATATTTTTTCTTCTGTATTTTAATGTCTTCTTTTTACACATTTTTCTATTCATTCATTTTTTATTCCTTTCCGATTTTCTTCGGAAATCCCTCCCCGTTTTTCTTTCTTATCTGTTTCTTTCTTGTATAATCTTTTTCCGTTTCGTATTTTTCTCTTTTATCTCTTTTTTCTTTCTTTCTTTCTTTCTGTCTTTCTGGTATATAACTCTTTCCCAATTGCTTTCTTTTCATACTACTTAATTATTTTACGCACGTTCTTTTCTCCTTGCGCTCTCTTTCCCTTTTCTCTCTAACTCTCCTCTTTTATCATGTTGTTCTCTTCACCTCTTATTTCTCCCTTCCGTTACACAGAAAAGGTATTTCACTCTAGAGAGCTAATGAAAGTAGTTCCAAATTTTAACTTGCCGCTGCAACGATATAACACTTAACGATTATAACATTCAAAGGAGGCGCTAGAATACGCTAATGTATAATACTTATTTACAACACCTATTTACATAAAATCATATTGACTAAATCAACCCTACCACCCGTATATATGGAGTAAATTTTATGTAATACACATCCAGTTCGCTTGTTTCTGGCATTGTAATTTGTACGAATACTAGCGATAGACTGCATTGGCTACATAAGTGATTGAAACTATAAGCTTAAATTCATGGATGACCTTGGCCTTTTGGCTAAGATCAAAGTGTAGTATCTGTTCCGATGGATACTGCACGCCTGTCCTGTGCAGTTCTAGGAGGTCCACCCTCCCAGGCTTTGCCTCCCCTCTTTGGGGAGGAGTAAGTTTATTGCTTACTGTCTGAAGCGCCCCTACCGGGGAATGCCGACGGGGCGGCCCAGGCAATTTTTAAATGGCCAGAGTGCTCACCTCTCGAGCGCTGGCTTTTCAAACCCCACTTTCTCGACCCGATCTTGGGTCACATCTTACTTGTGGGAGTAAGATAAAATTGGCCTTGTGCCTAACTCCTGGGGAGGAGTAAATAAAACCCGATAGCAGGCCCAACAGCTATCTAGTTAATGATAAAATAACGGCATGACGGACCACGATAAGGGGTTATTCGGAAAACGGGCGCTTTTGCATTGATGTGACGATTTCAATTCCCCTTTCCTTCTGGCTTTCCTTTTTAATGAGTTTAAGATACTTTGTACAGCCTCCTTCCTGCCCCCTCTCTTTTTCTTGTTGCTTTTATCTCATTCGCTCTTCCCCTTCACACCTACTCTCTTGGCTAAGCTGTTTGAGAGAAAGCAATGTTGGTAGTGCAGACTTACTCCGAATTATTCAAAGTTGACAGCTATTCAAGTAGTTTTCATCTTTAAAGGAAGCTCAAAACGTAGCTTTGTGTGAGACTGATCCAAGTCTAGTTTCAACCCTGGTAATATCATAAATGTATGCACGAACTCATATAAATAAAGGCAAACACAACATAAAATACGACACGGAGAGTGACTTGACGTTAAACGATTCGAACAAACAGAATCATTTTAAGCATCTGTTGAGTGGCTCTGTCGGTATGGACGTCTTATTGTCTGTACAGCATCAAGTTTGAAATAGAATTTCAGTTGTTCTGTCTGCTTTCAGTTTGAAATAGTATTTTCGTTGGTCTGCCCGCTTTAGGTTTTAATTTACATTTTTGATTGTTTTCCCCCGCTTCCGTTTTAAATAGCATTTTCTTTGGTTTATCTCGTGTAAGCGTCAAATATAATTTTTGTTGGCCTGTTGCGCTTTAGTTAAAAAAAATAATTTGTGTTGGTCTGTACCGCTTGAGTTCGAAATAGCATTTTCGTTCATTTGTCTGGCTTAAGTTTGAAATAGCATGTTTGTTGGCATGCCGGACAAAAGTTTGGAATAGCATTTTCGTTGGTCTGTAACCGCTTAAGTTTTAAATAGCATTTTCATTGGTGTTCCGCTTACGTTTGAAATAACGTTGTTTTTAGTCTATCCCGCATAAGTTCGAAATAAAATTTTCGTTGGTCTGTTGCGCTTAATTTGAAATAGCATTTTGTTGGTGTGTCGCGCTTACGTTTGAAATACCACTTTTTTTGCCTGTTGCGCGTAGGTTAAATATAGTGTTTTCGTTGGTTTGTCCTGAATACGTTTAAAATAGTATAACGATGGTCTGCAACGTTTAAGCTTTTAATAGGATTAAGTATGTTTGTCACACTTAAGTTTAAAAGGTTTTTCCCTGGTCCGTGACACTTAAGTTTTAAATAGCAATTTCGTAGGTCTGCCGTGATTACGTTTAAAATCGTATTCTCACTGGTTTTTCACGCTAAATTGGTAAGTCCGGCTTATGTTTGAAATAGCATTTTGTTGGTATGTCCCGCTTACGTTTAAAATAACGTTATATTTGGTCAATCGCGGGTAAGTTGCAAATAGAATTTTCGTTGGTCTGTCACGCTTAAGTTTGAAATAGTATTTTCGTCGGTCTGTCCGGCTTGAGTTTAAAATAGTATTTTTGTTGGTCTGTCCGTCATGCTTTAGCTTTAAAGTTATATTTCCGTTTATCTCTTACGTTTTAGTTTGAAATCGCGTGTTTCATTCGGAACAGAATTTGTCATCGTTAAACGCATATATTTTAATGAGCACATCTAAAATGATATACGAACAAGAATCACCATGAGAGACTGTAAGTCAGTCTGTCTGTAACACTAACATTTGAAATAGCATATCCGTTGACCTGTCACGCTTGAGTGAAAAATAAGATCTGTATCGCTTAACCGGCAAATTTGCATAAACACATTTTTAGTTTGGATTCACGAAGCCAAACAAATAGCGAATAGAGTTTAGGACCTAACCCAACTCTAACCCTATCCCGACCCTAACCCAATCCTTACCCAACCCTACCCCAACCCTAACCCAACCATAACCCTAACCCTTGATGTAATCAACTACCTGTACGAAAGCCGGAACATCCTAAGATGGAGTACAATTGACACATCCGGAGAAGCGCGGCTAAGTTGATTCCCTCCTGTAATGACAAAGTACAGAATCGAGTTCGACATCTTGTGGGGGATTATTTCTTCGATTTCCTTTCACAGAACAAACCTCGCTAGTCTTTTCTATCCAATCGATATTTTCATAGAACATTCTCGACTGAGCTACACGCTCTGGTTTTCCCTGTAAAACAATTACATCAATTACTCATCTAACGTCAACCACTGTAAACAATTTTCGATTCTTCCTCTCTATACTGAAAACAAGACGGAACTAACATGAACAAATTTTCTTTCCAAGAAATTCCGACTTCTGGAATATAATCCCACAAGGTTGTTTCCCTGCTGAACACTACCTGGGTGTTTTTAAGTCCAATGTGAATAAATTCTGGTCGAACAACCGACTTATGAGAATCAAACTCCAAGGCTAAATGGATCTCAATATTCGAACCTTTAAATTTTTGTTACTGAACTTTTATGATGATGATTGATAATTTGTATAATTTGGGCTGTTCGCAATAGCCGGTGGCGCAGTCGATACAGTACTAAGTAAACTTCAGTTCTAAGAGATAGTCATCTGAAGGTTGAAGGTTCGATCCTCGGTGCGGGTGATACTAAGAATTGCGAATTACTGAAAACTTCTCCCAGCCGTGGCTAACGGAACGAGAGCATGCTACCCCAGTGGATTAAATAAAGGGTTCCGTTTGAAATTTCGTCCAGATTCCCTAGTTCGACAGAAATATTTCTGAGTTCAAAAAGATACATCTGAAGAAGGCCAGATGTTACAGCGACCGGAACGTTGTGAGAATAGCACTCAATATGAGAACAGTAGTCCGAATGACTCAAATTATATAAACTTTAAATAATTATTTCAAAAATGTATAATAAAGCTACAAGCAAACTGTAATTTAATGTCAATTTCGGAGCAAAGAAGATTTGCACGCATTTTGGGAAGTATTCACAGCATACTTGACAAAATTCAAGTTATCCTATCTTCCAAGTTAATTACGAAATGAACACCATACACTTTCAAGGCAATATATCCATATATATATATATATATATATATATATATATATATATATATATATATATATATAATGGTAAACTCTTCCTTAAAGCTAATGAAACATTTCTGGTGACTATATATAACACTCAATGGCAATGTGTATGTGTGCGTGCATTTAAATTGTGTGTTCCATATAGAAAACAAGGTTAGATAATCTACAGTAAATCAAAACAGGTATTCTAATGTAAAATTTACCGGGGGACGATAATGAAACTATTCTTGAATCTCTAACTTCACCCTAAGGGGTTTATGTGGGCATAACTTTGAATCTATCCTATTTTTATGAAATGTAAATCATATGTACAAAATCCTATGGGTAAGAGAATAAAAGTAGTCCCGAATCTTAAATTGCCCTCCTAACCTAAAGAAAATATGGAGGCCGGACCCCTTTTTAATCTTTAAATATATCCTATTTTAATTAAATTTATCTTGTATGTATAAAATTATCGAGGGGATATAATGCAAGTGGTACCGAATCTTTACGTTATACCTTATGTGCCAACTATCTACGTGACCCACACTTTTAAGGGGTGCATGGGGGAAGAACCTCCTTGAAACTTTAAGTACGTATATCTGATTTTAATGAAATGTGAACAATTCAAAAGGTTTTAAACTAATTCAATTTTTTTTCGACTATAGTATGGGCGAGGTGGAGGGATATGTAAAAAAAAAGTAATATGGTGTTATGAGCATAGTGAACATGCACATTTTAGTGATTCTCATTTAATCCGAAACAACGTCGAGTTTTAATTCTAGTTGTTAATAAAGTAAGATTTCTATTTTCATTATGCTTGATTGTGTAGCGGTTAGAATCTTCACTGTCGAATAAAACAGGCAAATTTCGATCTAAATTTTAAGCATTTGCCTGCTTTGCTCGACTGAAAGACTACTGTACAAGTTTCTATATCACCCATCGCTGATCAGGTGTTCATAACCTTTTGACTTGCATTGCACTATTAGTATTAATGAACTCAGTAGACTCGATTGGGTTTGAACTCATCTTTAATAATTTCATAGTAGACACATTTAGCAGTTCACTACTCCGTCTCACAGTTTTGGTTAATAATACATCTGTACAATAGTTGCTTAAGAAAAAAAACAGCAATAAAAAAAGTTCCGTTATATTTAAAGTTTTAAATCGAGAGGAAAACGTGATGAAACATTTACTGTTTTAGTTGCGTCGCCGTGAAAGGTGTTATTAAGCTTGAGTTAATCAACGTTTTTTCCTTAAAAACTATATATTTTAATGGCAATAACATATTCCTTAGTTCTGAGGATGAATAATACTTTAAGTCTTTTCATGAGTCGTAATTTGTACTTAATCTCTACAACAACTCATCTTTCGCTCATGTATTTTTCTCTCACACTCACTATGCGTTGATTGCACCACTCTTTGATATGTTTTACTATATCTGAAGAGAAGCAAGTTGTAGTATCTGCGTTGATACTACACCTCATTTTTCTGTTCTGGTTCAGTGAAAAAGTAATACTTCTGGACTGAGGCAATTTTTTATTTTTTCCCTAATCCAACATGCCCTTTTAAAAGGCAGGCTTTTCTCTACATCAAAAACGATATTTTGTCTAACGCTGCGCTCGCGAGGAGCCAAGTAAATAGGGACGTACGTATTTTCAACATTGCGCCCTAATAGCGCTATTTTACTATATAATTCCCACAGTGTATTCGTACATGCCGTGCACAGGTATGTAAATTAGATAACAAAATAATATATACTATCCTTAAAGATAGTGTAGGAGTTAAGAGACTTATTATTTGTACTTATGCACGAAGAATGACTTAACAGATATGTCACAGTGTATAAATGATCGAATGAAATAAAATAAATACACATTTATTTTATTGAATAGATCTTGTTTTGAATAACTGAAAATTAAATAGAATTGTTATGTTTACAGTTTTTATTTCTCGTCTTTCATTTATCTATAACATTGCTCTATCCAGTATATTGAGCTTTACACACTTCACGATAGGTTCACATTTTGATAGTATATATATATATATATATATATATATATATATATATATATATATATATATATAAATATATATATATATGTATATATATATATATATATATATATATAATGTTTGGCCAGTTACATCAGAAATAAAACTGATCATATATCTCGGATGTATGTAAAATAGTAAGATGCGTATCTCGCTTTAGATATATTAGCTTGTATGCATTCTAGCGATTATACTGGATATGCTGTAGACGAAAATGTTAAACAGGTAGGCCATGCCTGTATGAGTTGAAATCGCGGTAAAATAACTCGATGATATAAAATCTGATCTACGTCAGACATTACGACAGAGAAAGTCGCAGACGCTACCCAGGATACATGTTTGAGAATGCTCTGAGGGAAACAGACAACATTAAGCAATGCGCTTAACATATAATTAAATGTTTCTTTCTTTCTGTCCGCTTTTAACTTTTCAGCCATGCGACGATCATTATGTTGAATGAATCTTTCACTTTCTAAGACCGTGTCGTTAAACTAAATTACTTGATATCCAATGTAAAAACTACAAACCTATACGTTCACATCTTAAGTTAAAGCAAAACGTTGTCAATCCTAACGGAGTCATCTTTGGTATTTCTAAACTGTACTATAGTTAGATTAAATAAGATACCTCTATAATAAGTGAGGGATCGAGACGACAGAAAATTTGGAGGACTGAAGTTACACATTTATATTAATATCATTCTACTACCAAACACCAAGATTTTCCGGGTATTACTAAGCATTCTTGTGTACTCCTACCCCTCAGGACTGAATATAATATTACCATTTCATTTCTTTTCATTTGTATACTTTTCAATTTTAAAGATATACATAAAATAAACTAATGTAAAACATAATTGTTACTGTTGTATAAAGAAAGCCGTTGTTTTGAATGGAAAAAGGTTGAATGACACCTAGAGGTCAAGGGTGACCTCAATAAAACGGAAGAGCAGAACCACGTGCATTCGGAGAGGAAAGAGATTCTCCCCTTTTACTGGCGACACTTCAAGCGGATGAAATGTGTCGAAAGTCTCGTTTCAAACAGGGAGTGAGGCGGGAGTGCACAATGCATCTAGGTAGCGAGACCAGCAATCGATCTGTCTGTCTTTCTCACTCTCTCGCACAGCAAGGTTACGCGACACTTTAGAACAACGGTTTGTCTTTCTGCTTTTATTGTTGGACTGTTATGTTCTAAGTAATAAAACTTCTGATAAACGAATATCAGCGTCTAGTATTTTTGTACAAAAACGATCCAGATAACGAGTGTGCAATGGTGTTAGTGAAAACATGACACGAAAATCGAACGACCACACCATAATATTATTGTAAGAAAATACAAGAAAACAGTTGGTTTAGAAAGGCACTTACACTAATGATAAATGAGTTAAAAAAAAAAATCGCCCCGTCAGTCATGCGCAGTGTGAGCACACACCCTTGGCATACTTTTGTGAGTTTTATCTCGATCTGCGTCGAGTTAAGTTTAGATTAGGATTATGGTTAGGTTAGGATAAGTTTAAGAGAAGGGTTGGATTCAAGTTGGTTAGGAGTAGTATAAGATTGTACAACATGCAGACTAAACGCAACTATGGAATGTGTCGTTGAATGTGGAACATCTATCGTGTGAGGTTATATTAAGGCAGAAGGAAAATGTTATTTTTATACAAATACTTAATCACATGAATGGATTTCATCGTCTTGAGTAAGTAATGAGACGTTGTCTTACTACAACCCGCATTTTGCGTGTGTGTAAAAAGAATATTTTTGTAGTGAGTTGTGTGTTTAGGCAGGGATCTTCTACAAAGTTTCCTAAATAAGTCATACAACAGATTCCTCGTAAAATGTTACCCTAGAAAAGTTATGTTCGACATTAATACATGATTTCAGTTCCATTGTCCACCTAAAGAGTTAGAGAATAAGAGAGAGAAAGAAAGAGAGAAAGAAAGAAAAAGAGAATGCGGGAGAAAGACAACACGAGAGAGGGACAAATAGAGAGAAGGACAAATGGAGAGAAAAAGATAAAAAGAGATGACAGAGAGAGGGATAGAAAGGGGGGAGACCTTAAATATACTATATATTACTCTAAAAAAGTTATGACTGATCTTAATATACTAGTTTCATTTCAGTTGCCTACCCGAAGAGTGCAAGAAAGGGATAAAGAGAGAAGACATATAGAAAGAGAGAGGGGGAAGGAGAAAAAGAGAGAAAGAAAGAGATGAAAATAGATATGAATGAGAGAGAGTGGGATAGAAATAAGGGGTGGAGAGAGAGGCATTCAAAATACTGTATATTGTATATGGGGACTCGGAGTTATTTATGTCAGATTACAAATATTTGCAAGTTAAATCTCATCTATTTATTTTTAATGCAGCACTTTCATCAGAAACACATATTATTTATTATTTTAAAGAGGTTGTTCTCTCTGTAGCGTAACATATTCTATTTTGCAACAGCCGCCTTTTGTGCTGAAGAATATGTAATAATTAGATTACACCTCGGTTTGAATGTCGACTGCCGACATATCGGATCGAATCGCGCAAACGAGCTGAACCACCTGCTACTGTGGCGTCGAAACCACAGACAACGTCATGCAGGAAGACAGAGACAGGGAAAGGCGTAATAAACAAGCTTGATAACACATCGATTCGAATCGTTTATTGCAAGAGTCGCTATCCCGATCACGGATGTAAATTATCAGTAAATTTGATTAATTTATTAAGATATTAGACGTAGCCGTGACTCGCTGCATCACCATGCATCTTGTAAACTCTAGTTCAATGTACCAACATCTACAAAAAGATAACTTCAGTTTTACTGATTTCATACTTAATTACGTTAGATTAGTAATTCCATATTTTTTACATATATATATATATATATATATATATATATATATATATATATTCAAACAAGCGTTGTTGAACGTCACGGAACATTCTCGTTTGTAAATCTTCTTCGTTAGGTTCTCAAACCGTCGAGCTATTCTTCTTGTTTCAGGTAGCAATCCGTAGAGTATTTCACCGATTGTTTTTAATTCAGCCAATTTTTTCGAGGGCTTTCGACTTCTTAGTCGTCTTCAGGATTAGGCTTTTTTTTTAATAAGAAAACTTGAGTTAATGTTTTATAAATATCGTACAGGTCAAATGAAAGAAAAGAGAGGGTGTGTGGTTGAGTTAATTTTATTCTATCGTTTGTGTGTTTGGTTTTATTGTTTATTTATTTATTTTTTAATTCTTATTTTTACTATTATTTATTTATTTATTGATTATTATTTATTCCTATTACTATTTTTACCATTATTTATTTATTTTTATTTTTTTATTACTTTATTTTTATTTAATCATGGGATACTTTTAATATGTTAGTACCTGTGTTGAAAGCTATTTTGTTAATATTAGGTTGTTTAGTTTGAATGAATATGGCTTCTAGTAGTTTAAGTCTGTTTATGCAGTTATTTTTGTTGTATTATTGGTGCTAAATGTTAATATATATATATATATATATATATATATATATATATATATATATATATATATGTGTGTGTGTGTGTGTGTGTGGGTGTGTGTGTATGTGTGAAATAACTTAGCCATGACTATTTACTGACGTTTGACAGTAAACTGTTTATGCTAATTGCATTTTGTTATCATTTATTATATATACAGGTAAACATCCTAATTGGAACAGATTACATTCTAAATTTAATTTATAGGATTGTTCCAATTAAAAGTAGCAACGTCTACCCTTCAATGTGAATTAAAGAATGTTCTATTAAGGTGCTTGGAGAAAATTGACGAGCGATACTTAAAACGGTTACTAATAAAAATAGAGGGAACATTGCTAGGAATATTTGAAATATCTATTTAAATGCATAACAAAAGTACAGAAATATTATCTATATTGCTACAAACATATTTTGCAATTTCCAATAGTTTTTGGTCAAATCAAAAGCAAAAAGTTTAAACAAAACTTTCACCTAGAGCTAATAAGTATTGAAGATCATTTTGTTCATGTTTCTTTTATATGAGCTCATTTAACCATCAAGAATGAACTTGATTGTCATCTTTTCCAGCAGTAAACATTGTATCTAGTAGTGTTTTAGCCGCATATAAGAATTCTATTAGATTTTGTCTTGGAGAGATTTATCAGGAGAAGGCCCAGTCTCATCAATAAGAGATTCAAAGTCAATATGTGCCAATTCTTTATTTGTGAATTCTTCAGTATTATCATTTAGGTATTCGGTGATATGATCTATAGTTAAATCTGCCAATCCTAATTGCTTACCTAATTCAACATTTTTATGATTGCATGCAACTTGTACAATTCTGGTGGTCATCTATCTGTAAAATCAAAACAATAATTGTGTAGTTAGTGATAAACAATATTATTTGAAAATTAAGAAAAAATCAAGAAAACTATTTACAAATATATATTTCTATATATATATATTAAATACTACTTGTTGCTTTATACATGCACATTTTTATTTTAAAAAAATACATTATTATATATTATTATAATTTAATTGTTCTGATGCATTTGAGAAGGGTTTAATACAATTTTCGGTAGTGTACCAATTCAAAATATATGTCCCTATTATGAAGTGTCATATCAAAATAGGTGTCCTAATAGCTAATTGTCTATATTAGCGTTCAGACCTATATATATATATATATATATATATATATATATATATATATATATATATATATATATATATATTAATTTCATACGTACATAAAACTAATCCATGGACACGTGTTTCTGGCTCACAGCCGTCATCAGCATAGCTAACTTCGTTGTTTTTTGCTTACTATTATTTGGATTGTCTCCATTCCTAAGTGATTAGAATGCATAATATTGCATTATTAGTCGCCCTTAACTTCATAGGAGGTATTTCTCATTAATATATATTTTTTATTAATTTTATACGTACATAAAAGTAATCCATAGTCACGTGTTTCTGGCTCACAGCCGTCATCAGCTTAGACAGGGATCGAACCTTCGATATTGATGTCTATAGTCCAGCGTCTAAGTCATTAAATAGTCCTATAAAGTTTAAGGCGACTAATAATGACATTTTCTGCATCTTAATCAGTTAGGAAGTGAGACGATCGAAATAATAATTACATAAAAACACATTATATATATATATACTTTATATAGATATATGTGTATATATATATGTATACATATATGTATATATATATGTATGTGTGTATATATATATATGTGTATATATGTATATATATATGTATATATGTATATATATGTGTATATATATGTATATATACATATATATGTATGTATATGAAGAGTTCGAATGCAAAACGCAATAAATCCGATCTGTTTTAATCGAGACCTGAAACATTAAAAGAACGAATATATTAAATGTATACTTCGACTAACAGCTTATTTTTATTCAAAGAAAAAATAAATCATGTCGGTATCATATTATGTAAAACATGATCTTTTTGTAGTGATTTTCAAAATGGCATTGATCGCGTTTTGCATTCTGACTCTTAATATATATATATATATATATATATATATATATATATATATATATATATATATATATATATATAGGTAGAAGGATGAAAAGGAATTAGAAAACCAAAAGGCAGATCTTTTTTCAATTTAGTTGCTCAGAGCAAGTATATTCCGCAAAACGGCAATTTATTCAAATTATCTTTTCCCTTAAGCCAGGCTTTTCAAAGATCAAAATCTTATCATCAGAGGAAATCGCGGGGATAGATAAGTTGGCAATGGCCAATATTTTAAATTTGAAAAAGTAAAATAAAGATTGTGGAGAAAAAACACAAGGCAAAACTCTGCCAGAATGCAAGCAAATGTCCGGTGTCAAAAAGTCCAGCGGAGAAAGTGAATTTTAGGAAGGTAGGTCGTTAAAAGGCACGGGAAATGACATGAGAGGATTCAAAGTTAAACTCCAAAAACCACATCTTCAGGTGCGGCGAAGATAGATAGAATCCAGAGGGTAAAAAATCCAATATATATATATATATGTATATATATATATATATATATATATATATATATATATATATATATATATATATATATATATATATGGGTGTACGTATATATATATATATATATATATATATATATATTTCACCCCAAACAAGGCAGACCGCCACTGTAGACGTAAGGGGCTACTGGGAAAATGGGGTGAACTTTTTTTTTTAAGTCAACCTAAATTGGGAGCTGTGTAGCGAGATGTCTGTGTACATTAGTTTTTAATTTCTGCATGTCAGTACCGACAGGAAAACAGTGAGCAGGAAGGGAGTTCAAGAGTCCAGAAACACGAGGAAAGAAGCTTTTGGAGTAGAAAGCTCTTCAGCATCTGGGGACCTCTATAATGAATGGATGGGATTTGGCAGATTGTCGGGTTGGTCTAGTGAATTTGCGTCGAGGGGGCACCAGAGCAGTAAGTTCATAAGATCACAGTCCATTGAAGTACTTGTAAAACACGCACAAGAAAGCAACATTGCGGTAGTGGGATAGGGGCTGGAGCTTGGTGGATAGTGAAGGACCTATTAAGTTGGCGACTCATTTTTGGACATTGTCTAAGAGGGAGATACTAGTGGATGATGGACCAGTCCATATGTGGCAACAATACTCAATGCATGGGCAAATGGTGGCTTTGTAGAGATATAGGATCATGTCAGATGTGAGAAGTTTACACGGTAGAGGGGCCCCACCTTCTTTGCAGCAGTCCTGGCAATGTTTTCGATGTATTTGTTCCAATTCATGTTATCTGTGAAGGTTAAGCCGAGGAGTTTGAATGATGAACTCTCGCGTAGGGTGTTATTTGTCATGACAATCGGTGGTTGAAAATGTTTCTTGTAGTCATTTAAAGAAAAGTAGGTTTGTCTTTGCGGCATTAAAAGTTACCGTCCATTTTTTTACCCCAATCCACTACAGACTGGAGGTTATTTTCTAAGGAGCCAGCCATTGCCTCAGATATGTGCGCGTCGGTTTTGCTTACATGACAAGAGTAGAGCGTGGTATCATCAGCAAATATACCTATCTCAGTCTCAATGACATCAGGGAGGTCATTTCTGAAAATCAGGAACAGTAGAGGTATTAGGATGGATCGTTGGGGTACACCAGCATTTATATCATGTTGCTTAGAAGAACGGTCATTTATATATATATATATATATATATATATATATATATATATATATATATATATATATATGTATTAATACATACATATATATATATATATATATATATGTATGTATATATTTATATACTTTTTTAGATGTGTGTTTAAGGATTAAACTTGTGAAAAAATAAAAAGATATAAACAATAGATCAGATTTTAATTCAAAGCCTGGATTAAAAGACTTTACATCAATCAAAAATTAATTTAAATTAAGATTTAAACAAATTTGAATCTCGCAAGCAGGCAAACGATCACAGGGATATAACTCTTAATAATTCTGTATTCGGAATTTAACATTTCTAACTAAGGTGTAATTAATATGTGGATTATGAAAGTAACACTATTGGCATACTTATAAAGTCTGATCTAGAGATAAGAACAAGGATTAGCTCGACAAGATTGAAACTTTTTAGGAGACTTTTTAAAACCCTGGTGACTTATTATCGTGAAATAGGTGTATTAACCCCTTAATAATTAAAAAACTTATTATGAAATAATAATTTTTTTTAATAATAATTTTTCGACGCGTTCACTCTATCCTCACGGCCATATACAAGTACCTCATGATACGGAGTACTTAAGTTATATTTATGTCCATCTAACGAACTTAGTGTGAGTCTTGCTTTGTAGCTAAGTGAATATCTATTTTAAATCTATCCTAACAGTGCTGAACTTAAATTTTCTTAAATCGGGTAAATGATAATTTTTAGAAATAAATATTAAATTATATTTAATTAACAGACGACGGCGTTTCGTGCGTATTGCTCTCTTCAGTGTAGGGGAGTGATAATTATAGACAGTCATATCTTTCATATATATATATATATATATATATATATATATATATATATATATATATATATATATGATGTATTTTACGTAATTGTCTTTACTGGGGGTTGTAACGTTTGGTACTTTTCTTACTACTATTTGATTGTTCACTTTCTAAGTGAGACAGATTCATGCAGAAGTCATTCTTAACTTCATAAGACGTATTTTTCTGTTAATATATATATATATATGTTAATAAATTTGATATGTACATGAAAGTAATCCATGGACACGTGTTCTTGGCTAACAACCGTCATCAGAATGGCTAACTTGTGTCAAGAATTGACTCTTCGATATTGATGTCTATAGTCTGGTCTACGACGCCTTGCCTAGAAATATGTACGATTTTTAGTACCTTAATGTATTCTATGTAATTGTTTTTAGCGGCGATTGTAGCGGTTGTTCCTTTTCTTACTACCATTCATGTATATATTTATTTACGTACTACTTACATATATATACATACATATATATATATGTATATATATATATGTATATTTATACATATATATATATATATAATTATACATATATATATATATATATCTTGATATATATATATATATATATATATATATATATATATATATATATTGATTTTTCAGTGAAGACTCGGATTAGGCCAATAAAAATAAACTTGATGATACTCTACAGGGTACAGAGCATTTATATGTGATTTGTTTAAGGCTTACCAAAACATTCCGTTCAGGAGACCAATCATCACCACAGAAGACATTTTCTTTTAAAGATTATTTATTTATCATATATATATTCAAATTAAAGACTTTTTTCCTACACGTGTTTCACTACCAAGCAGGTCCTTGCTTGGCAGATCATCAGGGGAATTAAGTACCTGTAATAAGAGTTGCAACAACTGACAATACACAACGTGGTGTTGCCTTAATTGAGGTCACTTAAGAAGAGGAGAGAAAAAAATAAAAGGATAAAAAGAAAAAATAGAAAATACCTTTAAAAAGTAGCCCGTAAGATTTTCGCAGAATTGTTGCTACTAAGCAAAACAGCAAAGAATTAGTGCCAAATGCATTCAAAAGAAAAAGGAACAATGTGCGATAATACACCTTCTCGTCGGGCGGCACAACGATGAAAAGCTTCCTCTCCCAAACAATAATAAAACGTTGTAGTGAAACACGTGTAGGAAAAAACTTTTTAATTTGAATATATATGACTAATAAATAATCTTTGAAAGAAAAAAGTATTTTGTGGTGATGATTGGTCTTCTGAACTGTATGCTTTGGTAAGCCTTCAAAAATCACAGACACACACACATATATATATATATATATATATATATATATATATATATATATAAATATATATATATATATATATATACACACATAGGGGATGGATACCCGACTACGAGTCAGTGGCGACTTTGAAACCGAGTTCGAGCCCTCCGACCGACATGAATTAACATACCTACACTGACGATTGCGTAAGCATCAAACATAGATGCCTATAGGTAATAATAATTAATATTTTCTTTTCATAAAATCTTATCATACCCCCCCCCTTTACAATGATGGATGCACTCTGAGATAATTTTATAATGAGCAGTTATACTACGGCTTAAATGCGATATTCCAACTGCATTGTTGTTGCTGTTGTTGAATCCTTTCCTTATGTTCACTGTATCTCCCGTTGATTTGGTGTTTATTGAGTTAAATCTCTTCTAATTTCTATGCTAGTTAATGGCGGGTGGGCGGAATTATACCCGACTACAAGTTAGTGGCGACTTGGAAACCGGGTTCGAGAATTCCGACCGACATTAATTAACAACCTCTACACTGAAGATTGCGTAAGCATAAACTATCGATGGCTGTAAATAATAATAATTAATATTTACATTTAAAAAATATTATATATATATATATATATCAGAACCGGCGGGACAGTTATAAAATGGGGGGGGGCTCTCCTAAATGTAGGGGCCCGGTTAAGCACATGCATATATAACTTCATTATTGATGACCGTAAAGTGGGGGGGCCAAGTCAGAAAGTGGGAGGGGGGGTTGAGCCCCCCTGCCCCCCGGTGCCGCCGTCCATATATATATATATATATATATATATATATATATATATATATAAGAAAAGGCGAAACCGGTTGCCTGCTTTTACTTTTTATCATGAACGAGAAAACTCGCCCTACCTTCATCCATGCGATAATAAAATGTTGGACTCCACCTCCAAATCATGATATATATATATATATATATATATATATATATATATATATATATATATATATATATATATATATATATATATATCGATGCACGTGAGTGTGTTTGTAATTCTGGATGCTTCATTGTATTATGTATTTGTAGTTCTCACAGCATTTTATTCAGCCGAGTAATTTATACTACGCGTGCGTGTTGTTATTCATTTTTGTGATAAAATCCTTTCTGAATATCTGCAGAATTCTTTTTGTCAACTTTTCTACCTGTCTTGTGTTTCTAGCATTCTATTTCTACCCTCTGACACTTCCTGATATATTTTTTCCCTTTTTTAGGAGAACAGCTTTATTCGTACATCGCCTATTTCATTTCCCGCATATTTTTCATGATTTCTAAAACCGGCAAACATTTCTCGTGATTTCCAATACAATTATTTTATCTCTTCCCAGCGGTACATATCCCGTTTTTCCAATTTTTCATTCGTTTTCTCCCGTTTTCTACCTTTCTTTCTTTTCAAAAGCATTTCTCTGTTCACACACATGTAGTTTCCGTTCTTATTTCTTATTTCACGCTTAACGTATTTTGATTAAAACTTCGCTTTTTTCTTATTTTATGTCGCCGTTTCTTTCTTTCTTTACTCCTGTCTCTTTTTCATTGTTCTTTCTTTATTTCATTTTTCCTGCTTGTCTTATAATTTTTCTATCAATCTAACGCCCGTTCATATTTCCTGCTTCTTTTCGTTCTTTCTTTCTTTTCCTCTTTTTGTTTCTTCAGTTCCTTTGCTTTTAGCATTTTGTTTCTTTGTTTGTTTACTTTTTGTTTCCTGGCTTATGGTTTTATTTGTTGTGTACCGAGAGTAGTTAAAGCGCATTGAGAAGAAACTGATAATTAAAAATAAACAATAACATAAATGAATTTAAGCAGTGGTGGTCGTATTGAAATATGCTTATAAAAATTAAACAATGATGAATTCCTTCGATGGAATAAAACTGAAAGATAAAAGCTTCTGTGTATATAGTTTAGTACTATATATACATATATACATATAAATATATATATATACATATAGTATATATACATATATATACATATGTATATATATACAGGGTGTTTCACAAGTCTTGGGAACATAACGATTTTTAATAACTCAAAAACTATTAGTAGTTGAAAAATGAAATTGGTATCGTTGGAAAGATTAAAGTTTCAAGTTTTGTGGGGAATCTTCAAAGTTGCTCAATATGAGCACCATTCGTCACACGGCAGACATCTAGTCGATAGTCCATTTCCTGCCAAACGCGTTCCAGCATCTTGACGTCAATGGTTCCCACAACTGCCGTTACTCGAGCCTTTAGTTCGTCAATATCTCTTGGAAGGGGCGGCACATAGACTTGTTGCTTGACAAAGCCCCAAAGGAAAAAGTCACACGGGGTAAGATCTGGAGACCTAGGAGGCCAGGGCATGAGAACGTCATCACCTCGCCCAGATCTCTCAATCCATCTACCAGGCAGCCTTGTGTTAAGAAACTGCCTTACTCTAAGACTCCAGTGTGGTGGTGCACCATCTTGTTGAAAAATGAAGTCATCAGATTCTGCTTGTTCCAACTGAGCCATTAACCAGTCTTCCAGCATGTTGAGATAGGATTCACCAGTGATAGTTGCCTCTTCAAAGAAGAACGGTCCATAGACACCTTTCTTGGAAATTGCACAAAACACGTTCACTTTTGGTGAATCTCGCTCGTGCTCAAGAAGTTCATGAGGATTCTCAGTACCCCATATGCGAGTGTTATGCTTGTTAACTTTGCCATTCAGATGGAAGGTCGCCTCATCGCTAAAAACAAGCCGGTCATCAAAGCCGTTATCTTTCAACTTCTCTTGCATTGCAATGCAAAAGTCACGGCGAAGTGGCTTATCAGTGTCCTTCAACTTTTGGACCAACTTGAGCTTGTAAGGTACCATTTGCAGTCGTTTCCTTAAGACACGCCAGACAGTTGCTTGAGCAAGCTGAAGTTCCCTGCTGGCTCTTCTCACTGATTTACGGGGTTCCGCTGAAAGGCTGTCCGAACTTGCTCAACTGCATCTTCTGAAGTTGAAGGGCGACCTGTTCGCTTACTTGGGCACAAACACCCATCTTTCACAAATTTAGCATGCCATCTGACAATGGATTTCCTTTCAAGGGCTTCTTTTTTAAATTTCCTGCGAAATGCACGCTGAACACATGTCCACGATTCAGTCTTTGCAAATTGGAGGACGCAAAATGCCTTGTCTTGTTTAGAGAACGCCATTACTGCACCTGGAAAGATAACACGAAATTCATTAGTATGACCAAAAACTTGATTAAGCAAGCTTTAAAATGGCACCAGTTTCATTTTTCTACCTGGAATAGTTCATGAGATATACGCATTTGTAATGTTCCCAAGACTTTTGAAACACCCTGTATATGTATATATATGTATATATATATATGCGTATATATATGTATATATATGTATATACATACATATATATATATATATATATATATATATATATATATATATATATGTATATATATATATGTATATATATATGCGTATATATGTATATATATATGTATATATATGTGTATATATATGTATATATATGTATATATGTGTGTATATATATGTGTATGTATGTATATGTATATATATGTGCATATATATATGTGTATATATACATATATATATATATATATGGATATATATATATATATATATACATATATATGGATATATATATATATATATACACATGTACATATGCATATGTATATATATAGGCTGCTAATTGTTATTTATGCAGGCTTTATTGAAGATTAGGAGTTTTCTCGTTTTGTTATTTACCTTGTTGGCTTCTCGGCGTGGTTTTCTTATTTAAGGTGCTAGTTTTAACACAAAAGCCCCGAGAGTTGTTTCTGTCCACAATCTCTCGAAAGCTTTCGATCTCTCTATATTAGTAGTAGTTATCTATATATATGTAGCTATATATATATACTACTTATATATCCTATATATAAGTATATATGTATATATATATATATATATATATATATATATATATATATATATATATATATATATACATATATAATAAATGTTTGTTATTGTTTATTATCTATGTACGTATACGTTTCGTCCTTTTATAATCGGGACTCATCAGCATAGAGATTTGACAATTCGATTCGAAACCCCGGATTACGAGTATTTTGCAACTCGATTTTGAACAGCGAATAAACTGTGATAATTTTTACACTTTATATGGCGGCTTCACGTCCAGAGAGTTCTACTTTTGTAATGAAAGGAACGATGCATTTAAAGCTAGTGACGTCATACTGTGTTAATACTAAACTTACAGTGCTCTACTTTTTCTAGGAGCGACCAATAATAAATATTTGTTATTGGTTATTATCTATGTATGTATACGTTTCGTCCTTTCATAATCAGGACTCATCAGCATAGAGATATGACTATTCACTACCGGTCATGCGATTCGAAACGCCGGGTTACGAGTATTTTCCAACTCAACTCCGACGCCTTAACCGCTCGGCCAATTTTGAACAGCGAATAAACTGTGATAAATTTTACACTTTATATGGCGGCTTAACGTCCAGAGCTTTCTACTTTTTTAATGAAAGGAACGATGCATTTAAAGCTAGTGACGTCATGATGTGTTACTACTACACTTACAGTGCTCTACTTTTTCTAGGAGCGACAAATATGTATATATATATATATATATATATATATATATATATATATATATATATATACCACTTAATACGTATTGAATGAGTACTTATTATGTATATTATTAAAAATATATAACAGTTTTTTACGCCATCCATTTTAATATAAATGTATATATTTCTTTCTAAGTACTTATCATTAGTTTTCATTCGCTCTTGCACTCTGTCACCTTCTCTTACGTAATCCCTCTCATGTTTTCTTATTTCTTCTTTGTATCGCTTACGTCATTCGACTCTTACCCTACTTATACTTTTGTCTCTTGTCTTATGGTATTTGCATTTGTGTGTCCTCAAAGCGAGCAAGCAAACAAGCAAGCAAGCAAGCAAGCAAGACAAACACATCTACAACGTTTTAGTAGTATACAATACCATTTTTGTCAAGGAGACAGCTCGTCTATATAAGGGATATTTTCTTACGTGCCTTCTGATTTGGTGGATGACGTCCTCATGGTGTGATACTATCCACAGTTGTCTCAATCTCTGTTTTAATGGATCACGTAATAAAATGAAGACATTATGAATGTTTACGTCATCCACGAAGATAATGTTCGATTTGACTTTACTGTGTATAAAGGTCAATCAAGAAACATACTGATTATAATTATTGATGAACATTGATTTGAAAGTTATAGATGACAATCTCTCGCAGCCTGTTCTACGTTTAAAGGTATAGTGTCCATGTGACAGATTCATTAATCGCCCCCCCCCCCTTTGGCAAACAGCCAGTGGGAACCACCATTACGTAGAGAGTCAATGCAGCGCGCTAAATCACGACAAAAATGAAAAATGTTGAAGCTATAAGGACGACTTCATTTCATAGGAGCATGTGTAAAATACATCTTTCTAAATTGCGCTATAATGGCTAAATACATACAAAAATACATACAAAATACGAATGAACTCGATACGCTGAGGAAATATAGAAGACAAAGCTGGAAAGAATTATAGTTTTCTAGTACAAATGTGTTAATGTAAAATTTCAAGATGGCCACCAAAGGCATATTGTTGAACGCCTTTCTTTAAAAATGGATTACTATTTAAAATGATGGACATTTTTAAATCCTCGTTTTCAGACCCACGTCTGAATCATAAGTGTGGTAGTATTATTCAATACGATTTGGTAGTTTTACCGTTCAATTTTTAAAGGACTAACTTTGGCCCCAAGACAGGTGGAAAAATTCAGTATACGTCGCATTTTACACTAGTTTTAAATAGAAAGCTCGACACCGTTGTAACAAGTTATTTTTTTTTCAAATTGTTTTTTTTATAATTTGAAATCGTTTTGATTTAGCGATCGGATTCAAAAGAATTGTTCAAAATCCAATCTGATACATTACTAGTAAATATTTCGTACAGGTAAACTAAAAAAAAGTCACTAATACTCTCCCAAAAAATAATGAAATAATGAATAACAAAACAATTTCTCTAAAACCTACTCTTATTTCTAGCAATTTTGACCCACCATTGTTTAAAGTGTCATCAGTCTGCACCATGTAAATGCGTATATAAAAATCTTTTAAAAAATCTTAGAATTTTAAACAGCTGATTCTATTTGATAAATCACTTTAATTTCTTTTAATTTAAGGTTTGTATATTTAGAAAAATCACGGGACAACAGTAAACCCTTTTTTTAATAAAAAACATATGTATACATTTTACGTCAAAGCAAATGATTCCATTCATTTTGCTTTTCAAATATATATTTGTATTAAATTAATCATCGACGTAGCTTATGTTACTCTCTGTTATGCACAGGTATTTGAAGCCGACTTCAACTCGCTGCTTCGCATGATGATATGATGCATTGATACAATATTTGTATTTATTTAAGAAACTTACTAGCTTATCCTTCCAAAGACAAACTATCTCGAACGATTTGAAGGTTTAATATATCGTACAATAAATGTAAATGTTGAATAATTCAGACATGACCTATCTAGGAACACGTTTTATTCGTGCAGTTTGATTCCAATAAATTCAAACGCTCTAATTGGTAAATGGTGGCTCTCCAACAACGTCTACCTGAAGCTAGTTTTCTCTAATTTCATTCAAGAATGGCAGTATTTTCTGTAAAGGTTATGGTAGCCATTAAATTTAATTTTGACTCCCATGAGCGGCGTCTGTCAATTGCGATTTCTCGAAATGACGACTGTTTTCGGACAACGTGATCACGCATACGGACAAAATGTTCAGTCCAGCAAAGACAAGACTCAAATATCATACACAGAATCGTAGGTATCTAGCGTCTCTCAAACACTACACTGTCTGGTGCAAATGACAATACTTTAATCCTCAAAATCTATCTAAGTCATAAATGCTCAAATCTGTCAATGTTTTCGCAGTAACGCCTGCACATAACCATGGTTTCACATACATTCAAGAGAACGGAAAGGATACAAGTTTTGTATACACCTTACTTAATATATGTTTTTATACTAAGTTGCCCCCTAACAACACTCTTCTAAAAAGCCAACAGATATGTTTGAGAAGTTCGGCAATAGAGACAGTTAAAAGTGATCATAAAAAAACAGATATTATAGTTTTAGGTTTCTTCAAAGTACAATGCATACAATGTATGAAGCCTGAATGTTTTATTTGTTTAGAATAATCTATTATCACTCACATCACAGTTTTTACTTAGAGTCTTTTGGTTTGCCGCGGATTTGTCGCATCCTTATTAATTTTGATGAAGAGAACTCGTTTACAACAGCTTCATTTAAGCATGTTTGCTTTCGGCTTCTCAAGAATGGCACCTGTAAAAGTTATTTTTTTCTGAAATTGTTATTAAATCATAGAATGATGTAACCGGAATTTGATTCTTTATTTGTTTATTGATACATTTAAAATATTAAATATAGAACTTTATCTTTGCCCGTGGATATTGTTTCTGATTGAAATGGATCTGAACTATATGAATTGCTTTTTATATTCTTACCCCTTATATATATATATATATATATATATATATATATATATATATATATATATGTGTGTGTGTGTGTGTGTGTATATTATTTTATGGTGGGATTGTTCTTTCATTATTAGTCTACCCACATCTCTAATCCTACTACCCCACCATTTACTACTATGTGCTCTCCAGAATGATTGAACTAAATAATGAAAAATATATATAACATTTAAAAAATATTCACCCCAAAATATGATTTTTTCTGTCCTACATGACAGAGAGTACTATCTTCACTCTCTCTCTCCCTTCTCTCTGTCTCTCTCTCTCTCTCTCTCTCTCTCTCTCTCTATATATATATATATATATATATATAGATATATATATATATATATATATATATATATATATATATATATATAGAGAGAGAGAGAGAGAGAGAGAGATGAAGTGGGGTTCATAGAGGTTTGCCTGAGATAAGCTGAAACATGAAGTTTTTTTTGTCGCACAATGATGGCGAAGCCCAAAACTGTACAGGCCAAGGGAAGTAATTTACGAGGTCATACATGTATTCTTATGTATTTACAGTCAAAGTAATTTGCATATATACGGTTAATAGCGCAATAATGTATAAATTACTAGATCTCTAATTATAATGACATAATAATGAATTGGGTTTATTTGATGCGAGGAATAACTAAATGAAATTGATTATCAAAAGACATGTTTCGAAAAACGTGCAGTAGAAAACGTAGTAGTAAAACATTTTTGTTAAACAAATTCGAAACATTTATTAAATCATATACACACATGCTTGGATGGCAGGAAATACATTTAATTAATGTTAACTCAGTATTGCTTCAAACTTCTCTGAACACTGTGTAAGAATCTTTCATTAGTAATTGGTCAAGCGCCAATGATTTTAGGAATTATTTAAGAAAGAACGCGATTTGCATTTGAAGATTCGCTGTGGACTTCATCACTAGCAGACTAATGCTACCTTTAAGTGCTGCTAACAGCAATTCTCCGGAGGAAGCTTGCCAAAATTATAATGGACATTGTCAAAATTTTGCGTCTCTATAAGTTGGTAAAGTGTCCTGTCATAGCATTCCAGAAATATGGTATTGGCGTTCGACCTTTGTTGGATCCGTATACGAGATTACTCAGCTCACAAGGAAACTCAAGCAAGATCCATACTCGATGGCCTCAAATCAGTTCTGCTCTTTAACGTATAACATGTAAATAGAAACACTAGCTGAAATTACCGCTTTTAGTGGGGGAGAAGTTATAATCATCTATCTTTTATTATACTAAAGATGAGTTAATTAACGTGTGTTTGCCTAAAGCTGTTCTCCTGCATATTTTTATCACACAGTATACATGTTAAAATATTCATCAGTTTGGGAATTTCATTATGTTTGAAAACACTTCCATTTTAATCACTTTAATTAACCGTAATTTCGAAGTAACTCATAAAGAACCTATTACTAACTTTCTATCTATCACTTTCACCCTCTCGTACTCTATGTTATTGGACGCTTAGCTCTTATTCCATACTCCTACTCTTACTCTCGGTCCATCCTTTCCCTTTCTCCTCATTGACGTTTCTCGCTTTCTTCTTTAAAAATAATCGAAGCTAATACATAAAGGAATGATAACAAGATTGGAATAGTTCATTATAAACAAAAGTAAATATCACAAGTAGTAATATCATATAATCTGCAGCTGTAGAGGGAAAGAGAGTGTGCAGTAGAGGAGGTATATAACGATAGACAAACACTAATTGTGCAGTATTTCTTTTTATCTTCTATATAACGTACAGACGATTTCCCCCTGTACCGTTTTCAAGGATAGAAAAATAACCACATGCATCATAGGCTAATAAACTCACCACTATATTACGCTTATCCACTCGAGCGTGTTATAGCAAATGTGTGATTATTTTCTCCAGCTAACACTAAATATTACTTTTGGCCCACCATCTTAAACTTTACCCGAAACATACTCCATACAGGGAGTAGCAAAACTTTTCCAACTAGAACGTTACTACTGCCCCCATCCCCATCGACACCGGGAACTAATAAATAACGGCTACTTTTTTTATAAACGTGACCCTTCTTATTTACTATTCATATGATATTAATTTTCTACATAATATAATACATTACGCACACATTTAAAAGGCGCTCCCTCTAATTCCGCTTATTTTCAAGAATATATGATTACGTTATTTCTACCTATTACGTATACAGTTATACACATTTCGGTTTTTAGAGAATATATTTAACGAACATAGTTCGTTATAACGTTCCACTATTCAACATGGCGGCTAGAATTTCATCCGCGAATCGACTTAAGAATTACTTCAATATACGTATATGTATTTACAATACTTTGACTGTGTATGTGCGTATGTCTGGCTAAGGCTCCCAAGATACACCACAGATTCCCTCCACCTTTTGAACGCATAATATCAAAAAATTGTCAAAAAACTTCGATTTGCTCGTATAGAAATGCCTCAGAACATATGACCGTTGGACACTACATTCGGTCGACTTTTGTGGGCTCGTACACTCTCTGCATGCGTGCGAGTGTGCATAACACTATACTAGCTTTGTTATAGTCACCTACTTTTCTAGAAATTAAATACTCGCTTTCTTAGTCCTGAGGTTATCGACAAACGTCCATTACCGTGAGTCTTAAGGTCCAGTCGCAGTCTACTCACACATTTTGTTTTCTTTTTCCTTTTCAAAAATGACCTAAACATACATAGAAGAGAGGTACGAGGAGGCGGTCATCATTTCTCTTCTAACACACATTATTATTGGTGTTCTGTGGGCCGACTTAATTATATCTGTGTGTTTCAGTAGTGCTCAGGAGGCATACTATTTTTTCCTTTTTCTTTCCTCACAAAAAAAGGGAATTGCTATGCATAGATCACGGTGGAATTGGGTTTAATAGTGCTCTGTAAGCTTCTTTGATTTTAAAAGTTCTCATTATCATAAGTAGCTCGAGTGTTTAATCAAAAAGAAACATTCTGGGGGAAATACCGGTACCGGGGGATGGGCAGGAAGACTTCTACACCCGCAAAATTGATTACATTTGTCTTCTTATTACACAATCTATATTTATCTTATGTGCCTTAACTAAAATGTATATTCGTTACACATGGTTCACTTTAAGTCACATTTGACTACACACGAAGGCAGAGTTAGACACAACGTAAGTTTTTACTGTGTCGAAAATCCAATAACATAAATCAACATTTATACATTCTACAAGGATTTGCTTTAAATGAACGACGAGAGAATAGCTAACAGCCTGGCCCGAAACAAGTAACCTCTGTTCAAAATCAGTCAGTGAAAAAGATACTTTTCTACACTGTAGCAATTTCTACTTTGGTCAACTCAGAAGTAATCGTTTTCCTCGGTAAATATTGTCCGATTTGACCTATTTGCGTTCTCTCGGATGTTGCCACATTTAAATTCATTCTTTAATTTTTCTTCCGGGCAACGTTCAGATTTTTTTTATATAAACCTGTCTATTCAACCTTATTTTTATTCTATTAAAACGATCTAACCCGAGCTTAATGACTGAGAAAATGTTTCGTGTAATCAAAAGGGAAGTATGAAGCCACTCTATTTAAATGACCTAATAAGATAAGTAGCTTACACTTTTGAAAATTTGAATTACATTTACCGAATTAAAAATATAAACACCGAATTCTTTGCTTTGAATTCAAACAATTTTGTTTCGAGATTCAATATTCTTTGTAGAATGTTGTTACTGGTTGACATTTTAAAATAAAGAGGGCCAGACTTGCTAGAAGAAATCGAATAGTTTTGAATTCCATTATTGGTAAATTTAGCATATTTTAGATAAATTTAAATAGCGTCACTGAAACAAATTACTTTATGAGCTGAATTACCTGTTTATGATGGGTGATATACTATCATCGCCATCTTCCACTGATATCCTTCACATTTCTTTAAGTTTGGTTTTTGCTCGCTTTGCGGCATATCAACTCAGTTTTAGCTTGATATAATTCAGTCGCGCAAGTTATCTCTATTTATATGAAGTTAAACGTGGGTGTATGTTTATAGATTTATATGCATACCATTAACTCCTAAACTAATTAACTGATATTATGAATTGTAGAAGGCAGCTGCTCAGCATAATCGTAGGTAATTTTGGATATATTTAGTTTAATTTATTTTTGTGTAAAGGGAACACAGATGGAATAAGAAAACCTTCATGAAAATTCGGATTCACAACTTCTTATTTAAAAATGTAAATATTTAAGATTTGTATTAAAATGTATCCACAGTCATTAGACACAAATTAAGCACGATTCCTTTGATTTTAATTTCTTTTTGGTGATATAATGGCAAGTTCCATATTGGAATCGAATATTGCATGATACCTTAAGAAATGTTTATTTATTTTTCAAAAATTAAAAACTTATTTGAAATTAATATGATATGGATACTCATAAAAGTGTTAAAAATTGTTGGAAAATAACATGTATATCTAACGAGGGTGTGGTTAACCAGGTGATGTTAAAAGAATTTCCCCAAAACAGTAAATTATGTTCTGGTTTATAAATACAAAACAAGCAGTGTTTAATCAAACATCCCGGAAAATCGATATTTGCGAAAATAAAAAATTATAAGTCCAATTTCTATCAATTGAAATATTTCTGTGATGAACGGCGAATACAGACGATTTCGATTAGTATCGTACTTATTCGAGTATCCCTGTTGACAAAATGCTACGGTACACAATCGGTAACATAATTTTGATTCTGCATGTTTTTCTAAAGATTTTTGTTCCAAGGCCATTTTTGTGATTTCGTTAAAATTATAACAATACGCTTGCCGACGCTCATGCGCACGCACTATTTCGTGCGCGTGCGCATTACAAAATGAACTTCCGCTATTCAATTGAATTACAAGTTCAAATCTATTAGTTTGCGTTTTTCGTAGAGGTTGAAGAAAAAACAAATTGTTCGTGCAGTTTCTCAATAAACAAAGAGAGAAACCGTTTAAATGAAATATAAAGAAATAAAAGATCAACAAGAAGAAGAAGAAGAAAAGGTAGATAAATTGAACATCCATGTGTGTTGTGTGTAAGAACGAGTTTGGAAATGATGATGGATAAGTGATTACCGCTGTGGACAATCGACTCGGCATGGTGTCGCTCCGGTAGAACTGAAATAGTAATGTGGAATAGACTTTCGAACCTTTGTTAGGTAATACTACCTACCATGTAAATATTCTACCTACGTGAATAAGGGGTGAGAATTCTTGTTCATAATTCATGGCCAAAATTAAACAAATTTAATCTCTGAAGGGTTTTGTATAATTTGGGTTGTAATCTTCGTTACCATGAGACGACGCTATTAAGAAGATAAAGAGAGGGAGGATTGATTTACTCCTCTGCAGGAGTAAGGCACAAGGCCAGTTTTTATCTTACTCCCACAAGTAAGATGTGACCCAAGGTCGGGTCGGGAAGTAGGGTTTAAAAATTGCCTGGGCAGACCCGTCGGCATTCCCCGGTAGGGGCGCTTCAGGCAGTAAGCAATAAACTTACTCCTTCCCAAAGAGGGGAGGCGAAGCGTAAGAGGGTGGACCTCCTAGAACTGCACAGGACAGACCCATAGACCGGCGTGAATCAAGCTCCGAAGGCCAAGACACTACCAGTCTATGAGGTCCAGTATCCATCGGAACAGATACTACACTTTGATCTTAGCTAAAAGGCCAAGACTGCAAAGAGAAAGAGAGGGATCAGCGGAGAGGAAATTATTGGCAATCGAAGATGCAGACATCAACGGAACAATTGAAGATACATAAAGATCACGACAAATCCATTATATATATATATATATATATATATATATATATAATAAGTTTCTTGTTGTTATTGTTTTTCTTGAGCGCTATTGAGCAAATGAACGCTTATTTAATTACATATCGTTACCTTAGCGGTGATAGGGATACTTCCTTATTTACATGACCTTTACATCATTCTGTCGCCACACTCCCTTGGGACGCATATAATTATTTTGTTTTTTTTATTATTTATATTTTTATTTATACACGCATAAAAGTAATACGTGTACGCGTTTCATAGTTTTACCAATCTATTACTTTATCTATTACTATATATTTTACTCTCTCATTCTCTCTCTCCCCCCCCCTCTCCCTCTCTCTCTCACTCTCTCTCTCTCTCTTTCTCTCTCTCTCTCTCTCTCCCTCTCTCTCTCTCTCTCTCTCTCTCTCTCTCTATATATATATATATATATATATATATATATATATATATATATATATAAGAATAGATGGGGTTATGACAGATCGTTGCTTTTAAGAAGAAGAGTAGAAATAAAAATAAGGACTAAAAATAAAGAACAGGATGAGATAAAACAGGAAAACGGTAGAATAAAAACAATAATATTTGGTGTGAATTAAATAATTGTTTTCTTCGTGTGTGAATATTACCATGTGTTTTGTTGTAAGTCCAATATCAACATTCTAATGTTCTGGACATAATGTGTTATGAACACTTAAATTCTAAAAAACAGAGACTAAGCACGTTTTTATTTCGTTTTGACTAATAAACCACTAAAAAAGGAATATGAAATGACTGTGGTTTCTAAGGATGACACCTATTTGTGAATGTTTGACAACTGTTGTATACGATACATTTGTATATTCACAAAAATATGCAGGCACAATTGTTTGAGAATAAAAATATTTTACCATATCTATCTATCTATCTATCTATCTATCTATCTATCTATCTATCTATCTATCTATCTGCCACTCTCTTTCTCTCTCTCTCTCTTTCTCTCTTTCTTACTCTCTCTCTCTATCTCTCTCTCTCTCTCTCTCTCTCTCTCTCTCTCTCTCTCTCTCTCTCTATATATATATATATATATATATATATATATATATATATATATATAACTCAACGTTCTCGTGTATGTAAAGGTTAGAGAATCTAGATAAAATCTAAAAGTGTATTCTAATGTCTAATGTATAATTAACCGGGGAAGATAATGACAATATTCCCGAATCTGTAAATGCTAAGATAAGGGGGCTATCGGGCAGATTTACTCAGGGGGTCGATTTTACTAGTCATTTTACATCAAATGTCATTTTTAAATTTTTGTAATTATGTAATAATTTGAAAATGCTGAGTTATTACTTCCAGAAAAAAAAAAATAATAATTTTTGGGGGCTGGTTTCGGTAGTGCTTTGAGAGCCTTATAAAAACAGGAACGGTAAATGTAAATAACATATAGTAATGCAAAATGTGTTCAACACCCTTGAAAGTACAGTTGTATTAAACACAGTGTTACCCGGGAGAAAATTTCTCTGTCTTTTGTTAACTCGGTGTTGTCCGGGAGCTGCGAAGTGGTATAAATTTATCCAAAATGCTCAATATCTTAGATATAGCAGGGTGGTTTTAGTGGTACACTGGAGGAATCCTTAATTTGATTTAGTTCGTTTCAGTAACTCTCTAAGCGAGTAATCATAGTGCTCATAATTCTAGCTATATTAGGTGTGTTTCAACGTAGCATTGTCAGGGAGAAAGTACTTCACTGTCTTTTGTTAACTCGGTGTTGCTTGGGATATTTGTAAGTGACATACGTTAGTTAAATGTGCTCAATATCCAAGATAGAGCAGATGAATTTACTTGGTGTTGCCTGGGAATCATCAATATCATAGATAGGTCAATCCTACATAGAACAAGTGTTTTTAAACGCCGTGTTGACCGGGAGAAAGATGTTCACTCTATTTTCTTATAGATACTCTGGCTTGTGAGTCAGTGCTCAATATCTTTAAAAAAACGCAAGTGTGTGCAATAATGTGGAGAATGGGAAGGTAGGAAACTCAGCGTTGCCCGGGAAGACACGAAAATAAATATAGCTTAATATCTTCTGAACATGAGTTTGTGGTGACGAAAAGGTCGCTCAATATACACACGCACCTCGTCTGAACATGAGTCTGTAGTGAGGCAAGGATAGCTCAGGCCTAGCCGTAACTCTATTGAACACGAGTCTTTATTGAAGCAAGGGTTGATCAATTTCTATGGGCACCTCTTCTGAACAGAAGTCTGTAGTGAAGAAATGGTTGCTCAATCGACAACCGGACCTCTTCTGAACATGAGTCTGTAGTGAAATTGTCAGTCAGTGGTTTTGGAAGGAGTCAGGTTGGAGGTTTTGAGAGGGCTACGAGTCGGAGATTTGGAAAGATACATTTTTACTATTCAATTTGTTTTCATTGATTTTTTCATTCATTTTAAAATTTATTTTTTCAATCATTTTTTTCCGTTTTTCATTCATTTTTCATTCATTTTTTACCATTTAATTTTCATTCATTTTTTACCATTCAATTTTCATTCATTTTTTCATTCAATGTTTTTTCTTTCACTTCTTCATTAACTTATTTTTATTTGTTTTTTATTTATATTTTGTCTGTCTGTCATCAATTTTTATCCATTTTTCATTCATTTAATTCTTTTTTCATTAACTTTTACTCCTTTATTTTTTCCTTAATTGTTTTATTCTTCTTTTTCATTTTTTCATTCATTTTTGTCTTTCATTATTTACATTGAATTTTCATTTATTTTTGTCATTCAATTTTCATTCATTTTTAACAATGTTCTTTTTATTGTTTTTCCATTCATTATTTTCTTGTACTTTATTTTTTAAATGCATTTGTTTAATTCATTTTAATTAATTTTTTGATTCATATATTTTCATTTCTTTTTTATTCAATTTTTTAATTCCTTTTATCATTCATTTTTTTCATTTCAATTTCCATTAATTTTTTTATTCACTTTTTTATTAATATTTTCATTTTATTAAAATTCATTTTTAAAAATATTTTTTCATTCATTATTTTCATTCATTTAATTTTTTTCATTCATTTTTTTCATATAAATATCCTGGATAGAGCAGGTAGTAAATCAAAAGTGATAATAATAACCTATATTTACGTGTGCTTAAACGCAGTGTTGCTCGTGGTAAATACTTTCTTTGTTATTTTATAATGTTGTATACCCCGTGGACAGAATTGAAAGTGCTCAATATATTGGATGAAGCAGGTTATGATCCAGAACGTATAACAGTGCTCAATCTCCTAGATAGAACAGGTGTGTTAAAACGCAGTGTTGCCCACGATAAATAATGTTTTAATTATTATAATGTTGCATACCTCGGGGGCGATAATCTAAAGTGCTTAATATCTTTTATCTTCATATTTTTATAGAATGGGTTTAGGGACAAGAAATTAGTAAGTTTCCCGGATCGTATTTCCTACTCGACATTGTCCACGATCCAAAATTGTAAGAGTACAGTATTAGTTTCGGTAAGTGATATATAGTAAATCGCTTCGGATATCAACATTATATTCTTTATATGTTTAAATGGAGAGGAAATAAGGAACATAATGTGACTATTTGTTGTTCTCGGTGTTGATTTACTTTCTTCTATTTTCATGGTCTGGCAACGCCTGGTAGCTCTGCTAGTATATATATATATATATATATATATATATATATATATATATATATATATATATATATATATATATATATGGTGTGCTGGAGTTATCCACAGGTCTGCGTGATGCGTCTAGTGCAACAGTGGAGCGTACTTGTAGTTGCATGTGCTTTCTACTCTTACTGTTTGCTTAGCCGCCAGATAGCCCACTAGCTGAGCGAAAAGGGAGCCGAGTGAGTAAGTCTCCCCTGCTGGTATATAGCCTATCCCCAGACAAGACTCTAGTCTGACCTCCCCGTGGTACACTATGGTAACTGGGCGCCTTGCGGCCCCAGGCTAATAGACTAGAGATCTCGGAGTAGGTTAGAACCCCAGAGGTGCAGTGTGCAGGGCCTGCTGGCGTGCGGATATGTCTCGGCGCTCACCAATCTAACCCCCTGCCACTGGGTAGTGGTCTGTATCTATATATGTATAGACATATATATATATGGTGTCGGGTTATGAAAATTCTCAGGATAGTGTCTGGAGGCGCGTTAATACCACTGGGCAAGATACCTCCCTTAGTCTTTGTTAAGACAGGTATCTAGGAGATGGAAAACTCTGATGTTAAACCTGAGGTCTTTTCTTGCTTAATCTGTGGCGATTTTTCTGCACCGACTTGGGTTTATGAAAAGGTCCAAAAAGTGTGGATAGTATTTACACAGGCTTTCACCACTACAAACAAATCTTTTGTGTGGGTTTCTTGACAACTTAAGTTTATACCAAAGTCCTGCACAAAAAAACGTCCACAGGCGATAGGGTAAGGCGACGGGAAAAGGTAAAGGATATTACTGGAAGTTCTTAGCTCGATCTCTACACTTTGGCGACCGGTGGGTGATGGCCGTTCTGCCCAAACATTTGAGCAATTGTGCAGTCCGTGCCCTCTATCGGTGACAAAGCAGCCCTGTTAGGGATAGCACTGCTTTTCCTATGCTGGGGAGGGGGCGATAAAAGGAGGCCTAAACATATGCTTGCTCATCATTACCCTTGGCAGCCAACTGCAGCTGTCTGGGTATCCAACATGCAGTCCCAATAACAGAAGAAGTAAAAAATTTCATTTTGTATCTTGGAATGTCCGTACTCTACTTGACAATGATACTCAGCCAGAACGTAGGACGGCTCTTGTCGCA
The DNA here is from genome assembly GCA_963556195.1 of Sepiola atlantica. Classification (NCBI taxonomy): domain Eukaryota; kingdom Metazoa; phylum Mollusca; class Cephalopoda; order Sepiida; family Sepiolidae; genus Sepiola; species Sepiola atlantica. Next base: position 68,619,296 of record OY744537.1, on the reverse strand, counting down.
CTTGAGCTTAAAAGGTTTGACATCGATATTGCCGCCCTTAGTGAAACTCGCCTGGCTGGAAATTCACAACTGACAGAAGAAAAGGGTGGTTATACCATTTTCTGGAGTGGCAAAGGCCCAGAGGAGCCTCGACATTTTGGAGTAGGATTTGCTATCAAGTCCAATCTTGCAAAGTCATTGCCGACCCTTCCAAAGGGGTTTTCGGGTCGCTTCATGACATTAACCCTTAATCCTGAATGTGATACCTGTGCTATTTTAATTAGTTGTTATGCTCCCACGTTGAACAGACCAGAGCAGGAGAAAAATGATTTTTACCAGCAACTAAGAGAAATTATAGTAATGTTCGACACAAGGACAAACTTATTCTTTTGGATGATTTTAATGCACGTGTGGGTGTGGATAGTACATCATGGCGTGATGTTCTGGGTCATCATGGCGTTAGTCGTATGAATGGGAATGGTCTTCATTTGTTGTTTCTTTGTGGAGAGCTTAATCTGTGCATTACCAACACTGTATTCCCGCAGAAAAAAACCCACAAGACTACATGGATGCACCCTCGTTCTAGGGATTGGCATTTGATTGACTACATCATCACCAAGAGACGTGACCTTGGGCACTTTCGTATCACTCGTTCGTTCCATACAAGTTGCTATCTTTCAGATCATGCCTTGCTTCGAAGTAAAACGTCTTTTCGTTTATAGCACAGACGAGTGAAACGCTCCTCTGTCCCTAAACAGATAAACATTCTACCATTAAAGAATACGGTCAGCGGGCAGCACTGTCGTCCCATCTTGATCGCTTATTGGATTCTGTTGAGATAACCGATGATATCGAATCTTCCTGGAAATCCTTGCGAGACATAATTCACACATCTGCATTGGAAGTTTTGGGGTTACCTGTTCGTAGGCATCAGGACTGGTTCGATGACCAGAATGTTGAGGCCCAGGAGTTGATCAATGAAATGCATATAGCTCATAAAACCTGGATTGATGATAAGAACTCAACACTAAAGAGTAAATTGTACAAGGAATGCAATAGTAAAGTCCAGAAAGCATTACGGCAGATGAAAGAGGCATGGTGGTCCTTACATGCCAAATTGTTGAGGCCCAGGAGTTGATCAATGAAATGCATATAGCTCATAAAACCTGGATTGATGATAAGAACTCAACACTAAAGAGTAAATTGTACAAGGAATGCAATAGTAAAGTCCAGAAAGCATTACGGCAGATGAAAGAGGCATGGTGGTCCTTACATGCCAAATTGTTGAGGCCCAGGAGTTGATCAATGAAATGCATATAGCTCATAAAACCTGGATTGATTATAAGAACTCAACACTAAAGAGTACATTGTACAAGGAATGCAATAGTAAAGTCCAGAAAGCATTACGGCAGATGAAAGAGGCATGGTGGTCCGTACATGCCAAATTAATGCAAGAAGTATTTGACAGAAAAGACTTGAAAGCTTTTTATGAAGGTATTAAGAAAGTTTTTGGACCGCACGAATCTGGCGTTTTTCCCGTATCTGCAAATGATGGCACACTGATAAATGATAGAGCGGGTATATTGAATCGCTGGAAGGAGCACTTCGAAGCGGTCCTAAACAATACTTCCACAACTGATGAAGAAATACTTTCATCTATCACTGAACGACCTGAGATTCCTGAACTCTCCTTCCTTCCAGCAATACATGAAGTTTTCGTTGCTATTAGGCAAATGTCGTCAGGCAAAAGGTCAGGGAAAGACACCTTACCTCCTGAGGTGTTTAAGTACGGTGGCCATACATCAGTGAAGAAGCTGCACAGCCTCTTTGTGAAGATCTGGCAAGGTGGAAATACCCTCAGGATTTCAAAGATGCATTAATTCAACACTTGTATAATAATAAAGGCAATAGAAACATCTGTGACAACCATCGAGGCATCTCACTTTTGTCAATTGTAGGGAAGGTCTTGGCAAGGCTTATTCTCAACAGAATAATTAAACACCTTGTTGATGATATCTATCCCGAATCTCAGTGCGGTTTCCGTGCTGGTCGGGGTACTGTCGATATGATCTTTTCCCTCCGCCAGGTTGCCGAGAAAGTTCGGGAGAAGAACGACGAGTTGTATATGGTTTTCATTGACCTTACAAAGGCCTTTGACACAGTAAACCGCGAAGCCCTCTGGAAAGTGTTGGACAAGCTGGGAATACCTGACAACATGCTGAATGTAATTATTTCTTTCCATGATGGAATGAAGGCATCGGTTGTTTCAAATGGAGAGTCTTCAGAACCTTTCAATGTGACAAATGGTACCAAACAGGGTTGCGTAATGGTACCTGTGCTATTTGCTTTGTTCTTTTCAGTTATACTGAGATATGCTTTCGCTGATATAGATACTGGGGTGAAATTTAAATTTAGAACAAGTGGTGGTCTCTTCAACCAGCAACGTTTCAAAGCTAAGACCCTTCTTCGACAAACTGTCATCAGGGATCTTTTGTTTGCAGATGACGCTGCACTTTGTGCAACATCTCGGGAGGAAGCGCAACTGCTTGTGGACAGGTTTTCGACTGCTTGCAAGGCTTTTGGTCTGACAATCAGCATCAAGAAACCAGAAGTGATTCACCAACCTCGCCTCATGCCTAAACAAGTTCAGGGTGTGAAGCAACACCCACCAGTAAAGCAACGACCACCAGTACACTATTTTCCAGATATTCCAATCCAAGTGGACGGTAAAGATCTGAAATATGTGAAAAACTTCACTTATCTTGGGAGTAAGATAAATTCGAGTGCCTCCCTTGATGACGAAATCTTTAACCGAATTGCGAAAGCAACCACTGCCTTTGGAAAACTGCGTCATCGGTTATGGAAGGACAGTGGGATAAGTTCGAGAATAAAAGTATAGAGCAGTTGTGCTAACATCACTGTATTATGGATCGGAATCATGGACAGTCTATCGCAGCCACATTCAGAAGCTTGATGTCTTTCACAAAAATTGCCTTAGAACGATTTGTGGTGTCACCCTAAGAAATCGGATGTCTAATGCGGACCTATTTACATGCTGTGGTATTGGCGGAATTGAAAGCTTTTTGATGCAATCACAACTGCGTTAGGCAGGACATGTCTTACGTATGGAAGATGATAGAATACCAAAGCAACTGATGTACGGCGAGCTCAACAGTGGAAGGCGAAATGTGGGTCGACTGCTGCTTCGCTTTAAGGACAAGTTGAACATGAATTTGACATCAATCAATATTGCTTATCGTGATTTTTAACAGCTTGCTTCTCGACGGAAGGAATGGCGATCTGACTGCCAGAGGGGCATCAAGCGGTTCTCTGTAACTGCCATTAATCATCAGCGCGAAAGACTCGAAAGAACAAAACCATCTACAAGTATCCCAGCCGATTTTTCTCAAGATCTTCCTTCTTGCATCCATTGTGGGCTGGTTTCCAAATCTCTCGCAGGACTCAAATGCCATTTACGATTGAATAAATGTAAGCATGCTACATCCATCGTAGACTAAACAAATTTTGAGTTGTCAAGACCTCATACGTCGAAATCGATGGGAGAGTCCATGATATATATATAGTCTCTCTCTCTCTCTCTCTCTCTCTCTCTCTCTCTCTCTCTATATATATATATATATATATATATATATATATATATATATATAAGTACCCGTCCCAGGAGAGTGAAATGAATTCTATGGACAAAATAATTTTGCACCAATTTTTTGTCCCCTTACAAAAGCGTAAAATCAAGATATTATGATACTAACAATATGTCAAGAATACTTATTTCAATTTTAGTAAAAATCCATTACATAATTGCAATTCAAGGAAATGTCTAAAATTAAAGGTTTAAGAGTTAAGGCTATTAAGAAGAAATCAAAGTTCAGTCTAACGACTATTAATCAAATTCAATGCGAATCTGATATATTTTAAGATCACTAATTGATGTTTAATACCTATTGTTAAAATTTCACAAAAATCAGACATATCATAATTTTCTCCAAAGAGATTCTATTTACTTTTTAGTCTGTTTACATGAACCTAAATTAAACTAAATTAAACTAAATTAACCCAAATTAAACTAAATTTAACAAAATTAAACTAAATTAAACTAAATTAAACTAAATTAAACAAAATATAGCAAACATTAGAAACCTTTTAGTCTAGCACATATTTTGCGAAATCCATGATGATCAGTTTACCAATTTAAAAGGGCATCGTGTAATACACATATTTGAATATAGCTAACTTTACATAGACAAATCTGACGACTATCAACTCGGTGGTGTATCCTCGGCTAAGATGAGGTGCTAGCCTAGCCGCACCGAAGAGCTGTTATACAGCGAAACAGTCTGTCTGTGGATTACTATATATATATATATATATATATATATATATATATATATATATATATATATATATATTTATACATTATCATAGCGTTTTTAATTAATAGTACACAATGTATCGTATTGTATTTCTAGCATTAAAAAGGTTGATATGCCGAAAAAATCACATGTTTATTAGTAGATGTCTCGATGTTCTTGATGATAACCTTCGTCAATCGATCTGTCCGTCGGTTTGTCTCTCACGCTTACGTTAAAAATTACATCCCAAAAAGTGTAGAGATAGTGGGCACATGTTACGAACATCCGTTCTCGTTATGCCCTGATTTTCTGTTTTAGTCGACCCAGTCAATAAACAGAATCAGATCCCTTACTACCACGGGCATCTCACAATAACTCCAAAGAACTTCAGGGTTTAAATACCATTTCGTCTTGGTTTTGTATTCGCTCTCGTCAGGCACCCGAAGAGGTAATTTTTAAGGAATATCAAATTCATATGCAGCCCCTATCCCCATGTATATCCCGGTCAGTAGAGATAGCATACATGGTCTAGTATTTCCAAATTGTCACCCATCTAGCACTAGCCAGGCTTAATGACGCTTAAATCCGATGATCTAACGAGAACCGGTATGTTAACATGAGTATGCAGTATATAAAGGTTTAAGTAACGACGTAATACATCTCTTTGAGTCAAATGAAAAAGATATGCAAAGAGAATCTCATGCATTCTGAAAGGTTATTTACTCAAGTTTCAAATAGAAACAGTTTCATTGAAGCAATAAATTATAGTATAATAAAATAAGTGCCGATGTTCGTTCGAACTTGGCTATATCTATAGGGCCTTGGATAAGCCCGCAAATGTGCCGTTCTTGGAGGGCGTAGACGATAAGACAGATACATCTTAACTGGACAATTCACGAGATTCTCTAACCGTCTGGCAATTTATCACAAATTGGTAATTATAGTCTGCGAATGTTTGCCAGTTGATTGAGTGGGGCTAGAGAACAGGTTCGTCCGGGTCAAAGAAAGCTGGGTTCGTTTGTTCGACCACAGCTTAAAGTGTTGTCCCTTCACTTATTTTTGTACAAATAGTACAATAAATAGATGAAGCGATGAAAGGTGGGCCAAAGGGTGAAATAATATAATGTAGGAGAAAGCAGAAAGATGGAAATAAAACAAGGACGATAAAGATGGAGGTGATGAAAGAGTGGACAAGATCAAAATGAATCTTCTAAAGCATGACTGAGGACAGTAAAACAAATAAAGAGAAGTATCAGAAATATATAAAGACAACTGGGGAAATGATGAATGTTATATATATATATATATATATATACAAGTTAAAGGATGAGAATGAAAGTTGTAAAGATATATAATCTATTAAATCATCAGTGTTCAAAACAAAACATTTATTTTAGTTAAAACCATGGCTTTTTAAAGAATGCAATTCTCATCATCAGAGGAATACAGATGTATAACTTGGTAAGAAAATTACCACGGTCAAAGTTGAAAAAAAAATTAAATAGATTATATATATATATATATATATATATATATATATATATATATATAGAGAGAGAGAGAGAGAGAGATAGATAGATAGATAGATAGATAGATAGATAGATAGATACATAGATAGAGAGATAGAGAGATAGAGTGAGAGATAGAGTGATAGATAGAGAGAGAGATAGATAGATAGATAGATAGATAGATAGATTTAGTAATCCAGGTAAGTGTACAGTCACAGGTAAAAAATCCAGATACGTTTTACTGTATGTATATAAAAGTTCCTAATATGCAACAGAGTTGTTTATTAAATTATTTCATTTTTACATACCTTTAAAACTATAAAGTTATATAATGTATTCTGAATATATTTTAATATTTTACTTCAACAATACTTAGTAGGTAAATATACCTTAGTAGTAGTATGGAAATATATCTATTCACATCAGCAACACAGAGCCGTCCATTGTCCATTCCTGCAGGCTGCCTTAATTTAGACTGATAATTCCCTGTGGGAATGAAACATGGACGCGTTTCTGTAGCTTTATTTCCTTATATATATTTTCATGTTATATATATATATATATATATATATATATATATATATATATATATATATATATATATATAACTCAATGTCTGTATGCATGTGTGTTAGTGTGTGCCTTATAGAGAAAACGTTAACGATCTAGATAAAATCTAAAAGTGTAGTCTAATGTAAAAATCATCAGCAAAGTAAATGGGCGTATTCCCGAATCACTACATTCATTCCTAAGGGAGCTATAGGGCAGATTTCGTCTGGGGGGTCGATTATTTCAGCTATTTTAAGCTTAATTTCAATTTAATTAGTTTAAATAGAAAAAAATATATCATGTAGTCTTTTTTTAAATCGCAAGTCACAAAAAACTGCCAGTCATGTCCTCAAATTCAACCGGAAATGACATCATAGGGAGAATGTGGTGTGGGGGGGGGGTAATTAAAAATTCTAATACGATAATTCTAGAAAGGAGGGCGACTAACCAAGGCTTTACTTAGCCAACTTATAATTCTAAACATAAAATGAGTCAGCATTTTTTAGATTTTACATTTCAATGTAAAATTTAAATAATGGTGACTCATTTCATTGTCCGCCACTGTAAGCCAGTGCCCGCCACTGTTCCCCACCGTCGACCACGGCCCGCCACTGTCAGCCCTATAAAGAAATAGCCAACTCATAATTCAAAACAGATGAGTCAGCATTATTTAGATTTTACATTTTAGTAGAATCTGTCCGCCAGTGTCCGCCAGTGTCCGCTACTGTCCGCCGTTGGCAGCCCTATAAATAAATCGAAAACTCATAATTCAAAAAACGAAATGAGTCAGCATTTTTTAGATTTTACATTTTAGTGGACACTGCCCGCCAGTGACCGCTAATGTTAGCAAGTGTGCGCAAGTATCCGCAAGTGTCCGCCACTGTCAGCCATATAAAGAAATCGCTAACTCATGATTAAAAACAGGAAATAAGTGAGCATTTTTTAGATCTTACCTTTTAGTAGGCACTTCCCGCCAGTGAACACCAAAATCCGCTATTGTCCGCCACTGCCCGCCACTGTCACCCCTATAAAGAAATAGCAAACTCATACTTCAAAACAGGAAATGAGTCAACAGTTTTTAGATTTTACATTTACGTGGACACTGCTTGACAGTGCCCGCCATTGCTCGCCACTGCCCGTCACTGCCCGCCACTATCCGCCATTGGCATGTAAATATATATATATTGCCATGAATAAAAAAAATCCCACCTGTAGATAGAACAAGCTATACTAATATTAATACATAGCTATGAGATTGTAATCTACTTTTTCATTTGTGCACTACTTCCACTATTGCAAATATTATGTGATAAGAGTTTTAAGAGTAGAACAGCAAGTGATGTGAGAACAGTGATCAAAGTGATAACTTTATCTGCCAACCAATTCAGTATACAAACATTGCTTTTTGATATTTCCCATATATATATATATATATATATATATATATATATATATATATATATATATATATGCAATATTAAATCTGAGCTAATCAAGATTTTTGCCTAAGGATTTTTTTACTGTATATTTTACTTATACAAAGTGCGCAACGGATGAAGTGCTAAGTGGTAATCAGTTATAACTGATAGTCTTCTGGAGGCTGAAGGTTCAATTATCAGACATGGGATACTAAGAATATGATTGAGAATGACTTAAGAATTCTACACGGCCATGGCCGACATAACGATAACAATCTATACGGTTAAGTAAACAAAAGGGTTCCGTTCAAACCTCCATACAGATTTTAGATAAAGATTCAACGGGTCGGGAAAATGCATCTAAACCAGGTCGGAGGTTACCTCAGCCGAATCGCTGTAAGAATAACGTCCAAGATTAGAAGAATAATCTGAATAATCGAAGTACTACACACAAAATACATGTTGAAATATTTCTGTCTTCAGTGGTTAAATCATGTATAAAGTATATTGTAATTCTTCTTAATAGTCGTGATTTTGCAATTAACTAATCAAGTTACTAATATTTCCGTGAGTTTCTGTTTGTCACTTTCCCTCCATCACAGTATGTTGTGTTAACCTTCGCTCTTATTTTATACGTGCTCTAAACAATTTCCAACAGCCCTGCTTCCTCGAAATCCTCCTCTTCTCTCCCTAGCTCTCTGAATATTTACGAAGATAGCGAGAAGGAGTCGTAATAGTATTTTAGTTTGACAGAAAGTGAGAGAGAATCAAGAGAAAAAGCAAGAGAGATGTATAGTCTGAGGAAAGGTACTCGTTTTGGTGTGTGTCTTTTTATTTTTCTTACAATATCACTGCAATGTAGTTTTTTTCGTAAAATAACAGAACCTATTACACGTATTTAAAACGCAAAAAAACACATTTAAACACAAATACAAACAAAAACTATTTTAATCAAAGTTGAATCTACTCCTATATCTGCTTTTGCCAATTATCTTATGTATTTTGATTAATAAGACGTTCTTGTATCTATATCTGATTATATCAAACTGATTGCGTAAAGAAAGGTTGCACATAACTGTTAACCTTATTCGTTGCGCTTGTTACCAGAATTATTTTTAATGAAATTACGAGCATCGATTTCTGTTCTTTAAAGTAAAAACATTCTAAGAAAAGGTTGTTTGTTTGTTTAGTTCTTTGTTGGAAAACCAGTGTTTATGCAGGTATAAATTGTGTTTCCAATACACCTTTTCCCACTATTTTTTTCTTGTGAAAATGTTGTTCCTATTTACTTGCCTTCACACGAGAGCAGAGTAAGACGCAAGGTCGTTTTTTTAAGTGGGTAAAATCAAGCTCCTTAAAAAGGGGCACCATGTTGCATCAGAAATTAAAATTGGCTCAATCTGGAAGAACCTCTCCTTTGTTGACAGAGCACAGAAAAAACTAAGGTTAGGGGCAGAAGATATATTAGAGTGTGTTTCTAGTTGTTCTATATACACCATTGTCCATCTTGCTTCTGACATGCGAAAGAACACTGTTTTTAAATTATACATTTGCAAGGTGTTTCACTTGTAGTTTTTCCTTGTTAAATACATGTCGCATCGTTTTCTTCTTTATTTACGTCATGTATTTATTACGTCGCCCTCTCATGTCTTCTCTTACGCTGATCACTCTATTCTTTTCCTCTAAAGAATTCTCACTTCCTTCGTCCTGCAGTGCCAAACATACGCTACTCCTAATCTCCATCTCTCTTCATCTGTTTTACTTCATTTATTTACCTTATCTTTTTACTTTCCTTAACTTACGCTGCTCGTTTAACTCGTCCCTTTTTCGAACATCTAAAACATTCAATGTGCAACTAACCAATCAAGTAAAACAGAAAGCTATGTTAGTATTAGATGGATACTGAAGAATGTTAAAATATCATTATTAACACGAGGGCATTGTTTAAAAGATGTATGCACTTGATTATATCTTTTGACAGTTGGATTTCTTTCATCGTCAAATTTAAAATCCAACAACTGATCAGAATTTGCCGGAAAATCTTGTTTGACTGCTTTAAAATCTGAAGAAATACATTAATTACTTTTTTATTGATCTCAAATTGTAAACTTATTATTCATCGCTGGCAGGTGTTTTTTCGATGCAGATCATAACGAATTGGCCAGAAATATATGTTGTGTTCGTTTTTCGACCCAGTGATATTACTTCATACACAAGTTTTAAAAGCGACTTCCATTCTCTTTCAAAAGGTTTCTTACTAAGACATACCAATTATTCTTAAACTTTAAATTTGTTTTCGGCATTGCTCAACGTTTGTCTGCGTTCATTCGGCTAAATTTGGGTCCCTATTGGATTTTTCATTCAGATTTGTTTCATTGCGACTGTTATACTTTGTGTGACGAATCACACTATAACTCGTTAGAGTTCAGGAGAGATTGTTGTTATATAGATCATCTCGTCGCGCCAATATAGTCGTCAATTTAGTACTGGCCAGATTAAACGCTGCTTGTCTTCGGCGATCCTACACAAACCGGTTTGTAAACGTGATTATCGCCGTATACACCCAAAAATATGTAACTACAAAATTCAGGAACATATTCATGGCTTCTCAATCCAGGAATATATTTGATGCATCTAAATCCATCAATATATGTGAAGCTATTAGGAATATTTACCAAATGATAGTAATTAAAATATTATCATTAGTGTTTCATATTTTTACTCGGGTAAAAGTATGTGAGGAGTAGAGGTTGTCTACAATAGTCTGTTTATTATTACCTGTTTTATTTATAAAAATAAGAAAAAAACGAAAGATTATTTTCGATTTCATAATCTTTTATTTTAAAGATGATTTTTGTAATTAAAATAAGGAATATAAAGTAAAATTGATTTGCTGTGATGACAATTGAGGAATACAAAGTACATTCTGGGGCCCCACCACTTAAATGCAAAAGATAAGAATAAAACACGACATATAGGGTTATAGACTGGAGGCAGAGGTAGATAGAGTTTTCTTATTCAATGCGACTCTTCTTGTGTGTGAGAGAGAGAGAGAGTTATAGTCAGATAAAATGTCAGGTAACCAAGACGAAAAAAAAATTAGAAAAAAGATTAATTCAAACAAAAAAAGATTAGCGCAGTATCATGCTTTGAATTAATTTTTCGCTCCAATAACATACTTTATCAAAAATAACATGATAAATTAGCAAAGTCAATATTCATATATTTGTGCCTTAATACAGAATGCGAGGTAGCACGAAATGAGAGAGTCTTAGAGTGAGATCAGCATATATACTTAATAGGGAATTGATACGACATTTTTAGTTGTAAACCTCTGTTACGATTAGTCTGTCATTTTTGCTTATTTGCTTATTTCCCGTTTATTACCCATTCATATATATATATATATATATATATATATATATATATATATATTTATATATATACATACATACATATATATATGTATATACTAGCTGATTTTGCTGTATAGCTATCGCTTCAAGAAGTTCCCTACAAGAAATATATCAAACATTAATTAAAAATAATAAACATTTAATTAATATCTGGTTTGTAGACACGAAGCAATTTGTTTCTATTTATTCATATAAATGAATAAACATTCTCGTAATATTGATATAAATGTATCTTTTAAATTTGACTGGAAAGAAAAAAAATAAATCCATTTGCTTTATCACTTATAATTAATAAACAGATAGAAACCTCTTGAAAATCAAGTCGGTTTTTCTAAAGAGAGAAACATTTGAACACTAATGAAAAATATTTGTTTAGCAAATAAAACAATATTGCGAAGCAGAACAATTCGTTACATTAAAATGAAAAGAATCATTAAAGTATGAACACATTAACAAATAATAGTTAATTCATAACATATCTTTTTTAAAACTAATATGCAGATTAGTTAATCCTGCGACTGATATACGATGAACATAAGATAGATATGAAATGCGTCTATTTTGTAAAGTTGAATTACTATGGAATAGGATGTTTTGACTCTTCCTTTAGTGCGAGGAATGGACCCAACTTTCGCAGTTATTCATTTTACTTATATATATATATATATATATATATATATATATATATATATATATATATATATATATAGTAAGATATAAAAATATATTTATGGCAATTAAGCTACACAGAGGCTCCCGCGTTTCATCCCCGGGGAAAAATCTTCAGGCTAAAATGCATAGGCTTATTTTTGCCGAGTGTTTTTATATACACGGCTAGCTAGTTAACCAATCAGATTCGTTGTTGTTCTCTCAGCCAATCGTTGGGCTTACCACGAACAAATGTATGGTTAGTGTTACTTCCTATATCTTGTTCTATTGTTCTGTTTTCCATAGATTGGGCTATAACCATGTTTCTTTGTTGTGTCAATATAATGGGTGAATTTATATTAACACGTGGTGCTTTGTATTTCTATTTTAGGTTTTGATTTTTAAATTGTTAGTTTTTTGTTCAGTTTAATTTTTTTACTTATGTGTTTATTGATTTATTTATTTATGTATCGTTATCCTATATATATATATATATATATATATATATATATACATGTATATATGTATAAAGAGAGAGAGAGAGAGGGAGAGAGATATATTATTTCGCTATAGGAATGTCGCCCTTCTTATATAATAGCATTTTACTATTAATATTTCCCTACAACTTGTAAAATTGTCTTTCTTAAAATGAGTCATTTCATCGGTATAAGTATTGTTATTATTTATTATTAGTAGTAGTAGTTTTAGGATTGTTAGTGTTTATTATTGGTATAGCCTATAAATAAATAAAAAAACTGGGGAATAAAATCGATTGGTCGTTGCCGGTCCGCAATAGTGGATCTTTGTCTTTCAACTGTCTTCCAACGGAAACCGATTCAGCCAAGAAGGAAGCGAAATGCCTCGGAATAATCAAATGTTCGAAAATGTCTAAAAACGAACATTTCTCTGTGCACCGACTGACTTTACTAAACATATTCTCAAAGCTTTTGCTCGTGAGAAAACACGAAAGAAAAAAAATCAATTGCAAGTTTTAGCCGGAGACGTTTTGTCTGACAATGTAGTGTGAAATAAAAAATTACCAAATATAAAATATTGACGTTTTAGTTCATAATCAGCTGAACTATTTTACAACAAATAAAAAAAGAAAAACCTTTTGTAATAAAATTTAAAAATAAGATTTTAGAATTGAAAAAAGTATTATAGTGAGACTATTTTTACTATTAAATAAAAATACAATGTTTCAACATATGTTTCGGAAATGAGAATTGTTATATGTTTTTTCGTAATATCTTTTAAAAAATAAAATAAAATATAAAAAAGGCTTCATATTTCCTAGGCGTTTAAGTCGCTTATTGGTAATACTTGCAGAAAAAAATTACGGTCGTTCCAATTCACCGATGTTTTTATTTTATACTCGCGGCCTTTTTCTATGGCTTACTAATTTCAGTGTGAAAATTACGTGAATATCTCCTTTAATAAACAGTCGTAAGTACTCGTGCTTCGACTCAGAACACCGTAAAAAAATTATGATAGACATCTAATTGCGATCGATTTTTAATCTTACAGCGTCTATCAGTTCAGTCTGTATTAATCACTAGAGCTATCGAAAATTACGTGGCTAATAAAAATACTCTCTTAGGATGCATTTCAAGATTTTAAAATTATACAAAAATATCCACAACTTTCTTTCGCATGATGTTCTCAGAATATACAAAAGAAAATGTTTGCTACAATGTTTTCATCTCAACGTTAATACAATATGACGTCCTATTTTTTGCTATCGCTTGTTAAGCATCCGTGATTTTTATTTTTATTTACTTAATGAAAGAGGAAGTGTGCATATTTACCGTAGTAGCTTGGCTTATCGACGGCCATCTCACTGGTCAGTTACCATTGCAACTCGGCTCTTGCCTTCGTTCTAAACTGTTATGCTCCTGAAACTAATGGGACAAATTACTTCAGTCACAAAATAAATTTTATGATATTAAATTGTACCTTTCCAACGCCAGTATTTATTAGTTTTTTATTTTCTTTAATTAATTTTTTATTTTCTTTAATTATAATTTAATTTAGATATAAATTATTATTTGAATCAAGAGCCGTTTTTTTGAAGAAAGTATTCGCTTACTTTTCTAACAACACACTGATACTGATCTTCTTTAAAATAATGCTTAAAAAATTGCTTCATTTACAAAGAATCTTTTTTTACTTTTCTTCTAGCGTTCATGTATAGGCACTATTACTACCCCCAAATAATTATAAAATGTCATCATCTTTGCGTAATTACGTTACTGCGAATATGCTCTTTCATAGTTCTTAAATTATGCAAATGTTTGAATGTTTATCATTTTTAATTTCAATATTTACAGAAAATGACAATTAATATTTATAGATACTAAGCTATACCATCTCGGCGTCGTCCGGGATGCAATGAAATTATTTGAGTTTTTACTTATTAAAATGGAGTACTGTTGCCAAATCCGGGGCGGTACCGATCAGAGCATCCGTTTCTGCATGAACAGAGTAAAAAATTGACTTCGAAATCTTGAAGGATGTGTCCTCTTTACTTCCTTACATCTTTCCTCTCTGAGAAGAAACGTTGCTAGTATTTTCTACTTAATTGTTATTTCGTGGTAGATGTTGACTGTGCCATAAAGTATCGTTCTCTTTATAAATAATTCACAAGAACTCGTCTAGCTACACCCGCTGTAAATAACTTTCTCTCTTCCTCTGTGTACCTTAAACAAAACATAACCTACATGTTCAAAGTTGTTTTCATAAAACTATCCGTATGTGGAAAACACCACCACACGCCTGCTTCCCGCTGACTACAACATAATAATTGTCAGAATTTAAAAATTCTTGTTGAGCCGTCATCATAAATAATAAATATTTTGCCCAGTTTCAACAATCGCTACCAATCCTCAAGGTGTTGTTTCACCGCCCATCTGTAAAACTCATTTACCGCTATCCCTGAGTGTCCTTTGGGCCTTAATAAGCGGTGACCAATTAGTACATACACAATTATAGGAATTATTTTTCTAGATGATTTTGATTATTGGTAGTTAAAACGTTTTTATTAAAAATTCTTACATATTAACAGTTTCTCTGAGACAGACTAAATGATTATTTTAAGAAAATGTATCGTATTAATACAAATAATATGATACAAAAATAACAAATGAAACTTATCTAAACAGACTCACACTATGGTTTGATAGCTTAGAGGCGATTTAGATCTGATTTTGAAAATTCGACAAGATAATTTCATGTGCTAGAATAAAAAATCAAGTAAAATATTACTATGGGATTCAGAGTTCAGAGAACATGAGTTTCTTGGGCTCTTCAATTTTCTGGTGCAACTCCTTTACACGTGTTTCACTTGTAAATACTGAATGTAACTGATCTTTAAAAGAAATATAAAAAAGTATTCAGTGTACTTTGTGTATAATATGTGCTGTGTTGAAGGATTCTCATCGATTTTGAGGAGTTGATTTTTATATCATACAAAAAGATTCACCCTGATCTCAGTTCTGAAAACAATATTACTGTGTCCATGATGTGCTACAATTTTCCATTCATAATTAAAATGCAGAATCCATTCTGAGCATTTATAAATCATGTACATATTGTAGAGTTCAACATAAATGTTCTCAAGTTCGAAAAGTTGCACCTGTAGAAAAGTTGCACCATCGACCGAAACATTGTAAAAAGATAACAACCATGTTGAGAATAGTAGTCCGAATAATCTAAATGATACCAATTCCGAAACGTTAATTTTGGTAACAAAATTATTAGTTCCAATTTCGTAATATCTATTAATATGTATTCATAGTGTATATACTCCTGGCAATCTGTTTCAAATCGTCATCTTCAAATAATAACTTGAAGCTTTAAAATGTTAATGGTTGTATTTTTATAATTTGTCAGATCTTTTTTAATGTAATATTTCCATATATCCCCATTGCATTTAAGACATATTTTTTTAAATAATCATTTCACATAACTTTTATTGTTGGTTGGTTGTTTCACTTTTGGGCCTATTGTCCTTTAGCCGAATGTTATCATTTAATTAGAAAGCCTATATTATTTTGATATCTTTTGGAAGTTATCTATGATGTACATTGTAGTGTACACAACTGTAAGCAATTGCAGGTCATATGGGATGAACATTTATCGATTCTCCTGAAACTAAATAAAATATAGCTTAATTTTGTTTTTATTAGATTTAGTTTTCTACATTTCTAATTAGATAATACTTATCAAGAAAGGAAAACATGAAATACGCACAACAAATATTTGAGAATAAATAAGACCTGCTTTATTTTTAAAAACAATTAATTCTATAATATAAGATTTAATTATTCAATATAATTATCTCATAAAAATCACAAAACGTGTTGATTTGTAACAAATAAAATTCATACCACATTATTCAATTCCAATTATTAATTCCCTATAATCTTCTGTTTATAACAATGAATATTTTATATTTATGAATAGCAAAAATGGCTGATAATTGTTCTTCATATCTTTTGCAAACTAGTTGAGTTTAATAATATCCACATAAAGTTTAATTTATGAAAATCATACATTTGTAGTTTTAGATTTTCCAAACTCAGCCTGTGGCAGAATATATTCCACATTAAAATCTATCACCTATGTGTTCTTAATGAACTTATCTAAGTACTAATGATAACATATACTTAGCTAATAACGTACCATTGTTCTTCAAATACCCCTATCAAGTGATATAGTTTAGACTTGTTCACACCGTGCCTTTGTTGTAGAAACGTTTTTAGAGAACGATGATCTCTAATTACGACACATATAGAATTTACAGCTCATAAAATGTTTAATAAGTATTGCTATGCTTCGAAAATTTCAGAGCTATAAGTATAGCACTTAAAACACTAACCTGAAAGATCTCAACTCGTTAAAACTCTTGACAGTGTGAGACTTTGTGGTAGTCAGTCTCTTACGCGTTCAGCTCGCAAACAGGATTCTGACTTGGGATTGTCTGATCAGAACATAATAATTATACATACATTTCTATCTATACAAATGAATGATTTCTCTAGAAACTGAATGAAAGCGACTGGAAAAATTGGATGTAATGTTGTAATGTTTTCTTTCAAAATATTTCTGTAATTACTCTACGAGTGATGGAAAACTTTAGAAACCGTCACCGAATAGATGTCTTCATTTAGAAGATGTAATAAAAAAAACAAATGAACAAAAAATGTTACCCTTTGTTTAAATAACAGTATGAATCTTGTTTTCGTTTTCGTTTGTCAACCTTCAAAATGTGGGAGGTATTTTCGCCGCGCCCTGTATCTGATAATTCCCTCATATTATGTGCCCACTAGCCCAGTCTAATAATAGCAAACCAAGATGGCAAGTAGTATAGAAGCTGAATATAAAATATAGATTTCAATAATTGGAGCTTATATATGCGTCCGTGAAGTCGTTAAATAAGATGTTAACATCTGCGGTTTTAAGTTCTATTCATGTGTAGTAGTCACTTTGGGATTGGTTGGTAAATATAACAACAAGTTTGGATTGAAAAAACATTGACAGTTGTGTTGCAACAAATATGGACTCACCATCTCCTAGCAGTTTGATAAAAGTGTACGGTCATAGTAGAATAATTATTGTAGTAGTTTAGTTAAAATATAAGAGTCGAGAGAAATATAGATACAAAAAAGCAGACATATTTGGTCTATAGGTGAAATAATTGGTTAGGTAACAAAGAAAAATAAATGCTAACAAGTTAAAATACTGGCAAAAGAGGGGAAACATACAGAAAATGGCGTGCAGAAACAAAGAAAGAATATTATTGTATTTATATAGAATGTAATACTACGGCTATTAGTATATTTATGGGTTGTATTAATTATTTTTTCTTCGTACGACCATCACTGGTGTCTTTCTTTCCTTTTCAGGACAACATTGGATAACGATCGTTAAGGAACATTACTAGAATCAATCATCATGTCTGCACACCAGCTTTCTGAATTCCAGAAGAACAAGATCCTCCGTGTGTTCAACACTTTTTACGGTAAGACATATTTCTCTTTTATTTATAATTCATTGTTGTCTTACTTAATATTATTCGCTACTTTTATCTTATTATCATCGTAGTTTTGCCTTATTTATATTCACCCGTGTTTACCGCATCTAGGGTTACTATTCGTGGCTGGTATCTGTATTTCGATTACTTACTGACTACGAACCCCTTTTTTACATCATTCATTTACTGACTATTTTCAACAAACAAGTAGCGGCTGGTTAGTTGTTTCACAGTTTCTTAATACTTTAAACTGTTGATTCTCTTGCCAACTTGCTGTGGTTTACCAACGGCAACTTACCAATTGGCATCGGTCACCTAGTAGAAGGGGCCCAGAAATGTTTTTAATTTAATCATTTCAAAATGCATCTTCTCAAACCTAACACCTGATCTGTTCGACTCATAACAGTTTCATATTTCGCAGCAACCATATAATGATCATTAACAATATTTCTAGGTATTTTAGAACAGATATTGAACAAGCAACTAAAATTACGTTTACAGAAAAAATGCTCATGAATTGTTTTTTTTAAATGTTAGTTTCATACAGCATGACGTCGATATGATTCATCTGCAATGTTCTTCTCATAGTAATTGAAAGTGTCGGGTCTAAAAATGTATCTGCCAAGTATTCAACTGGGAGCGATCAATTCTATGTTAGCATTACATCAGTTTGATTTGGATACGCGTGATTTGTGCCCCGAGTAATGGATGCGTGAAAAATGCTGGTCTTCATGAAAGCGAGTGTCTCTTGTTTCACCGGGGCTAGGGACAGTAAAACTGACGATCTCCGACCGGAGTTTAGTGATTTTTAAATATTTTCAGACTTGTTTTGTAGTTTGGAGGTTGGCAATGCAAACGTTCGAATTTCCTGACTGTGTGGTATAATCATATTATCCGGCAATCTTGGGGGTATATATTCAGCTTGATTATTTTCCGTATGAATTGAGGTGTTCTTCTACTAAGAATCTTCTTTCTTCCCCCGTGTGCCTAACATTAAAAGAAATGTTTCTGAACCAAATTTCTTCTCAAGAACTACCCATCCGTGGAACACGTTGCCAGAAGACTTATTTCCGAAGGGCTCCAAGAAGTAAATCTGAAAATTAAAAGTAAACAAATATGTACTAATAATAGACCTCTTTAACAATTCATCAATTTAAAAAAATTCCTTTCATAATTTTCAAACCTCATATTCATGATCATTAAACTGATAATCTATCCATCCGATTAACCCTCATACTCGAGTGGTGTTTAGCCTTGATATGCGTCATACATTAGTAAATCTATTTTAATATCTTCCCACAAAGGTTTTAATTAGTACATCCTGATCAAATTTGAACTAACAACTCAATCTTAAATGAAAAAGTCAAACTCTCTTATTACACACGTTTTTCAAAGTAAACGAATATTTCTATTTACACTCACTTAAGATTACGAACAACTTATTTTTTGTATACAATTCATTAAATGTGATTTACACCTAGCAACAGCAGAAATAATAAAACTATTGTTTCAAATAAATAAAACAATATTCAGACTTATTCTAATAAAAATAAAATACACGATATGTCATTAAATAAATTATCGTGGAGACAAAATATATTGAAAGACAAAAATTGTAAATATAATTTTGAAAAGTACAAAACAGAAACAAACAAGTAATCGACTGGATTCGTTCGGATCTCCGAACATCTTACAAAAGTTAAGATTTACATTATTTAGAGACAAAAACGACACAATAGAAACGCAAAACGAGATGCTGGGGCAAGTGGGGTGGCTAAAAAATACGGAGTGCGTGGGAAAATACGTCAATTAAAAAAGAAAATAAACGATAATAGCGATAAAGATGAGCAGTAATTACTCAGGGTCGATGCTTATAATGAAGTTGTGGTAAATGAAATTATTAAAGAGTAAGGTATAAATCTGAGGTAAACATAAGACGGTGATGAGAGAAGGATGAAGGAGCTTTCGAGGCAATTGCGGTGTGGGAGAAATGATTCTGTTTGAGGAGAGTACAGTTCATAAAATCGATTCATCTAAAAGTATGTTAAAAACATAAAACACGCGTAACATCTGTTATTTAATAATATCTTGATAGCTTGTCTCTCTTAAAAAAAAACGACAACATAAAACTTGTGATATACGTTCGACATTATGTCACAGATTGGCGTTGAATGTCGGTTATTAATTTATCTGTTTCACTTTTATACGTCGCCGCTTGTCATGGTGACCGCTATACATACGCTTTTTAGTCCACATTTGGTACCCAAACTTAAATATTTATTACGTTTGTTCGCATACAAATAAGGCACAGTGCCACTAAAGCTTGAGTGTTAACTGAAATAGCGACCTGTGTGGAAAGTGTGGGTAGCTAAATGTTTGTTAACATTACATTTTCATTTCTGCATGTTGGTACGATATGGAGAACGTGTATTTATTTACTCCTCTCTAGGAGTTAGGCACAAGGCCAGTTTTATCTTACTCCCACAAGTAAGATGTGACCCAAGGTCGGGTCGGGACAGTGGGGTTTGAAAAGTCAGCGCCCGAGAGGTGAGCACTCTGGCCATTAAAAATTGCCTGGGAAGCCCCGTCGGCATTCCCCGGTAGGGGCGCCTCAGGCAGTAAGCTATAAACTTACTCCTCCCCAAAGAGGGAAGGCGAAGCCTGGGAGTGTGGACCTCCTAGAACTGCACAGGACAGACCCATAGACCGGCGTAAATCAAGCCCCGTATGTCAAGGCAATACCAGTCTATGGGGTGCAGTATCCATCGGAACAGATACTACACATTGATATGGAGAACGTGTAGCTAGAAAAGAAATTCCAAAAGCAAGCGGTCCGAGGAAATAACCTATCAGGGTAGAACATCTTCCGTTATCTAGAGACCTCTATAGTTAAGGGGTAGATTTGCTGCTAATCAGTGTCTGTGGGTATTTACGTCGAAACGGTACAAGTGCAGTAACTTCATCGGATAACATTCCGTTTAAGTATTTGTAAAACAAGCACAGGGATGCAACACTGCGGCGATGCGACAGAGACTGGAGCTTCGCAGACAGTGAGGGACCTATTACGTAAGACATTTTCTTGCATCCTGTCCAAGAGTGCGGAGTAGTAGTTTGGCAACAATACTCCATGCATAGGCGAATGGTGACCTTATAGATATATAGGATACGGGCAGGTGTGAGAAGCCTTCTATGATAATGGATATTTATTCATAAATATTTACTAGAGTTCATACATTAGATCCATTGCTTTTTCTAATCTTCAAAAATCAGTTATCTCTATCGCTCCACACCTGATGCTATTCTCTGTCTCTACAAATCTACTATCAGACCTTGTATGGGATATTGTTGTCATATTTGGGCTGGTGAATTTCTGTCGTATTTGAGGGTTCAGCAACGTATCTAGATTTAGCTTGGCTACACCCCTGTTGTTTTTCTCTGCACCCTATCTATATGCACATCATGTTAATAGTCTCAGTCTTTTCTATAAGTACTATTATGATCAGAATGTTCTGATTTATTTCTCTACTTCCTTTGTTCCAACTAGTTTGACTCATTAGTCTAGTGGTCCTCAACAATTGGATGTTCAAATACCTCGTTATAATACATATTCTTATTTCAGTAGCTACTTTCAAAGAACTGCAAGCTTGTGGAACTTTCTTCGTACTGACCGTTTTCATCCTACCTATAACCTTGGTATTTTCAAGACTAGGTTCAGCAGGTATATCTTGCTGTTTTGTTAGTCATATTTCGTTCTTTTTAGCTCTTTACATTAAGTGGCTTCCTTCCTTGTCTGGAGCGAGTTCAATAAACAAGACTTCGTGAGAAGTAAGATTTCATTCTTACTCTTAGATTTCTAGTAAAAGTTTCGGCTGTTTTACTTAATCTAACCTTGATATGGAAATTTCCATTTCCAACATATATTAATACACCCAGGGCCAAATATTGCTAAATAAGTATAACATCTTAATATTATCAAAGTAATAATGAAAACCGTGCACATCGTAGATTCAATATTTGAATTAGGCAGCAACAGAATATTCTACACATGCGTCCACTCAGTTGACGCGCTTTTTCTAAGAAAATGGTTATTAGACGCATCTAAAATACGATTTATCGATTTAATATAACTTTGGTTTAAATTTTAATTTCTCTTTGATTTTGTCGCAAATGGAGCATTCTACCGAATATCAGACATTTACCCGCGATTTCAGATACTTCAACTGAGTGATCTTTTCGTGATTAAACCGTCCCTTTAAGTGTCATTGTTTGAATCTCTCTTGCACTTGGGTATATTTGCCAGGTTGATTTTAAGTTTTTCTTCATAAGCTCAGTAGCTCTTATGATCACTCGAAAAAATGAAATCTTCCTAATGTTTTAGTTTATTTTCATGTCGTACATAAGAATTTGGTATTTAATTCTCCTCTCTGTTTCAGTTCTGTTTAGGCCGGCATGATTGCGGACACTGACTAAAATGTTGGTTGCTACGCTCTCTCTGTTTGCCCTATGCCACTGCCACGTTTAATCGCTCTATTTTCTAAGTATAGAGGTGCATATATTGCATAGTCATTGTGGATGGTGTATGACTTATTTTAGACTGTTAATTCTCGCATATGTTCTTAACACTTGCTGCTACGCTGCGTGTTCAGTTTTTATGCTAATGGTCCAACAAAGGTGTTTACATACTCCTTTGTGTCGCATTGTGTAGTAGCCGTTTACGGGCTGGACCTTACAACTGATGTCATGTGGATCACACTGTAAATCTCTGTTTGGCAGAGCCGGCACTCGTTGTCGTTGCGGAGACCACTCACATGCTACCTGTTTAGCGATGGAAATGCTAGCCCAAACTGAAGTGTACAAGTCAACGCACGTAGAATCTGATAAGGATTCATGGGCGCATCTGAAAATCCCATCGTTAATGGACACACGAAATTTTTCATGAACTTTCATCTTTTTCTTAACTTTAGGTTTATTTTTGTCTTATTTCAATCGCGTGAAATTCAATCAAAAACGGCGTCTCTGAAAGTTAATGAAACGAAATCAGTGTTTGATACTGGGTTCATTTGACCCACTGAATCGTATTTAATTAGATCAACTCAAAGCCGTACTTGATTCGAATATCGAAAATCAGCTCAAGTAAAAGACAGGAAGTACGTGAAAATAAATAAACAAATAATATAATCATCTCCAGTTTAAAACAGACGCAACTCATAATTGAACCATAGAAGAACGGAAAGGAAACCAAATAGACAGATTTGGGAAAAAGAGGGGAGAGGAAGGAAAAAACATTAGTTTCACTGACAATTTCAGACTTTCGAGATTTGAATAAGAAATATTACACTAAAAATAAAAATAAATATTTATTAAAACCGACTGTCAAATATGTCATTTAAGAAAACATGACAGCTATCTCTTTTTTATGATTTCATTTGCAAAAGAAAAAGTGTTTGGATTTAAAATTGATCATTATCTTTAAATTGCTGTCCACGTTTTGTTTTGAAATATTTGCGTGGAAGATACGGAGATTTGAGGTTTTAAACTTGACTGGAAAATTAACAAAATATCCAGAATTGATTTGTTTTGCTAATTGGACAAAAATATAATGAAATAGAAAATGGAACAAGAAGCACACTTCTTGGCAGTTCAAGTCGGCAATCTGCCAAATATGATATTAAACCACTATGTTTTGAAGAATCACAACTATATTCATAACACATATATACATATATATATATATATATATATATATATATATATATATATATATTTCGAGTAATATAAAATAAATATTTTATAGTAATACTTAATGCGATGAGAATATTGATGACACAGTAGAAGAGAACATGTAAAGTTATATAATGTACAAGTTGCATAAATTCAAATAGTACAACAGAGAAAATTATAAATTATAGAACAGCCTTAAAACCTAGGTTTTTTAGAGAAACAAGTCGTCTTCTCAAATGAAAAAAAGTCAATTATTTAATGGACGTTTGTTTTTTTATTAATTTGAACGATTTGAAAAAGATTATCAACTATTTATGAAATCTGAAAAAATAAAAAGTGTACTTTAGAAGGAGTAAAACGGTGTTTGCATTAATTAATCCTCGGATATATTATGATGTTTCAAAGAGTATAATTAATTGAAATATTATAAATTGCTTTAAAAGAATAAATTAGAAGCAAGAAAATTGGAAAAACAGTCAAGATTTAATATATGTGAAGTTCAATATATCTCTTAAGAGACCACTTGTTTTTTTGAAAAAAACATGTTTTAAAGAATATTTTAATAATTAATAATATTTTTGTTGCATTGTTTGAATTGATAAAACTTGTAAAGTATGTCAATTTAAATTTGTTCTATTATCATTGTCTCTTATATATATATATATATATATATATATATATATATATATATATATATATATATATATATATATATATATATATATGTGTGTATATATATGCTAAATGCTCTTTTATCAACCTTGGTTTCCATATGACTAATGCTTATATACTTAAATAACACCAAATACATTAAACGTAGAATAAATAACGATCAATAGCATTCTAATTCGAGATTGCATGTTAACATCAATTATTACATTAAATGTGAGTTAATCAACTTTTCATTACTAAAGGCTATTACTACTTACTTTAATAACATAAAATACAAGCTAAAATATACTTTAGTCTTAGGTATTTATTTTTAAAAATTATTTAATTATTTTTATTAATTGCCATCATCATTTAGCAATCTATAAATTTGTCTCGCCCTCTCTGAATTTATGTTAGTTTACCCACTCTCTAATAAAGTCTTTATAACTCTTAAGAGGAAAAGGTGACTCTATTTTTACAGGGTTTAAAAAATAAATATGATTACCATGTAGACTACATATATATATATATATATATATATATATATATATATATATATATATATATATATGATGTCAGTTTAGATCAATATAATTTGAACATTGTTCTAAGAATTTAAAACAAACTTTGTGGGTGGGTTTCTTATTATTTAATAACACGGAGTGTTTTTGCTTGATAAGCATTTTTTAATTTTGTCTTTTTTTCGAATACTCCATATTGTATTTCGGACAAATTGGTGTATGTTACTCATTGGTTTCTTGTTCAATGTTTCTTTCTTTTATTTTTATTATTACAAAATGTTGTAACTAGTTTCGTAATTAACATTTATGGTTGCGGGATGTTTGGTTTTTATATAAATAGTTTTAAGAATTGTTAATCTTTTGACGTAGATCGTGAATCAGTTTTGTATTATTAACTAGGATGTTTCTATATTAGGAAATAGATGAAGTATTGGAGAGATGGTTCGTGAAACCACTAACATGAAACACTCAAAATCGAACAATCATTTAAAAAATATTGTCAAACTAGAAAATAAACAAAATTAAAAATTCGACTCAAACCTGAAGTCCTAAAAACAGGTATGATGAATACAAAGATTCACTAAAAACAGGTATGATAAATACAAAGATCCACTAAAAACAGGTATGATACATACAAAGCCCCACTAAAAACGTATGATAAATACAAAGATCCACTAAAAACAGGTATGATAAATACAAAGATCCACTAAAAACGTATGATAAATACAAAGCCCCACTAAAAACGTATGATAAATACAAAGATCCACTAAAAACAGGTATGATAAATACAAAGATCCACTAAAAACGTATGATAAATACAAAGATCCACTAAAAACGTATGATAAATACAAAGATCCACTAAAAACATGTATGATAAATACAAAGACCCACTAAAAACAGGTATGATAAATACAAAGACCCACTAAAAACAGGTATGATAAATACAAAGACCCACTAAAAACAGGTATGATAAATACAAAGACCCACTAAAAACAGGTATGATAAATACAAAGACCCACTAAAAACAGGTATGATAAATACAAAGACCTACTAAAATCTTTACACACAATTTAACAAAAGCCGAACATAAACTCTGAAACCACTAAAATATTTATATTGAGAAAGTTGATAAAACTAACGCATATGTTGTACTAAACAAATCTGACTATTTCGGAAAATCACAAACAACTTTAGACGATCATGAGATATTTTTAAAAGTAGAAAATAACCCATTAAACAATATAAGATACATGTAGACCAGCTTATTACAGACACTAATGATGTACATTATAAACATAAATTCACTCTAATAAGTAGAGATTATAAACTTACGGTACGGTAAAAATCCATGAATCTAACTCCATTCCAACCCACCTTAATTTCTGAAGTAACAACCCTCTATATATCAATTAACCAAAATAATTACTGAATGAATAACTCTTATTGACCAATTAAATACAGTGTTATGCCCACCTATGAATTCATAAAGATAAAAAACACAAATTATAAAATCACCACTTAACTTAGAACAATACATACTAAAATATTCGTCAGTTTTGTGATTGAATTAAAATTGAAAAACATTCAATTCAATTGTTCTAATGATCCGCAATTTGCAAATATTTCATCAAGTGACCGAGTCTTTACATGCTTTATATCTATTACTGTCACCCTCTCTCGCAGTATGTCTTATTTTATACGTCGTATAACATTTCCGTCTTTCACTCACTCTCTCTCTCTTTCTCTCTCTCTTTTCTCTCTTTCTATCTCTCTTTTCTCTCTCTCTCTCTCTCTTTTATTTCTCTCTCTCTGTCTATGAACAATCGAAATTACTAAATAAAGTACATAATAAAACGATTGGAATATCCCATTAGAAACAGGAAGAAATATCACAACAGCCACTAAATTATTTATCAGAGAAATGTGTGAAATAGAGGAGAAGGAAATAGACATAATAAGACAAAATGGGGCGGTTAATTTAGATATCTTTTGTATTGTTATATTTAACTGAATTTACAAACTAACTTATTCCTTATTCAAAAAATTTAAATTGCGCCCGATGTGTTACTAAACAACTCTCATTATGTTTAGTGTACGTATATATATATAAATGCATATATATATATATATATATATATATATATATATATATATATATATATATATATATATATATATATATATATATATATATATATATATATATATATATATATATATAGTACCGTCCGAAATTAAGGAACAAAAGTAAAATCTTCCTAATCTCAAAAAAATTATATTTTAATATTTGTGAAAATTTCACTACATATTTAAATTATGTAGTTGGACTTTTATCGCGATTTTCAGATGAATTAAAATAACATATATCAAGTGTCCAAAATTAAGAGAAATTAAGGAACGATAATTGTTTAAAGTTTAAAGCGTAGAGCTTTTTTGTATAAAAGGATGAAGATAAATATTCTAAACTTCAATTATCAGCACTGCTTCAAGTCACGCAATATCAATCATATCAAAAAGAAATGAAAGTGATTTAAGCGACAAAGCAAAAATCGTAAAATTAAGAAAAGTAAAGTTGACAATAGAAGAAATCGGAAAACGTGTGAAACGTTCAAAAAGTGTTGTAAGCTGAGTTCTCAAACTCTATAAAAAAACTGAAAGGTTAAGTAACACAAAGAAACCTGGTAGACCAAGAAATACACGGCAAAAGAGGACAGAGTTATACAACGCCTAGTGTTAAAAGACCGTTTCCTTAGAGCTGGCAACATTTCTAAACAAATGGAAGGTGTCACAAATGTTTCACAACAAACTGTGTCCAGAAGGTTGCACGAAATAGCTCTGTTTACAATATAACCTCGCAAAAAGCCGCTAATAAGTAAAAAAAAAACAACAAAGTAGCTAGATTGGCGTTCGCACATAAGCATGTTATATGGTCAAAAGAAAATTGGAAACAAGTTTATTTCAGTGACGATTGCCAGTAGTGATGAAAAACAATTAGTAAGAAGAAACAAAAGCGAAAGTTAACCCTGTTCAATTTGGTGGGGGTAGCGTGATGGTTTTCGACATGATATAATGGTAGGGTACATAACCACTTGTACGCTTAAATACTAGAGTGAATTCCACTGTATACAAGAATGTTTTAGAACAGTATGTTTTGCTAGTGTTGCACAATTCTGGTATCGATAAGTCTGTTTTTATGCAGGATAATGCACCCTGCCATAAGGCATAGCTGGTCATGAATTATCTGGCTGATCAAGAAGAAGAAGTAATGGACTGGCCTGCTCAGATTCCTGACATGAACCCTATAGAAAACTTATGGAAGACTCTAGGACAGAATGTTATGGCAAAGAATCCGGAAAACATCGAAGACTTGTGGCTGAAACTGAAAGATGAATAGGCCAAGATAACTGGGGTCAAATGTCAAGATTTATGAAATCCTGCAGTCGTAGATGCGCATCAGTTATTGAAAACAAAGGTTGAAGTACCAAATATTAAATCTCTTTTGCTTTTTTAATGTGATTTAGTTAAAAATTATATTTTGTTCCTTAATTTTAGGAACTTGAAATCTGTAAAATCGTAGATAACTTAAAAAATATTATTTAAATTATCTTAAAATCTCGGTAAAAGTCAAACTACATAATGTGTATATTCAGTGGAATTTTCACAAACATTAATATCTAATGTTTAGATTCAGAAGATTTAATTTTTGTTCCTTAATTTTGGACGGTACTGTATATATATATATATATATATATATATATATATATATATATATATATATATATATATATATGAGATAATTTATTTCATTTTGACTACAAAATTGATTTTGTTTCACGAGAGCGATTTGAAACGCTCCCGATCGTCAGGTCATGAAAATTCATTATGCCTGTTAAGATAAGTTCAGAATCACACACAATTTTATGAAGGTGACAGAAATTTAAAATAAAAATTTAAAATTGAATATGAATAGAAACAAAAACAAAAGCTAAAAGCAAAAATAGAAATACAAGTAAGAAGAAAATGAAAAAAAAAGGAAGAAGAAAAGGAAGAAGGAAATATTAAGAGCTACACGGGACATAGAAAAGAAATAGAAAGAGGTGAAGAGAACGCAGACGTGATTTGGTGAAGGTTGGTCGAAATATGAAAGCGTCAACGCGTGTCAAAAAAGAAAACTTTGTCTGGGTTTTGCTTTGGTAGTCAAAATGAAATACATTATCTCATATATATTTATCTTTCTGCTCTATATTTTTATTGAGCACTCTCATAAACCCGGTTCAACTCCCCTAGATTTACACGCTGTGGATATATACCATCCCCGGATTATATATATATATATATATATATATATATATATATATATATATATATATATATATATATATATATATATATATATATGGGAAGAGAATGATGAAGGTAATCCGACGTGATGGGAAAATGAAAAAGGAAAACCAAAAAATAGATGTTTTTTTCTCTATTTTATCAACCTGATGAAGTCTTATAAATAAAGACGAAACGTTGATGTACACATAAAAACATCCATTTTTTGGTTTCCTTTTTTCATTTTCCCATATATATATATATATGAGACTAAAAGTATACTTTTAAAGAATTGAACCAACAGTTAAATGATTAAAGCTCAATATACGGGATAGAGCAATTATGTAGATAAATGAAGGATGGGAGATACAAATGTGTTTATCGAGTACACATTGCACTGAACAACCGAAGATGAAATAGATTTGTCATTCGCACATTTTTATTTCTCTTCCTTCATTTATATATATATATATATATATATATATATATATATATATATATATATTTATATATATATATGTATATATATATATGTATATATATATATATATATAATTTTTAATTGTTAGTTTCGTATCAAAATGACCTAAATAGACATTTAAATGCTAATTGATATAACTTTAGAAAGTAAACAAATTACCGTCAAGTGAATTAGAATTTTGGTAAATAAATTATAGAACTTATAAACTATTTTAAGAAATAATTCTGAATTAAAATTTATAAATGTCCACACAACTTGTAGGATGTTCTAGCTGTGAGCGAAAAATTCAAAATAGCGTATTAGTGGGTTCCCCCTACGTGTGAGGTTTCTTTTTCCTTAGTCTTTTGCTTGGGTTTACCTAAAAATTAACCACTGTATAGTGTAGGTTTTTTCAAGACACTTTAATCCCAGAACCTTTTACTATTTGTGAATATTTCTGATGATTTTGTAATGTTGCAGAGACGATATTAACACAAAATCTTTGTTTGGCACAGGACAAATGAAACGGACCGTAAAAATATGTTCTTTGAAAATATGAAAATAATAAAAATAATAAAATAAAAACGCTGTTATTGGAAAATAATATGAACCTGACTCATATATATATATATATATATATATATATATATATATATATATATATATATATATATATAGTACGTCAATGAAAATTAATAATACCAGCAAATGGAAGCAAATCGTTTTTTTTCAGTTGTTCAAAACTAGGAGCAGTTTAGTTAATAGAAACATTTATTTTTCATCTCTTTCTTTCCTTAAACCAGGCTTTTCAAAGATTAAAATCTTATCATCAGAGGAAAAATTATGATTGATAAGTTGACAGTATAGGACTGTCAAAGTTCCAAATTTGAAAAAGTGTTCTTTTAAAATTAAAAAATTAAAAAAAAAAATTTAAAGTTCAAACGGGCATGGGAACCACAAATAACGAAATCAAAAATATGTGGGGCTCAGAAATATTGGTAAATCCAGAGGAATCTGTATAAAAATCCAACGACGGCGATTCCATTCAGGTCTGTTGCCCACGGAGAGGAATCAAATAAAAGTGGCCATTTAAAGAAAACAATATTCTTCCTGTTTTCAGTTAAGCGTATTCCAAGGCAAAAGCTTCAATGGGATCCAAAACGAATTGTCGCAATGTATTAAAATTATTTGGGAATTATGGGATAGTATAAATAAGAAAGGGAGGGTAAAAGAAAAGGAAAAAGGAGAAAAGAAGAGAAAGGAAGACAAGAAAAGAAGAAAAAAGAAAAGGAGAAAGAAAAAGAGAAAAAACGATCGGAAGTAGAGTGTAATCTAACAAGTGTGGGGGGATTCAGATCAAAATGATATTTAGGCAGAAAGAAGGATGAAATCTCAAAGTGGCCACACACAAAAAAATGCCATTTGTCTGGTCAACTCAGTGAAGTTATATTCCCAAGAGGGAATGTAAGTAGATTAAATACAGATAAGAAACAGAAATTGTTTCTTAAGGAAGGTTAATTTAGCAGGGGAAAGGATATAGTGGCAGGGGGAGGAGTATTAAACTGGTGTCGCTAATAAAGTTAAGCCTCATTTTATATTTTAACAAGAAATGGGATTGTCTGTCTTATTATAATTCTTAAGGTCTGAGTAAATTTCTTTAAGATGTTAAAGGGGTGCTAAGGGGTTTTGAATCAAATTGTCAATCTATGAATAAATCGACAATGTAGGTGGTTAAAAATAGGACGATGGGGGTATTAAGCAGATGTAAAAACCCTTAGACTAATGAATAATAGTAAAAGTAATAATAAAAATAATAATAATAAAAGTAGTAATAAATAGTTAAAGATGGGGGTGTATAGGTATATATTTGCAATGCTGCCTCCACCCACTCGCGGCGGTGGACTACTGTTCACTACATCACTGGGCATCCACCGTAATCTGGCATGAATTGTGAATAAAGCACATGTGAAGACCACGCGAGCAAAGCCGTATATACACACACATATGTTCATACAAAAAACCAGCACATACTCACAAACACATATGCATATACACATACATACACACACATACACACATATATATACACATATATATATACATATACATATATATATATATATATATATATATACATATATACACAAATGTACAAAAGCCACAGACACCCAAGCGCCCCCAGCATACATGCACAGCAGAAACCGCTTACATACACAAGCGCGTCATCAATACATGTATCTGAGATTCCAGAAAACTACATATATATATATACTCATACATAAAAGGCAACTACTCACATACTCATCCGCATCAATACATGCACTTGAATTCTCAGAACACCCACTAAAAGTATGTATATACACACGTATTCGATGTTAAAACGGAATGGAGGCCTAAACAAATGGGTAAAGAAAGGGTAAATAGGAATGAGTTATATATAGGGCATAGCAATTGGAGAAAGCGCAATTGGAGAAAAAACGCAATTGGAGAAAAACGATGGTGGATAGGGTGCAATAACGAAAAAAGTTATAGGGGATGGCCAATCAGTATCCAACATAAGCGACACCGCGAGGTATAAGTCTGGCAGCAAAGCAATTCAGCATTAGATAAGTATATTTTAAAGGATAGGTTAAATGTTCACATCAGAGGGATTGGTATAGGGGCAATCAGGGAAAGGTAAATAGTAAGTACAAAGAATTATAAGATATGGGGAGGGGGAAATCTATTGATTATTGCTAGGTGGGGGTGTATCTGGAGGGGCTAAGAAGTTAGCATATTTGTATTTACGTTTGTGCCTGCAATGGGAGATCAATTCGTTTTTAGAGTTAATAGTATTTAATGATTTAATATATATATATATATTAAAACATATAAACTAATTGTCTGATCATATCTGCAATAGAAATATGTTTAAATCTGTGTACCAATTAAATGCCCGTGATGTTAAATCTTTGAAGAAATTATCTGAATGTTACATCTGTCGAAAATTACGCCAAAGCACAAAACGTAAAATAAACAGGAAACAGAACACCGTGATGTAATCTTATGTTTCCATTTACTTTGTAGATTTCTAGATGACACATGTAGTTTATGTCTTATGTAATTTTATTAGAACTATAAAAAATAAGTTTGAAGATGTGTTCAACCGAAGAAGCGAGATAGCTATAAATTGTAGACATAGAATAAATTTCACACTAAGATAGCAATCTACATAAAAGAATACACCTTCTGAAATCTGCTTTTAAAAAGAGATGCGTCTCTGAGACTTATCCTTTTTGAAATAGCGGACAAAAAATGATAATTGGAATAAAAACCGAAGGGAAGTCTAGAAGTTCATGATAAGGAAAAAGCCGAAAACAAACGAATCTTTATAAGTAGTAGAATGAGATAAATGTAAACAATGTATTTTTATGAAATAATACGATTGGATGGACTGACTGACAGAGCTTTTCCATAGATGTGTAGACGCATCTACAAATTGTAGGCAAAGAAAGCTGATAAAAATGAGGGTGAAAAAGAGACAAAAAAATATATAAAACATAAATCCCTGTGCAATTGATACGGTGCCCATGGCATAATCTCTGACGTCAGCACAGCGTCAGAGGCAATTTAAGGCAGACTTGACTGTTCCACCTTTATGTTTCCAATTTATCATACGCTTTTTCGTCAATGCACCATTTTTAATGAACTCTTTTTTGCTACCTTTATTATTTTAGCAATTGTATAATTTATTTCTGGTGTTTGAAAAATATTTTTTCATTAATATATTATTCCATGAATTCGCATCAGTTCATTTCATCGCGATTTTATTGTGAATTTTTATGTAATTAAATTTAATTAAGAAATTATTTCATTAATTCCCATTAGTTAATTTCATCGGTTGATGTTTTTAATAGGAAAGAGCGAAATCAAATAAAATTTGACTAAAGTAAAACCTGCCTGGAGAGAACGTGGATTTACGGCATATAGGGAGGAAATGAATACTCGTCCCCTGAGGAAGAGATTTTATCGTTTAACTAGGAGAAAAACATTCCCCGTTAAGTCGTCCATTTAGCTCGGATTAGATTGTTGTCAGTAAAAATGAGCGTGCAAAGTCAGCTCAATTAAAAAAAAATACAAATACAAGATTACTTTCTTTCAAATTCTTGCCTTTCTATCTTTGTTCTCTCTTTTCTCCTCTCCGATGAGTTAAATAGTATTAATAGTGGAATTCGCAATTATAAGATATCCGACGTACTAATTTCCCTGATATATACTTACAGACATACACACCCGTTCAAAAAAACAACGAATAAAGAAAGTGTTACAGA
Source organism: Sepiola atlantica (assembly GCA_963556195.1). Classification (NCBI taxonomy): domain Eukaryota; kingdom Metazoa; phylum Mollusca; class Cephalopoda; order Sepiida; family Sepiolidae; genus Sepiola; species Sepiola atlantica. The sequence continues at coordinate 68,585,388 of OY744537.1, read as the reverse complement.
TTATTCTTCAATATAAGCGTTGAGGTATTTGAATTTGAAAGTTTGAGAAGCAAATACAACGTACCCCCCACATATATATATATATATATATATATATATATATATATAATATTTATTTATTTAAACTCAACTTAGTTTCGACGATATAATGTCTTCTTCAGGACTAGAAACGTTTTGTGATTTATTTTCCTTCCATCATGGCATATTTTTCTCTAGAAAAGTCCGTTTATATAAAAATAAATATTTATTTATTTAAAATAAACTTAGAGACGCGTTTTTATGATACGTTGTTTTTATGCTTTCTGTTTTTATATGAGAACTTATACTTATCCAGTCGGACTTTTAACGCGTGTATGGTGTTTCTAATGATACTTTCCTCAACCAGTGTCGAGTAGGATATACAAACACATAGACCCTCTTGTTATCATTCATAATGAAGACTGCTGTCAGAGGGCTCTGATGGATTTAGGCAAGATAAAAAATATTGATTTGTTTTCCTTCATTTATGAATTGTACAATCACTAGATTACCCATGGAAGTTGAATCCCGAGGTGTGAGGCGATTTGCCGCTAATAAGGTTTACTAAAGTTAACCTATAAATATTGTTATTCTAAAACTCAGAATTTTAAGGTTTTATGACAAATTACATACTTCAATGGTAATATATGATAGATATATTTATATCTGAAACGCAGAAATTCTCAATATGTTATCCGTATTTCAAACTTTTAATGTTGTTTGTCCGGTTTCGAGTGCTGCTTGTCAACGATGGAAGCACTAACTTAAAATATGCATGAATTATTTTTCTGAGGTGTCTATTTAGTTGTTTCATATCTGTAAATATTGTGGGAATAAATATTGCGTTTCATTGTCTTCTATGTAGTAAACTCTACTTACAACAGTTTCATCACCGACAAGCCGGCGTATGTAAACCATTTGTGCGTATATATTATTTATCCTCAAGCAATATCAAGTTATGTCCACTAGAAAGTTATTAGTTTCCTTTTGAAAAGTGAAATCAATTGTCTCCTAATTGCCTATCATATTAACTATAAAGCGCCTTTCAATTCAATTGTAATTATCATCATACAAAAGTTACGATAATTGGTATTAAGCCAGGATCATAGTCTGCCTACTAATTCGATTCAGAGGCGGTGATTTTAATCTCTCAGACTCTGAATCGGACACTGAACACGTGGGCTAGGTTTGATAGCGCTTTCTCTTGATTATTGAGAATAAGCTAAGCTAACTGTCGATATTTTTCATTTGATCTTCAGGCATGGGTTGAGCCTTATAGTAAGGGAAATAATGGATTCCATTTAGCATTACGCATTATTCTTCATATAAAATAGGGATCTTTAGGTAACTTGTAGCGTGAATGTAAATGAAATACATTAGCAATATATTAGCTCCTACTGTTTAGGTGAGCGCGGTAACATAGTGGTAAGATTCTCCATTGCGGATAACAGTTGTAAACGTTTTGATGATCGGGTTTCGAATCTAAGTGTGAAATTACCTTCCACGTCTAGCCACACTTAAAAGCTGTGATACAACTAAAAACCTGTATTTTGATATATATATATATATATATATATATATATATATATATATATATATATATATATATATATATAAAACAAAACCGGACTAAATTTGGAATCTGTTTCCATTAAAAACATCCATTTCATCCCTCGATACACGCTGTATATAAGCTCCAGTGTCTGCCATTTTTTTAATTGTGAGACCTTGATTTTATCGGAAAGTGTTTAAGTTTTTAACTGCTCTAGAATCATATATTAGTACTTATAGAACGTCTAATATCCATTGAGCTTAACATTTGAGTTTGAGTACATTACCAAAATATATAGTTATATATGTATTACACAAGACCAGAACCACATCGGTACAGTCAGTTTAAAATCCAAACAAAGGAGAACCTATACTTCGTTCCCTGCGCCCTACTGTCTTTAGCCTCTGTTTATGTCTGTCTCCCCGTGAAATGGTGGCTCGCATACTGGGTGAATTATCTACGATAATTGAAACACCAACTTGATTTTTATTTTTGTTACCTTTTTTTTATAAAATCGGCATATACACCAACACATAGATCTCTCTCTCTCTCTGTCTCTCTCTCTCTCTCTCTCTCTCTCTATATATATATATATATATATATATATATATATATATATATATATGAGAGAGAGAGAGAGAGAGAGAGAGAGAGAGAGAGAGAGACGTTCGCTAACACGAACAAAACTCGTCAAATCTCTTGTTTTTGTGTTTCTCCTGCCCTTTAACCTGTTTTCCATTTGTCATTTTATACACATTTTGTCTACCACGGCATTTCATTTTCATGAATTATCGTGTACCTTACCCCAAATATATATATACCGAAGTTAAGCGGCGTCGAGCCTGGCCAGTACTAAATGGGTGAACATTAGGGAATACCAGGTGCTGTATGTGCTTTCTGCTTATCTCGGCATTGTTTCCAGTCGTCTTGTATTACTACTTGCCATTGGAATCAAGCAATGCCGACTCAGGAAAGCGGTTGTTGATGATTGCGCAACCCTTGCAATTACAAATTCACGCGCGGGCAGTCCCTGGCGGGGCACTCATACGTCGAAATCGACGGGAGAGTCCATCATATATATATATATATATATATATATATATATATATATATTAATATATATATATATAAAGAGAGAGAGAGAGAGAGAGAGAGAGAGAGAGATGTAATTCCTGTCGGTTCTTTTGTTTGCTCACAAATAATTACTAGATTTTGAAATAGATCAATATAACTGTGTATAGTCTGAAACTAAATACTCCAGTGTAGTTGGTAAGTTATATTTCATTTCAATAAAAAGAGTACAACATTTCCGTGTGGTCAACATTTACGAATGACAACACTGAAAAAAAAACGATGTGTTACTTCATTTTATTTCATTAATGACTGTGTCGTCGCCTCTTATTTTCTTCCTAAATAGAATACACATCTGCTTGTTACGTACCTTCAACATTTATGGCTCTTATCTTCTTGTTCAAGATCTGAAAGTCTTTAGTGTACTTGAAATTGTTATGTTTGGCTTTGCCTGTGTCACGCAGACATTATCTTCATAGATGAGAATCGTTTGTAACTAGTCAAAATGAATAGAGAGACTGAAAGACTGAAAACTTGATGTTGTCCTTCAGCAGTTGATTGTCTAACGTTCAACGTTTGTAGGTTATTTCATTTCTTTTACACCCACATTAATTTTTCTAAGCTCCCTAAATGAGCCCGCTCCGAGAGCTCAACACAGGACTTCAACGGTTGCCGAAATCAGTTAACTCTCTCCTGTTTTCCAATCAGTTCACCATATTTCTAAAAAGCTATTTTTATTTTTACACAGTTTTTTACAAACAACAAAATGCAAATATTTATTTTAATATCTCTGCCTTCCGAATTTTCTGTAATTACAATATAGTTTGTATCTCCTCTGTTCCCCGATCAGCGCATTGTATTTATCAACGTCTTTATTTCTACACATTATTTTCTAAACAAAACCCAAACTGATTATTCTAATAATTTATCTACCGAATTTGCTAAATTACAACCTACCAAAAGAGGTTAGCTTTGAAATCCAGATGCGACCAACTCTCGCTCAATAAATTCAATTTGCTAACATAAATTTATGTAACCTTCTTATTGTCATGTCAAATATTGTTACATAAGAATCTCTTAAGAGATCAGAGTTATTCTTAACTTTTATTCAAACTTCATATTTTCATCAACATCAATCGCAATGTCGCTAATGTCCATGTACTGCACTGTTTTTCAACTGCAATCATACCAGGTTGCCTCTATATTCAAATCTAAAAGTAGCTTAGCTTTTTCATAGAGTATCATAGAGTTATGATAACAATTAGTCCGATAGTGTCAGGCTGATGTATAGTTCTGTTGAGTCATAGAGGGTCAAACCTTCCAAGCTTCACCTTGAGAAGGGGTTAGTTTATTGCTAATCACCTGAGGCGCCCATACATGGGAATTAAGTTTTTTAAGCGCCTCTTGTCCCCTTTCCATAGAACTAACTAAACTCTATCTATTTAATTATATCCCTCCTCGGTCTAGCAGCTATTTTCCAAAATTCCAAGATTCCTCAGGATCAGTTGATTGTTATAAAAGTGAATTCTGTACACAACATCTTTTTTCACTAGTTCCTTTTCACTTATCCAATTTGGATGTCACTCAAGGATGAGACTTAATAAGTTTGTCAAGAAGACAGTGAGCTAAACATCTTAATAAATCGGACACAATAGTTGGATAATCTGATTCTTTTACAGGACGTCTCAACAGAAGTGTTTTAGACTTTTAAACGTCTATGTTCCAGTAAACTGGAAAGCAGCTCCGTGATATTGTGTTTCATAAATGAGTTATACTTAGAAAAAACATGTAAACATACCTAAATTTATATATATATATATATATATATATATATATATATATGATTTTGTTATGTTGCAGATGCGATATTGACATAAAAATGTTGTTTGGCACAAGACAGATGAAACAGACCGTTAGAAATATATCTCACATAAATATGTTTTGGGAAATATGAAAAAATAAAAATAATAACATAAAAACATGGTTATTGGAATATTATATGAACTATATATATATATATATATATATATATATATATATATATATATTGTCATACACAAGAATCAACCGGTATGTAAGATCATTGTCATTCGTACACACTTCGCTCTATATAAACTAGAAGTATACCAGTATTAGCACGCGTAAAATTGATATTTCTAATTTTTAAAATGTTGTTGATGTTTTGGACTTGATTTTACCTTTCCATTCTTATAAGTCACACTCATTGAAAATCCAAAATATATAGCTCCGTATTTTGTTTGTCTGTGTGATGAAAAAACGGACCGTAAACTACTGAGTCGCTTTCAGAATAATTAAATACATGGCCGCTTGACTCGAATTTTATATCGTTTAATTATACATGCTCTAGAGTTAAAAATTAATATCTATTGAGCTTAAACCCTTAAAGACAGACTAATATATATATATATATATATATATATATATATATAATTGAAGATGCATTAGATTTTAGTATAATATAATCACAATTAAAAATATTATCACAACAAAATTCACTACAATTACTGAGCAAGCCATAAATAACTATATCAAAATAGAATGTAAAAGTAGCAATTAATACCCTAAATTAAAATTATCAAACATTTTTATCTACACGATAATTTCCTATTACAACAAAAATGACAGTTATAACTTTATAATTATAATCCTATTCGCATTAATAAATTTAACCCCCCCCCCCGCCCTGGCTGGAATTGAGGTCACGATGGCCCAGACACGAGAGATCACCCCACTCAACTTTTTGAAACATGACTTGTTGGGATCTCCCCCTCTCCCCTCTCCCTTCTCATGTCCCCGTTATAAGCAGAGCTCCATCTCCGTCCCCCTCCCTCTAATGCATCTTCAATTTCCGGTTGAGGTTCAATTTAAAATCTTTGCCATTTGATTCCATTGTCGCTTGAAGAGTTGGCGCTCATTGCGGGCGCTAATAAAACAGCATATATCTTGTCGCAATTAATGGAATAATAAAATCACCAACAAAAAATATATTTTGCTCTGAATTTTCATTGAGCACTCTCATAAACCCGGTTTCAACTTCCTTCGGATTTATACCCCCTGGATATTAGTAACAAGTTAATTATATATATATATATATATAATGAACATTCTGCTACAGGAAATAGCTGTACATATCCCATTCTTTGGGTACTTACACAACTGTTTCGGGTTTGTAAATTTACTTACGACATCTAACGCGAAAAAGAACGAGAGCAGACCGAAAACAGAATGGGTTTATTAGGAGGGGCAGACTTCCCACGTGGAATGACAAGGAGAATACCTTTGATGGAAATAAACATTCTCCCTTCAAAGCCTTTTTTCATTTCGCCAACTGTTCACAACACAGTTAGGAGACATTAAAGATATACTTCGATGTTCGTTATTTTCTGTGGTGCTATTCTGTTTATTTTTGTAATGGAACTTGTATGATACGAAATTCTCATAATGGTTGATTTAGATTCTGTTTTAGATGATCAGGGATAATTTATAAATAATCAGAAGCGGTGATTTTGTGAACGGCAGAGTAAGTATCAATCTGGCTGTGAAGATCGTCTCCGTATGGCTAAGCATAATCTTATTTGACTGTTATAAAATTTAGAACATAATTACATTTTTATTGCATTAAGTGCACCACGTACCTGCGCTTACCTGCAGTAAACAGAATAGCAATGGGGTATAATAAGAACTAAAGAGAAATCGTGGAGTATTAATTTATTTGATCGGGAATATTTATTTCGTTTCTTCCTTAATATTTTATTACATTACAGTTTCCCCTATCCTTGTTTAAGCAAAACGACCTTTAAACATCTGTCATTGTTAATCGTGCCAATAGGCCTAAACGATTTAACTAAAAAAACGTATAAAGCGTTTGGATACAACCACAAAATATAGCAGCTTAATTTATTTGTCTAATCTTCTTAAGTCCCATAGAAAAAGGACGGTGAATAATAAACACTCATAAACATATCGAGTGCCTTACTACAAGTCATTTGAATAATCAGTGATCGAAAATTACGATTTTAATTTTCGATCAATATTGCTAATTTTCAAAGAATAGAAATTTCTGTCAGTAATTTAAGGAACTATTTTTGTAAGAACTCACAAACAGCTTTTCCATGGTTATTAATCGATAAATACAAGCTCTACTATTTGTCCTCATTACTAGATAGGCTGCGATTAGTTAGTTAGTAACCCTAAACCTAACCCTAAACCTAACTCTAACCCGAACCCTAACCCTAGGCTGCGATTTAGTAATCCGGGTTATAAAGAGTAAATAAATAATACACACAATTTGCATTCGTACATACCTCTATGTATATAAAACTAGAAGAATACTAGTCCTATCACATGTAAAATTAAATACGGGAGAGAACAGATTTGTACAACTTTTATTTACCTTTACTAATATCAAAACCAAAAAATAGTGATACTAAAATACTTATGTTGATAACAATTTATGACATCATTTTGAGTAAATGTCTCCCTCGCCCGTCGTTATTCTGGTTTGTAAAAAGAGATAAAATCATCCAATTATCTGTTTCTCGTGAAGTCTAGGAGTTTCAGGTCTTAATTCCTTTCTAGTATAGAATATGCTTTTCAAAATTAATATTTGTGTTGTTTCTATTGAGTGATGCAATATGTGTGTTGTCTCTATTGAGTGATGCAGTATTTGTGTTGTCTTTATTGACTTATGCAGTATTTGTGTTGTGTCTATTGAGTGATACAGTATTTGTGTTGTCTTTATTGACTTATGCAGTATTTGTGTTGTCTCTATTGAGTGATGCAGTATTTGTGTTGTCTTTATTGACTTATGCAGTATTTGTGTTGTCTCTATTGAGTGATGCAGTATTTGTGTTGTCTTTATTGACTTATGCAGTATTTGTGTTGTCTCTATTGAGTGATGCAGTATTTGTGTTGTCTTTATTGACTTATGCAGTATTTGTGTTGTCTCTATTGAGTGATGCAGTATTTGTGTTGTCTTTATTGACTTATGCAGTATTTGTGTTGTCTCTATTGAGTGATGCACTATTTGTGTTGTCTCCATTTAGTTATGCATTATTTGTGTTGTCTCTGTTGAGTAATGCATTATTTGTGTTGTTTTCTATTGAGTGATGCATTATTTGTGTTGTCTCTATTGAGTGATGCATTATTTGTGTTGTTTTCTATTGAGTAATGAATTATTTGTGTTGTCTCCATTGAGTAATGCATTATTTGTGTTGTCTCTGTTGAGTGATGCAATATTTGTGTTGTTTTCTATTGAGTAATGCATTATTTCTTTTGTCTCCATTGACTAATGCATTATTTGTGTTGTTTTCTATTTAGTAATGCATTATTTGTGTTGTCTCCATTGGGTGATGCAATATTTGTGTTGTCTCTATTGAGTAATGCATTATTTGTGTTGTCTCTATTAAGTAATACATTATTTGGGTTGTCTCCATTTAGTGGTGCAGTATTTAATGCTAGACAACGTCTCACACCTGTCAGTACTGTGAATCTCTATATAGTCTCCGTTTGGCCATGCCTGTGATATTGTTGCCAGATCTGGGCTGGTGCATCAACCACTAGACTGTAAAGCATAGTCTCTAAACTAATAATCCCCGTGATGTCTACCAAGCTGCACCCTCATTCCTATCACCACAATGTTGCATATCTGTGCTTGTGTTACAAATATTCCACGGAATGTGCCCCGACGAACTTTCTGCATTTGTACCACTAACGTACATACCCCCGCTTTACCGCAAAGTAGAACCCTGTACTGAAGAGGGCTGAAGATTTCGAAAAAACGTAAAATTCATATAGCTTCTTTTTTCGAAACGCTTGACTTTGGAATTTTCTCCCTTCTCCCTGTTTCTCAGCATGTACCAACACGCAGAAATTCCAACGTACTGTAAACAAACATCTGGCTGCATAACTTTACGTTTCTATGGCAACACGCCTTGTCAAAGGTTAAATAAAGTTGTTGTTTTTTAAATAATGAGATCAAACACAATTGGTTTTGAGTAAAATTTAACAACAAATCTAACGGCTGTACTGATTTATCATTCGTTATTTTATAAATAATTGTCTAGCTCATTTTTTAACCAGACATCAATAAACAGCCAATATCGTATTTTTCTTTACTTAACTTATGAATTAAAATTACAAAAATTATAAAACAAGAATTAAAATGTTCATTTATTACTTTATAGTTCGGAACAGAAGTAAAAAGGCATCTTTATCAATTCATTCATTCATTAATTCACGCGTAACGTCGGGTGTAATTAATATGTAACTAATATTAGCAATAATGTAGACTGGCGTATTGTTAGAAAACATGATATTGCGAAAAAATACTTAAAACACGTGAGAATGTAAACAAACTGATAATTTTTTTTTTTTTTAATATGGCGACGTTTAAATAGAGGCGTAGTGTTGCAAAGTAAAATATGTTAAAAAATATCGTTTCTTTTATAAATTAGAGAGATTTTGGATGCTGATCAAAATTTCGATGAGGACCTAGGCAAAAAACATAATGATCTCAATCTTTCGATATATATATATATATATATATATATATATATATAACAACACCACATTTCATCAAATGACACAACGCTCTTTCAAATCGAAAGACATTTCTTCAAATGAATGTACATATCTGATGAGAGCGGACCACCGCTTGAAACGCGTTATATAAAATTGTAAAATGGTAAAATAAATAAATAATAAATAAATGTTGAAGAAAACTTTTTACAAATGTTGGTAGCCTTACTACTTTACATATGCATATATATATATATATATATATATATATATATATATATATATATATCTATATATATATATATATATATATATATATATATAGCAATAGATGAAGTGAACGAATGGAATAAGGTGCGAATCAAATTTTATTTCAGTGCAATGTTCACGCAAAGTTCTTTAAAGTCCTAAACTCATGAATTTCCAAAGAAAATCTTCTCCTCAGAGGACCATTATCGCAATTACATTACTGCAGGTAATAAAAATTAAACTTTGAAAATATATTAAAAAAAATATATAAAAATACATAAAGGTATATAAAACATCAAATATATCGGTCCGAAACATACTTTTTTTGTAAACCTGTACAGTTCATCCACGTCAACAAGTTTAAAATAGCTCCAAGCAAGATATCAAAGAAGTTGATTAAAAAATAATCCAAATGGTGAATGGTGGACCAAAAATGCAAAAAGTTATCCAGGCGAGAAATTAGTTTGCTATCGATGCAGTAGATAGCAGTGAAAAGTGTATTTAAGGTGTATGCAAATTAATAAAACGATAAGAAAACGATAGGGAAACAAATCATATGAAAAGTTCAGAAAACTTACTTGGTGTTGAATATTATAATGTCCAAATTCTGTGTTCTTAAGAGCTGATAGAAGTAATGTAAACCATAACTTCCTGGTTGTATGCAAACTCCGCTAAATCCAATTCGAATAAAATTAAACTAACCTGATGTATTTGGCCATTTTTTCTTCCGGGTCCAAAGAAAAAAAAAAATATTCAAAGGTAATTAAGCTCGCGCAAGCCCAGTAGACAACGTAAACAATCCGAAAACAAACACTTCTCATTGATGTCTTATCCCTAAAACTCCAGCTATAAATGATTGCTAAATACTAGAATAAGAACTTAAATCAATAAGCTTATATATAAAGTAAAGCGAATGTTGCCCTATCTCATCGACTGCCTCTGTTAACAAAAGCTGTATATGCACATATTTTTCATCAGCCATTGAGGCGAATTCTTGCCACGTGTTTTCAGAAAATATGCGTTTTTTTTTTCATTCATTTCAATCATTTTTACACTTTTTCCGGACAGATAGCTGCTCGTATAATATTCATTCATACAGGAAGTCGGAAGTATTTTCTATCTCACACTCAGATCTGCCATCATCGTACACCGTGAAGTCTTATTTATTCCACAACTATTACTAAGAAGTAGTTTGCCAAATACACAAGGTAATTCAACTTGCAAATTTAATATTTCAAATGTATTGTTTTACATTTTTGGTTGCTGTCTTACATTAATATAGTGGGCTAAGCGTTAGAGCCGTAAACTATAAACACCAAATAATTCAATAGTTTATGGCCAGTGTCAGCAATGTCTTGAGTTGCTCTATTTTATCGTGCAACACCGGGACACGGATCTGCTAGTATATAATAATGCGAAAAAGAAGATGGAGAAGACGAAAAAAAGAAGAAAAATAATGATAAAAAGAAAAAATAGAAAATAAAGAAGAACGTATGTGGACACATGAATTTATTGCCGGTCTGTAATAAAGCAAGTAAATGTCAGGACCTACAAAAATAACTAATAAATATAATAATCAATACATTCTACAATAAAAATGGAGAATGACACAATCTTTTTCATGGACGTAACTGGTAGAGTTAGGATTGAAACTCGATGAAATAAATTAGCAACAGAAAAAGTAGAAAAAACGAAAAGCCCAGATTTCACAAGCTTAGCTCGCTAAATCTTTTGACAAACGAGGACGGTTTGACGCAGTTTTACGACAATGCTTGATGGATTTGTGGGTCGGACACTGGCCATTCTTGGGTGTTGTTTTCTTGGTTTATATCCTGGCAACGCGAAACAGATTATAGCCGTTTTGAGTCGTCAACGTCAGTGTAAATTGTATTTATTTCTTGTGTCACGTATTTCATATTTAATGCAAGAGTTTTATAACTCGCTGTTTTCAGTGTTGTTATTCTAGTATCGGAAGGATATATATATATATATATATATATATATATATATATATATATATATATATATATATATATATGAATGGAATTGAGATGAGGCTTTAAGTAGCATATAATATGAAATCCCCAAATGTTCAACTTTGAAACAAAAAGTTATATACCGTACATAAGAAAATGCCCAAGTAAAACAAACCAGACGTCTACTACTTTACATAGTGTTACTTCTTCTGAAAGTAGACCGAGCAAGAATTCTCCTAATTTAATAAAACCCATAAATTATCTAGTAGATATAATAGAGGTTATAATAACACTGAAATCAAACTTAACAAATATATTAGATAGTATAAAAATAGAAAACCTATTTGATGTACATCCCTTTTAACAAAATGATTAAGCAATCCATTCCTGAGATTACTAGATTTACACGCTTTGCAAATATTTAAATACCTTGGCTCAATGATAGACACAGCGGAATACATCAAAATACATTATGGACTGCCCAATATTCATACACAACTGACGAATCCGTCTTCAACAGCAAATATGTCAGTTAAGAAGTGACATACATCCAAAGTATTTTCCTGCACAATTCGGAGCTGGGTTCACTGACGAAACCATCGTAATACAATATTGATGCTTTTTAAATGGAGCTACCGAGAAGGGCCATTAAAATCAGCTTCAGCAGAATAGTCGTGAACCCTTACCTCTATAGTCACACTGTAGCAAATCACAAAGACGAATGTGATTTAATGGGGCACCTATTAGAAACAGCTTCTCTTTAAGAATTTGTAAAACCTATCAAAACAACTAAACATAATAAAATACATCAAATCACTATCGTTAAAGTATTTTCGAAGTAATGTGATTCGACAGAAATGAATGTTGATTTGTACGTCACTGACTGAAGATAACTGAGTTTACTAGTATAAAGTGATAAAGATAAATCACTGCATCATATATTTAATAAGAACACACCAAAACTGATGTATTGTTGTACGGAAATAAATATATGAACAAAACATAAAAATCAGCTGTGGAAAAATAGTGGTGACGAGCATAGTGATAGAAATAAGAATAATTATGTCAGAATTAGTAATGACATTAGTGTGTGAGGTACGAACAATAAAGATAACTGCACTGGTAAATAAGAAGTATGAGATGGAATTTATGAGGGGATATATAAACAAAAGAAAATCTACTACACTTAGAGTATGAGTACAATTTTCAAAATAATATTTTCTAACCATAAATATAATAGATTAGTATCTTATTATTTCGGGGAACAAACATATAGCAATACATCATGAAAGAGAAAAAATAAGAAAAGTGAGTTAGAAGTTATCCAGATGTGATGTGTAGAGTATGTTATTAACCCTTAAACAGCAAACTTAAAATAATATTTACTTAGGTATTAAATATTTTTAAGTGATAGTTATTGTCAACCAGTTAATTATATTTTAGCTAGTTCTGATAATAGGGTCCCTTATATGTATATCTAAATGTATGGCCATTTGAGTTTATGTATTAATAGGACAATATTTTTAATGTTATTTAATCTTTACGAATTATATTTATATGTGATTGTGTATGTGTAAGAATTGCTCTGTATATGCATGCGCATTAATATGTGTGTATGTATGTATGTATGTATGTATGTAGATGTGTGTTCATGCAGCATGTAAGTATCTGTGGATTGATGTGTGTGTATATGTATACATGCATGTGTATACATGAATGTGTGTATCTGTTTATTTTCATATGTCTATATAAATATATATATATATATATATAAATATACGTATATATATATATATATATATATATATATATATATATATATATATATATATATATATATATATATATATATATATATATATGGGTGTGTGTGTGTGTGTGTGTGTGGATTCGTATTCATTTACATTTTTAGTTAAACCTACTTGCTCGCATAAATGAGATCACAGTTGATTGCAAGTATAACAAAATGTTTACTTTAATATAGAATACGTCACTATACCATATGGTTTAGCACATTAAGATGTCCTTGGATTTATGTATATAGATAGACGAAAATAGAATATAATTTCGGGTTTCGTACACATTCATTATATTTTATAGATTAGTATTCCAAGAGTTTAGTGTATTTCTATGTTTGTTTTTTGTCTGGGTCTGATCGACTCGGTCTTTTCATCATGCTTGACCCTTCACGATTAATTTATGTGGTACTAAGCGAGGCGTGTGCCATCATTTTTTTATTAGTAGTAGTGTTATTTTTACTTTTGTTATTATCATAATTATTGTTGTTATTATTATTATTGTTATTATTATTATTATTATTATTATTATTATTATTATTATTATTATTATTATTATTATCATAATTATTGATATTATTATTATTATTGTAATTATTATTATTATTATTATTATTATTGTAATTATTATTATTATTATTATTATTATTATCATTATGATTCTTCTTCTTCTTCTTCTTCTTATTATTATTATTATTATTATTATTATATGTGTCTTTTCCTTTAAATAATATTTAAATTTTCTTTTACTACTACCATTTAATATGTTATACGTGTGAGCTTAAAATTATCACCAGATCTGTAAGACAGTTTGAAATACGTTTTATTTGAATATTTCACGTAGAAGACAAGTTGCTTTAAAATGCATATCATTAATATTTAGATATTTTTACGAAGTTTGGTTTGCGGCAACTTGTTATATTGCGGAGTGAATACCATGTTATTTCTATATCTTCCGTTTTATTATGATTTTTGTATCTCGGTTCATAGATTTAATTTTAATGTTTAATGTTAACCAATCCACTGTTTTTAGAACGGTATTTTAGCTGTTACTTGAATTCGTGCATGCCTTTACATTAGTAGAGGTGTTGCTAAGTCTACATTCAATAGAATTAGTGATGGAACTAGTGATAGAACTAGTGATTTGTTTTATACACGGTTTAAACCCCGATACGAAAAGCATGTTTGACTCACTAGCGCGCAATAATGCTCCACCACGCATTATCTAGAAATGAACTATAAATTAACATCTAAGTTGCAAACGAACCCCGTATTCTTCAGTACCTTTTCTGTGCGCCTTTTGTTATTAGAAGTAAGTGTTCGAACGTGCGACAGGCGGTTAAACAGATAAAGCGTTAGTGTGTGTGTCTTTATGTGTACATCCTTTTCTGTACGTTACAACACTGTTCGTTCTTTTTGTTAATGTTTTCTCCCAGGAGTCCCTAACATAATTAAGTTATCGATGAAACCAAATGTAATTCTGTAAATGGCATTCCATGCGTCTTAGCACCAAAGCCAAGGAAACTTCGATAATAGATCGATCGTTTCCACCTTCGTAATATGCTTTATTTTCCCAAGTACGAATGAAATTCGATCAGCCGCTAAAAATAAGGAAGAAATAAAAATGATGAAGCAATTCACAGATTAAGCCGGTAAGATACACCGTTAAAGAAAAAAGTAGGAAATGATAACAAATGGCGTCAGGTGAGAACGCGATCTGCATTGTCGTTCCATATGGTAGGCTTATCAATCTTATTAGACAGTTTGAAAGATTATTAGCGCATTTGTTTTCCTGGATGATATTATCCCTTCACGTTGACAAGTGCTGGTTGTTTCTTACGCTTGCATTTCTTTTGCATCGATATTTTGTGTTCATTACACAATTCAACATATGACATACGATGCCTGGTAATAAAGTAGGGATATCGATCCATGCAAATATATTTAATATCAATTAAATTATTAATCAAAATTATTTTTTAATGGCGAATACCAGATATGTCAACATAGTAAGAATAACACGAGAAAGTACGCATATGTAAGACGAAACCTGTGAGTAAAGTGAGGTTTTGTTGGTCTGGCCACATCAACCCTTTTTCGCTAACTTAATATGAAAGCACGATACTGTTTATAAATTAAAAAATATATATTTGATTTTATTTCCAAACTACTTTAAAATTCAGCAGTTTCTCAGATATATAACATAAATAAAAAGATAAAATAAAGAAATTCAGACAAAATCGGAAAATTATAAAAAAGTCGACACACGCGAATGAAATGCAGAATTAGTTTTGTATGCGTCCAAGACAATTTCAAAAAATCTTAGCAAACTAGTTTTAATGGATATGTTTTCACCTATACGTTTAAAGGTGATCCATGCTGAAATGTGTATTTCTTCAGAAGTGTTTATTTTTTATCTTTGACACTGGCGCATATGGCATACTATAGTAATATGATCTTTTATATATTAGATCATGTAGAAAGAGAAAATTTTATTAGAAATAAAGTTACAAAAGAATAGGAAATGTCGACCAAAAGTTACAATTAAGAATTACAGTTGGCGTGATAGAATAAAGGGGCTTGCTTCACATGAAGTTAGTCAAATTTCAAAGCTTTATTCGATGAACACTCGACAAATGAGTGCCACACAACTTTACCAAATACCAAACTGATAATTTCTTAGCATTTGTTCAGGTTATGCGGTTTTTACTAGTCGAGTTTATTTGACTTTCCCTGTTTGCTTTAGATAGATGTTGAATGACTTCCGCGTCACATTTCCAAAAGATTTCTAAAAGTTGTGTATAGGATTTGCTTTGATAAACGGTTCCATTTGTCGTAATGAACTGTAAATGCCTAGAATTCCCTTCATCTTAAATGTCCTCATATTCATAAAAATATTACATTTTTCACATGTTTCAAACAAAGCATATTGCCACTGAGACGTAGGGGTTATTGCAGTTATGTGTCAGATTTATAATAAGCATCGTAAGTGTTGAGTTGTACATAAGCATGTTTGGTCACATTACATTAGAATTACTGCCGATTGATACAGTCAGGGAAACAATGAGCAGGGAGAGAATTCCAAAGGAAAACATATTCAAAAAATCATTGATTTTAAATTTGAGAGGGCACTTGTAATACGGAACACACATTATGTCTATCGTTTGTAGTAGACGTAGAGTAAAAGCGTTGATTACAAATCAGTTTTAAATAAACATCTTTTATAGTTTTACTGTCCAATCCTTACTACATAATAACTAAGAATAAGATAAAATTTACACTAATGGCTGAAGAAATGAAAATCTACCACGATTGATCAACAATGGCGATTTTACGTCGTATAGATTGTCAAGTTCGACATAAGAAACCTAAGTTCGACTATTAGGTTCCAAATTCAAAAGTCGCAGATATATCAGTGGAAACGTTTTTTTAATATCACAACCAATATCAGAATTGTACCCTAAAAGATCACAATTAATGTTTCCAAGATTTACACGCTGTTAATATATATAAAAACAGAAGAATATGGGCCTCATGACGAGTAAAACAAATTCCTGCAAAGGAAGAATTTTCGCCAGTTTTATGTCCCTTTCGAAGAATAAAATCAACATATAATGATACTAAATTTTGTATTTAGAACCCATATTCCAATTTTGATCAAAATCAATTACTGATTTTGATTTCTGAGATAATGCCTTAAATGTGAGTTTAAACTTGAGAAGAAATTGAAATTCAGGGAATCTTGCTTGATTGATGTTTTATGACCATGGATCAAATTTAATGCAAATCTGAAAAATTAAATTTATAAATGGGAAAGTGGTACCAATATTATGCCTGTAAAACCATTTAAAATACATTTATGTCTGTAAAACTATTTGAAATATAAAAAAGAAACTGGAATTTTGAGAATATAAATTAATTGATGTTTAATACCGATTTTCGAAATTTAACAAAAGGAAAATTATCTAAATATTCAGGAAGGTCTTCAACAACTTACTGTCTCCAATTGAATAACAATTAAATCAAACAAAATACAACCGACATTACCGACCTTCACGCCTGGCAACTGTGTTCCAAAATTAAAATCATAGGTGAATTACTTAAGGGGTGAAGCTTATATATAGAAACATATAAACATATACATAGGGCTAACTCGTATGTACGCGTTTTTAAAAGGCAATTACCGATATTCAATTTCATTTCACGAGGATCACGCTACATCTGATTAAATAGATGTTGATTTCGTTTCATTGAAAATAATTCTAACCGAAACGCACACAGTCATAGACACGTATTGAATATATTTTTATAGGTTCGGTTTCACTGGGTGCATATCAATGTTTCGAGAAAAGAATAAGAAGTTAATTTCTCTCTTTACTTTTTTCTTTCACATAATCTAAACTAATTATTTCGAAGACATCTTGTCACGAAGGTTTATACAAGGAGTACTAAATATGTTTAAAATAAAGTTTTCATCGACTGCCGTGTTCTTATAGCATGATGCACAGCATATCTTAAACCAATATAGAACACTGCTAAAATATAATAAATCTTACAGTGTCAAACATTATAAAACCAAGTTCCAGTCCAAACATTAGTCAACCTATGACACCTAGTTCTACAATCTGTAGAAAATCTGTGATATTTCAGGTTCTTTTTAATACTCTTTATTTTCTGACTCCTCTTAACGGAATGTATAGTCATAATTAATATTGATTCAGATAATTAAATCAACGTTTATGTTTGCTGTAGTGTCACAACTTATATAATAAGCAACTGGTAAAAGTGTAGATACCGCTTCCTAAATTATTGCTAAGGCTACGTTTGTCAAGCGGGCAACATCGACCGATTACACCTATCTGCAAGAAACCACATACTATAAAATATAGCGGGCAATTTACTCTATAAGTGAACCCTTCATAACAAATTCAAGTTGTGTGGAAGAGAGCGCACACTACATGTTCGCATCACGCTCTAGCTTGTATCGTCAGCTCATCCGGCTTCTCTGATTTTCGGACAACAGTTTTCATAAAGATTCGACCTGTTTGTTTTACCGAACCCACCAGAGGTTAACGACCGGCTAAAAGTTACATCAGCTATACCTGCACGGCTACAGAATATTAGTCATGACTTTTGTTAAGATCTCTTTCTAAAGACACCCAATAGGTATAATTATCTTTAGCTAACGAAATTTAATATCAAAGTTTACTTAGAAAACCCAATCTTGATATGATGTATTCTTTAATTTTGATAGTTAGACAAGTATACTAATAGAAAGTTAAAATGCTATCAATTGTGTCATTTGAAATAGTTCGAAAACTACTTAACTCCATTATACCTTGTCTTTTCATGGGTTGTGTGAGATGATGGCCCTGAGAACCAGCGTGTTACACTTATTAACTATTAATGTTAAGACAATGCACTTTGACATGCATAGACTATTTACAGATTAACCCTTTTCATAAAAAAACAATTTTGCTGACATCAGTAAGTTTGATGACATCATCATCTGTCCTCAAATTCCGAACTATCATAATGTTAGATATTTTTCAAAAACACTTAAGCTATGGCCATGTAACTATGCAAGCTTATAGGCACTTTATTAAAAAAAAAAAAATAAAAAGATATGACCGACATCCGAATTATTATGATGGCACATCAACTTTACGTATATTTTCTATAATTTCTTGACTACATTTTCATAAATGTAGTCATGACATTATGATGATATCTGACAGGAATAACAAAATAAATAAATGATAGACAAATGTTTTTAAAAAAAATGTAAAGGCTTACGACTGATGCTCTGTCAACTATGAAAATAACACTTTCTAATTGTTTTATGAATCTCCGGCCCCAACACAGAAACCACAATAGTATTGTTGTTTTCGTGAGTATATCTATAATAATACGCTACGGCATTTCATGTTCGTATGTACGTTATCATCTGTCACGGAAATATAAAACATTAAGATAATCCAATCATGGTGGTTGGTGATAAATCTGATGTTGCTTAGATACCAACAAAAAATCCGACTGTACCCATTTTATGATGATGTTTTCTTAAATAAAAGTATATTGTCCCGTCGAATAAAGCAGTACCATTTTAAATGCATACATTTAAAAATGTCACATTCGTTTTATTAAGTGGAATAATATTTAGCTGCCAATTATTATTACGATAAGAAGATAGGGAATATTTTTTTTATAAAGCATTACATTGCTGTAATTCTAAATGGATAAATAAAGAGGAGACATATTCGTTTTATTTATTTAAATAATATTTGGCTGACTAGGACAATTGTATGTACAGAAGAAGCAAACATCATTTATTTTTTATATACATTTATTATTTGAAAATAAATATTGTTTTAACAGTAAATTATACAGATTGATGTAGTAAGAACTGTACAATTTCCAAGAAAGTGCAATTTAATTATGAAAGTATCCCAGTTAATTGGTTTTAGAATATATACGGTTATGGAGGATTTATCTCATAAGATAATGAGATTACCTGTTTAGAAAATACTGTTTGCAATACTGCTACACTCAACAGAAACAATTGTTTGACCCCATGACCTCTGTTCAACCAATGCTTTTTAAAAATCTTTATGAATATGAATCGTAAATAAGTGATATCTTTAGTAATGTACATTTTAAGAAAAGTTACTGAGTTTAATTGTCAAACTTTTTTCCTTTCCGATCGCCATGCCAGAAATGATAGGAATGAAAACGAACGCGAGAAAAGTAATTCTGAACACATAAGGCTAAATTTCAAGGTTATCCTAGGAAATCGAATATAACTCTGTTTCGGAAAGAGGAGTGATACATTTCTCATTCACTTTGTCAAAGAAACAATATTGCGTCGAAGAAAGTATAGAAATATTCAACGATCCAAGCTACAACGTATCACAGTCACTGTTTGCAACAAAAGAACATTTCAAAACGAGCCGGAGTCTCTATTTACTTACCTCCTCACGAGGAGGTAAGAGTTAGAAACAAAGTCATTTTTTGATATTAGGGAAATTCAGCTCCCCAAAAAGGGACACCCTAGATTAAGAAGAAACCAAAATTGTCTCAGTCTAGAAGGAAGATCTTGGAAAATTCGAATAACCTTGAAAAAGAGAAGTATGTATGAATAGTAGGGTTTACTTCATTGGCTCCCGGGAAGTGGACATGATTAGTTAGTTTAAGCATGTGATATCGAAGAGGATTTGAAATACGAACATATCAGGAATCTTGATGCCAGAATGGCAATTGTACTTGGCAACATTCCAGTCATTGTAATTAAGTATATTCTGCCAGAACTTACTCATACTCTTACAAAACTATTCAATCGATGCTTAAAGGAAAATTCCGTCGGTCTTCTCAGTATTTATGTAGAGAGGGATCAGTCCCCTTTCAGCCATGAGTAAGTTGTTTTGAATCTGTGAAAATAAAGATTTTAATCACTTCTAGAAAAGAAATCTACTTAATGATAATATGGAATTCCCTCAGGAAAATAAAATACTGCCGTGCTGACTAAACTAATATGGGATAAGTTAACCTCAGAATGTTACTATGTAAGAGATGCCAACATTTCAAAGGGTTTTGATAAGGTTTGGCTCAAACTGATGATTTACAAACTTGTAAGCTATAAAATATGTGACAATGGCTTTTCAACTCCGTACATTCATGATAGGTCTATATTGGGGAGCAGAAGTCTGAAACAAATATCAACCCTATTCCTGATCTTAAATAATGATCTTAAAATCATATTTTTGGATAATTTGATGACATCTATGCGCATATCACAACTGTCTATAGCGGCACGTTAAAGATTACTACTGATCAAGACCTTGGTTACCCACACGCACTCACTCTCTTTCTATCTCTGTCTTTGTCTGTGTGTCTCTCTCCTTCTCTTCTAATCTGGAGCACGTGGTTACAAAAGGAATACGCGGCCTGTTATTTTAAACATCTTTAAAACAAAGCTTATCTCCTTTCACCACAAATGCTCAATTGTTTTTTCCCAGTTAAAATAAATTTATTTTCTAAATAAGCAAATTGCTCTGATAAGCTTATAGAATTGATTTTCAATCCAGATGTAAAGTGGAAACATATACAATATGTTGCTTGAAAAGTGGTGTGATCATTCTACCTCTCCGGCAAATACTGATTTGTGATGTAATCCTCTATGTATATGAGTTAAATATGTCCTAAGATGGGTGCCACATCTCGGAAAGTGCCGCTCAGAAAATACTCTGACCTTGAAGAATTACAAAGTCGACTTCAAAATCTAGTGTAAGACAATCTCTTCTGTTCTCTATTGGCTTATTCTCATAGAATACATTCTACTAGTCTCAGCCATCTCCATCGTTATTTGCATGGGACGTTCTTGGCTGAGCTTCAATCTCTTGTTTCTTTTTTTAGTAGAAACTAACATCAAAAACTACTATGTCTACCACTATGCCAGGAACTTTCGTTTCTTCTTCCATATGATTTATATCAAACGGAATATTCACGTACAGAGTTTCTCTCA
Source organism: Sepiola atlantica (assembly GCA_963556195.1). Classification (NCBI taxonomy): domain Eukaryota; kingdom Metazoa; phylum Mollusca; class Cephalopoda; order Sepiida; family Sepiolidae; genus Sepiola; species Sepiola atlantica. The sequence continues at coordinate 68,563,665 of OY744537.1, read as the reverse complement.
CAGATATTTCCGTCTATGTAACACATTACCACAAGACTCCTTCTTTGCAGCCTACAACATGGCTGTCTTCAAATTGAGTGTCAGCAAATAGTCTCTATAAACCTTCTTGTTAAATAATTTAATTTGGGTATTCCATAAATTGGTGTTAATCAACTCATAATATTCTTCATCATTTAAATTGACAATTAATTCCGCATCTTTAACTCTTATCTTCGAGTGGCTTTTGCCCTTTATAAGTGGTGAGTTATTATTGAAATATGTTGAACTGCTGAATATAATGAAATAAAAAATGTTTTGCAACTATGGGAACGTTTGGGTCTCTTATACTGCTCGAGGATGATTTATCTTGAATAAAACGTTCGTTAAAGAAAATTTAGATCCGTACAGTTAAGATAAATGAAGTGAAATTATTGTTTGAATCGTTTTCGTCATCTTTTTTCGAAAACATTTTGCAATGAAATAACCAACAAAATATTTTTGACCCAGACCATTGATAAATACCACCGGGCAAATCATACATAGACTCCTCGAGGGGTACACATTACGTATTTAAGAAGCTTGAAAAAAAATGTTGGTAGCTGTAAATGTGCATCTATAAACAATCCTAAATTGCAGTTTTAATAAATAAAACGACAATTTGAGATCTTTACCAAGTATACACAGACTCATCGGTCCATATTGCTGTCAATAAATGAAAAGGTAATATGGGACGCTGAAAACTTATAAACATCCACTCGCATAACTTGTGTGGACGGACATTTTGAACCCCTTCTTTATCTTTTATGGACAACTTGCCCTGAAAAGTCGGAATTTATTGTTCTATGTTAAACCACTTAATAATCTTCATTCAGATCAAATCTAAGTCCGGAGAAACCTAATATGTCATTTTCCATCGCAGACTGTATCGATACTCGAAGGCAAATTGTGATACCTTTAGATATTTCATCTCTTGAATTCTGCTGCATTCCATTTTCAACAAGAATGTGTCTTGTATTGCCTCTGATAATCTGGTAAATTGCTGCTATCTAGTGTTTTATAACCTGTACGAAATTTAACAGACACGAAACAATAAGACAAAGTGCACTCGTGTTTTAATTTCTATCAAGATAATAAATGTCCTGAATACAAAGCCGCATTTAAAACAGCCCGTAACAGCTTAATATGGCTCATAGGAAACACAAATGAGTCCCGTGTCCAATCTGTTAAAACAAGAGTTGGTAAGCAGAGGCTTCGTTCTCGAAAGGTTTATAAAAGTACAAACAATGTATTGACACTTATACTCTAACCATTATAAATGAATCAAAGGCGATTTATTCAGTATAAAACAAAGCACATTTTTTGGCAAAGAAAGTTGCTTCAAATTCCACCCTTTGTGATAAGGGTCACCTACTTCCCCTTATGTCTGAGAATACCTTAAGTGATATCCATGTATATGTCTGTGATATTGCGAACGTATCAAGAATTTCGAGGTATGCCAGCCAACTGCTCCTCTAAAGTAACACCGTATTCAGAATCGGTATCCTTCTATTCGTACAAAACTATTCAATGGATACTTAAATAGGAAGTGCTTTCTATGCCCTTTGAAAATTTTGTTTGTCTGCTAAGTATTTTAACTTACTGGTGATATGTCGTCTACGTCATAGAACAGATAGAGCAATATCCTGTGCGTCACAATTAAAGTATTTGATTCTGTGATAAATGAAGAAGTTGTAAACTACTCAACAAAGCATGCTACTTAATTATGAGCAATATGTATTCCTTCTGCTGACTATGATATCACATAGGTTCAATGATTTTATGAGCAATATGTATTCGTTCTGCTGACTATTATATCACAAAGGTTCAATGATTTTATGAGCAATATGTATTCGTTCTGCTGACTATGATACCACATAGGTTCAATGATTTTATGAGCAATATGTATTCGTTCTGCTGACTATGATATCACATAGGTTCAATGATTTAATGAGCAATATGTATTCGTTCTGCTGACTATGATATCACATAGGTTCAATGATTTTATGAGCAATATGTATTCGTTCTGCTGACTATGATATCACATAGGTTCAATGATTTTATGAGCAATATGTATTCGTTCTGCTGACTATGATATCACATAGGTTCAATGATTTAATGAGCAATATGTATTCGTTCTGCTGACTATGATATCACATAGGTTCAATGATTTTATGAGCAATATGTATTCGTTCTGCTGACTATTATATCACAAAGGTTCAATGATTTTATGAGCAAAATGTATTCGTTCTGCTGACTATGATATCACATAGGTTCAATGATGTTATGAGCAATATGTATTCGTTCTGCTGACTATGATATCAGATAGGTTCAATGATTTTATGAGCAAAATGTATTCGTTCTGCTGACTATGATATCACATAGGTTCAATGATTTTATGAGCAAAATGTATTCGTTCTGCTGACTATGATATCACATAGGTTCAATGATTTCATGAGCAATATATATTCGTTTTGCTGACTATGATATCACATAGGTTCAATGATTTCATGAGTAATATATATTCGTACTGCTGACTATGATATCACATAGGTTCAATGATTTTATGAGCAATATATATTCGTTCTGCTGACTATGATATCACATAGGTTCAATGATTTTATGAGCAAAATGTATTCGTTCTGATGACTATGATATCACATAGGTTCAATGATTTTATGAGCAATATGTATTCGTTCTGCTGACTATGATATCACATAGGTTCAATGATTTTATGAGCAATATGTATTCGTTCTGCTGACTATGATATCACATAGGTTCAATGAGTTTCTAGATGAGGGCCTTGTTTTTAGGGAAATAGCTACCTACCTATTAAGGGATTTCGATAAAGTATGGAACAGACAGTTGTTTCGCAAACTTGCAAGCTATTAAATATATGGCAATGTTTTCTAAACCATAACATTCTATGTGATATGTTTATAAAGATGTTATAGATGGACAGAAATCTGATCCGCATCTTGCCCGGGATAGCCTGTGAAACGAAACAAAAAATCTTCACCCATCGCATAACGCCATATTATTACCTTTAATCGAACATGTCAAATGCTATAACAATTTACAAGTTATAAATAAAAGAAAGTGACACGCTTTATAAGCTGCCGATAGATTTCCGACGAGAACCCACACACGCCGATATTGCTGTTTTATCCCATCGAAACACAAACTGTTATTTATTTTCTAATCTTAAGAATTAAAACGGAATTATAGCATTATTTTCAGCGTCCCAATTTCTCTCTTCAATAGACGACAAAGATATTTAGGACGCTGAAAAACTTACGAAAATAAAAGTGTATTATAAAAAGCAATATTAGTTTATTAGAAGCACATTTTAAATATATTCACAGGTAAAGGATAGAAACATACACATACAGACAACGTAGAAATGGTATTGTTTTAAGTACAGTTGTCGGAGTTTTAATTTTATCTTGCTTTATCATAAAATAGTAGACAGAAATAAAATAGCATTCAGAAAAATATGATTCCATGATGTTAATTCAAGAACATTGCTGACTCAAGTAGATTAAGTGTAGTCTATGAATGAAAAAGTTATAAAAATAATTTAACCTTGTTAGAATTGAACCTGTATCATTCGAAGTAACAGTCAACCATTTTTATCTCTGAGTCAACGAGATGTTTATGTTGACGTGCAAAGATATTCTAGATAATCGTTATGGTTGTGTACGTGTGCTCGTTTTTGCTGTCAGCGAATTGTTAGTAGCTATGTCTATTTATGTGTGTATGTTTTGCTGTAAGTGTATTATCACGGAGCACCCCTCGCTTTTCGCTCCATTTGTGTAAACTGAGTTGATATCGTATGCGTCTGATGAAGGTAATAATCGTGTATTTTTCTACTTATTGTTGATTTAGTTGATCGACTTTCGATCTTGAGACAAACGAAACATTTATGACCTTGTAAAGCGAGCTTCAAGAATGCAAACTATTCGTGATATTCCTTTTGTCGTATGTTTAGAAATTGAAGAACGATTGTCAAGATCTGCCATGTTAAGCGATAATTTAATTGAAAAATCCTGCCATTTAAAAAGTCAGGCATATTATTAACAAGCGGTGTTATCAGAAAGATTTGTCGTATGGAATATGGTTAAAAAGTTTTATTGGCGTGTAGGATGTCCGTTGCATACAAAGATCCCAGGATACTATTGTAAAACCCCAACTGGAAAATAAAATTAAAAACTCTCATTAATATTTATTTTCTTATATCAAAATTTAAAAGGTGTATTGGTATTTTGTTTCAATTGAAAATTCGCTGTTTATGAGACGTAAATGATATTTTAGACGCTGAAAACCTACGAAGAAAAGTTATATGTTTTGGGGAAAATCGTATTGGCTTATTAATAAGCTGAATCTGTGAAGGTTAATTGTGAAAAATACCTCCATGATTACTGAATTCCGGGTCGGAATAATTATTATTTGAATAAAAACAGAAACGAAATGTATTTTATTGCAGAGAATGTAATGCAAGCGAAACACAGAAACATTTGCTAGTCAAAATCAAATATTACATCCTCAGATTAGTTGCTATGATTGACAAACTTCTAAAATACGACAACATAATTTTATATATTAGAATATGTTATGGCTGAAGGAATATAATTTAATGAACAAATTAACACTACTGAGGAATGTTTGAGAAAAATAATTATTACTAATATGAAGTAATACTTAGAAAAAAGTTACGTAGTTTTAGTTGTAGACATTATCATAATGATTACTATCGCTATTGTTGTAAATACGAAAATTACGCCTTAACGTAGCCTGAAAGTGTTTTTATTTTACTATTTCGAAGCATCATTTTATTCACAACATACCCAGTGTTGCGATTGGCGTAATTAATGCAAAAAGAACCGGTGACATCAACTATAACGATTTTAAATCAGTTCCGATCTATTAGGGTTATTTACACATAAATACTGTTAGGAAAGATGCATAGCTACACCCTCTTAATAAATAGGTTTCCGTTTAGTCTCGAAATGGATGCACCCTGTAAGGATATCTGCGCGTGGTGTCTGTTGTGAACTGGCGTGACTTGAGCCAGTGGCAAGGAGAAGTCTAGGAACACTGAAAATAAATGCCACGCTAAGCAGAGAACTCACTCACAAAGAGCACCTGATATTAACAATTATACAGAATAGTCCAAACAGATGTAACGATTTTACAGATATGTAAGTTTTGTACGGCAAGTTTCTTTCCCGTATATCATCGCTTTGTGAGCAGAGCTCAATAGTTTTTCTACTGCTAAATTCAAGCTCCTTAGCGTTGAATCACTGTTACTACTCGCACCTCGATTCTGTAATGAGCCTCCTACCAATGTCTCACAGTGTTTCTTTTTCTATCCTGACTGACCGTGGCCGACTACTCCGACATCCAATATTATCATGTAAGCTTTTCGTCTCCTTTAATATGTCCAAGAAGCGCATTATGGTGAGTCTAGTTTGGGAGTTTCTCCCTGGAAAGACCCTTCAAAATTGTTGTTGAGTTTGGACAACCGATTCTATCGTAAAGAAGACCTCTACGACTTGAACCTACCTACACTTAATATGTTGTTGCCAGTTCAATTTCATCTGAAAACAGATGTGAATTTTTATAGAAAATGATAACGATAATAAAATGGATACATCTTTTTGTCCCACCTAGTACATATATATATATATATATATATATATATATATATATGTGTTTATAATATATAGATATATATATACATATATATATATATATATATATATATATATATGTATACATATGTATATATATATGTATATAATATATATATGATATGTGTATATGATATATATATATACATATATATACATATGTATATATATATGTATATAATATATATATATGTATATATATGTATATAATATATATATGATATGTGTATATAATATATATATATATACATATATATATACATGTGTATATATATGTATATAATATATATATGTATATATATATGTATATAATATATATATGTATATATATATGTATATAATATACATATATATGTATATAATACATATATATATATAATATATATGTGTGTTCGTGTGTTTTTAGCACCTGCTCAACTCACTGCCTCTCGATAAAATAACATCTTGTGTTCAATTAATCGTATACAATATGTTGTTTCCACTTGGTCTTATGTTTCGGCATTAAATAAACGAATAAGTGTTGATATGCTGTAAAAGTAACACGCTAAATATGACCTAATATATGTAAGAAATGTGACGTCTTTTTGGTTACAGATGAACACCAAATGTGAATTTATAACAAGATGCATCTTTAACCTAAACAAGCCTTCTCGAAATTAATCTTTTCGATCATCGTTTGTATTATCACTAATTCCATTTTGACAAATATAATATCCGCGGGTGGTCAACTCGCAAAGTAATTATTAGAATTAAAAATGAAGTCATATGTTTCCGAAACGCAAAAGGTCAACATCTGACGCCGTCCGCCTGGAAAAGAGTTCTACCAGGTGACGTAATATAGCGTCAGCATGATCTTTCTTTCCATCTTTTTAAACGATTAAATGTCAAACGCTGCACCCCTTTACTAGTAAAGGTTGTATTTGAAAATGAAGACCATAATTTATTCATATTCATATTGAGATAGGTGCGGACTAATGGATATTGAGACTAGCTGTCGGAATAAAGAATTGAGTTCAAATCCCGTCGAGGGTGTTGGCTATTGTTGTCACGTCACACCACACGCCTGTTTATATGAAACAATTACATTAACTTGTTTTTTCATCAGATCAATGACCTTTATAAAATACAGTCTGATTAAATTTGTGCATGAGAAGTGTGAATAATGATATTAACCAACGGTTCATAAGAAGTGTGAATAATGATATTAACCAACGGTTCATGAGAAGTGTGAATAATCATGTTTACCAACGGTTCATGTAAAGTGTGAATAATCATATTAACCAACGGTTCATGAGAAGTGTGATATCCATATTAATCAACGGTGCATGAGAAGTGTGAATACTCATATTAACCAACGGTTCATGAGAAGTGTGAATACTCATATTAACCAACGGTTCATGAGAAGTGTGAATAATCATATTAACCAACGGTTCATAACACATGTGAATAATGATATTAACCAACGGTTCATGAGAAGTGTGAATATCCATATGAACCAACGGTGCATGAGAAGTAGGAATCATCATATTAAGCAACGGTTCATGAGAAGTGGGAATAATTATATTTACCAACACTTGATGAGAAGTGTGAATACTCATATTAACCAACGGTTCATGAAAAGTGTGAATAATCATATTAACAAATGGTTCATAAAAAGTATGAATAATCATATTAACCCTAACCCTAACGCTAACAGACCTGCCAACCAAATGCAACGTGGTTATTCAGTACACGAATGACAGTTATTTGAACATTTTACAAATCTTAACACTACATTCTTTCGAATTGGTTTATGGAATTTTATTTTTAACTCAGAAAAATATTACTTAAAAAAATTAAATGTCAGGAAATAACAGAATGCTAGAGGCTTAACCCATTTTATCCCATAGTCTTTTATAGGACACTATTTCAGTAACATCTCTATTTCTTAAAGATATATATAGTTATCCATACAGATTGTAGTGTATTTCCAATATTACACCTACTGCGTGATGTATATTGCCAACAGTTGAAAGCATGCTGTGAAAACTTGAATGGCAGGATGCAATCAGTTTCATCTATTTTCAATCAATTCTTTTCAGTGAGGTATTCTTTTTTATATATAGTATACATGAATGCTCTAACTACCCTATAAAGTGAAGTAAATCTTTGAAAATATTGTTTTTAAATATAATGTTGTATTTACGAAAGATTTTTGTTAAATTAAAGAAGTACATTGATCACTAATGGGTTAAACATATATGTCATAAATGTTTGGTGACACAAGTATACATTATGATACATTTACAGAAGAATATGTGATTTGTCAAGAGAAGCAACATGTAGTATAACACAATGTGTGTTGAAGCTAACCTCTTATTATTAAATGCTCGTAGTTTATTAATATAATATAATTATTTACGAGAAATGAATATCATATGAAAGTATATTGTTTAGGTTTTTATGTACAATTCAATTTGAGCTCCAGTATTCGCCATCAGATTTGAAGGCGCCTGCGAATCGCATCAACTAATTTCAGAAGTAATTCATGTTTTTGTGATAAGTCATAACTTATCAAGGCCCAACACAATTAGGGCTACTAATATGCATCGTTAGCTTAAAAAATACTATGATGTTCCGCATAACACATTTATATTATGCGTTTTCTAGCGAATAAACTGGGTGTTACAAGAACATGTTGAAGCACAGTTTAATAACATTTGTCTTGCTTTCTTGATCTGTTCATATAAGATAACTATTATATTATATGGAAACGCTACATGTGATTATATACATGTTTATTGGAAAGTAACTCACTATTATTATTAGCGGTTGTTTATTATTGAAATATAATTCTCATCAGAAATGAATATCATGAAAAAATGTATATCATCAGGTTTTATCTAGAATTCAATATTAGCTCCAAATTTTGCCACCAACTTTTAAGGTGCTCAGTAACCGAATCAACTAATTTCATAAGTGACTACTTTTTTAATAATGAGTCAGCATTGATCAAGTCAAACAAATCGAAGATAATGTGTAATGAGATGGATAGATTGACAGTTCAAAACAAAAATTATATTTCAGTAATAAATCATTAGCACTTACTAATAGAGAGTTGATTTCCACACACGCTGTGTAATATTTTGAAAGTCTAAATATATCATTTAAGTTAAAGAAACACTAGGCAAGAACACAGCTGCAAAACACTTATGTCTATTATCCTTATTCCAATTTTGATAACAATCCATTACGGGATTTCAATTCTTAGATAATTACTTTAATTGAAGGCTTAAGGTACGAGGGCTTTTGTAGAAATTGAAACTTAGAGAATCTGTCTTTATTTGTGCAGCATGACTATGAAATATTTGAATTTTCAAAATAATAGGTTGCTCATAGTATTTAACCCCATCATCTCCACTTTGCATGGAACTAAATTAAAATAAATATAGTTCACATTACCAATCAAGCAGCTGTTTTCTAAAATTCATGATGATTGATTAATTAGTTTACGAATGAATCCTATACATAGTAACATAGTAACACATACATAAATTCTCAAATCTATCTATATGAACTAACTGTGTATTTTGCTTACGATGCAGATTTTTGAAACAACTGTACATCCGACGACTTTGTTTGGGCATAAGTTTTTTATATAATGGTATAATAATAAATCTCGAAATAAAAATCTGTCTCGCTCTCTCTTTCTCTCTCTCTCTCTAATATATATATATATATATATATATATATATATATATATATATATATATATATATATATATATATATATATATATATGTATATATATTGTTTGTTTCCCAAAATTATAATTGTAAATCACTTTGAAACAGTTGTTATCGCATTTTCGCAAGGAATACTTCAGTCAGCTGCTGAATTTTTACGTCCCCGTTATTAATATTAATTGAATTACCACCATTAGTATTGAACGCAAAAGAATATATATGTGTACACACATACACACACACACACACACACACACACATATATATATATATATATATATATATATATATATGTTGAAGCAGAAACACAGCACGTATTTATCATATTTAAGATTATTAAAATATAAATATTATTAAATATATATTATTAAAAATAAAAATAAAAATAAAATTGTTAAAACCTATTTGTTTATATATTATGAACCTGATGTTTCGGTCAATGATATCTACTTTAAGTATGTTATGTGAAGTAGTGAAATTTATGAATAGGTTAAATATATTATAATGCCAATAATGTGGCTTGTATAGTGTTTGTAAAAACGTAACTAAAATAAAATTAGTAATACAATAATACGCTAAGACATTTCGTGTTCGTAGGTACGCTATCACCATTCACACACATTTAAAAATGTGATCAGCTAGTTATTTGTGATTAATTTGATGTCGCAAACATAAAACATCCGACTTTACTCATTTTAAAATGAATGGGTTTAACATCGAATTTTGTCGTCTAGTAGACTAAAACAGTGCAATGTTTAATAATACTTTTGAAAAAGTGACATTCGTTTCATTATTTTGAAAATATTTAGCTGATAATTATTCTTACCGTAAGAAGACACCATATTTATTTTTTTATAAATAATAAAATTGCAGCAATTTTAAAGTAATGAATAAATAACAAAGACATCTTTGTTTTATTTATTTAAATAATGATAACAAAAACATGCCATTTTTTAGGACTCCGTCGATCATTTATTATTTCAATAATAATATTATTATTAACAGCAAAATATATAGATTTATGTAGAAAGTACCGTGGAATTTCCACCGGACTTCGTTAGTAAATAATAATATTTAACATTAAGGTACTTTTTCTTTTTAAGACAATAGACTTATACAAGCACCTTGTGTCAACTGAATCAAACACTGGTTATTATTAAACAGTGTTCGCAAGTCGAAGCAGAAAAAGCGTCTAAAGCAGAAACGAGTCAATTTGCCAGTCATTCCCTAATGATGTCGACAAATTGAAATGTATGTCGATTATTGATTACCTGCAAGAAGCCATAGCTGATCTTGCAATGGTGGGAAAACGCACCTCTGCAACAAGGATCGGAAGGTATCGCTTAGGAGGAATATTGAGTCATACTGGGAGAACTGATTTAGAGTTTCCGGACCCAGAAGTTATCGGAGTTGAATTACCGATCCGTCGACATTTTTTCCAGTGTTTTCTTTTTTTAATTTCTGAGATTCGATCGTATTGTCTTTTGTGTAATACCAATCGTCCCTTATGCATACCAATTGTGTAATGGTTCTCATCACACATAAGCATGCATTTTGGTGGATATACATGTTTATTTATCTCCTCATATATGCTTACAAGTTAAATTAGATAATAGCAAAACACAAAGGCACATATACACACACATAGGGAGAGCTTGTATGCTGACAGGGAATAATTTGAATGCCTACTAGACACTACCCTCTAGTGTCTTCGGTCTCTCGGTACAGGGGTGTTTGTGCTTTCAGTTGACATGACGATACTTCGCCCTACAAGTAAACTTTAACCAGCTATTCAAAATAACATAGCTTTCAAAGCCCAAAGAAGATCCTTTCGGCATGACTATGCATGGACTCATCAAGTAACATCACTAAGCTTGATACCTCAGCAGACCAGCGTTTAATCGGTCTATACCAAGAAAAGGCCACATAAATATAAACTATAAAATGGTTATATAGTCAATTCGGGAAAAGAAAACTAATATTCTTCATTGATTTGCAAACTTAAGTTTGGGGAGGTAAGGAGAATCTTAAATGAATACTCGGATATCTATGTATCCCATAAAAAAATCATGTGTAATCCCCTTGATTTCTGATAACTTACAGAAGTAAAATTAAACAAAAAACATGCATTATTAATAGAAACAAAATATTTCTCTTCTGCTCAGACATATTTTTGCATATTTCACATAATGTACATACATGTACTACACTGTCATCCAAAGAAGGGTGTAATGCCTGTGAGTATGGTATCATATGGAACTAATATATACTACACTAGCCTCCAAAAGAGGATGTTATTTCTGAAACGGTGGTCCTATAACATCAGAGCAGTTACTACACTACACCGAAGGAGTAGGTTATGTCTTGGAGAATATTCGCATGACAACAGAATATATACTACACTATCCCCCACAGGAGGAGTTAATGCCTCGTAGGATGGTATTATTACAACAGAAGTCATGTTCCACTACCCCCTCTTTAATCGCACATTGAATACCAGTAATTGTACAATTTCGACTTCAGACATACAGATGCCAACCCTCCATTAGTAATAGGTAATACAGGAGTCTCAAAATAAAGGATGGATGATCGAATTCCATCATTTGTCCATAGGGGCTAGCGGAAATGTAGAGCTAACGGTTATAAACCTATTTCGACACTACTTTTACGGTCATAACTCAAAATTAAGAAAATTGATTGAAGATCTTCAAGTAACAGCAGAGAAGGCATCTTATTGGATTTGGCTGAAGAGGGATGATATGAATTAGAAGGCGAGGTGCATTTAGGATGGTGAAAATAGGAGATGAAAGAGATAGTGCTGATTCCATATGCAGGGTAGTTTATGACATCACAATGCAATTAAAATCAGTTGTTGATTATAGCTGAATTTATGGGCAGATAACACCAGTGCTGCATAACCACCTCTTGATAGAGGGGTCCCGCCACCTAAGAAAACATTCGAGGAATAGGGGCCAAAACTGCGAAGTGGTTCCTCCTGATGATGATGTAGCGGAGCGGTCAGCTGCAAAGCACAAAAATATCGCGTCATTCAAATCTCTATATATCGTGTATCTTTGTACAAAATTATGTTTTCGGATTTTAATACGGTCAAGAAAACAAACAGTAAAACCGAATTCAAGTAACATTTTTCCACATATTAAAATATTAATTTAAACAAAAAAAATCAAGTCATTTACCGTATACTTGTTTACTACTACGCTAACGATATACTCTTTGCTGTATCTATCGATACCGATACCGATCAATATTATAATATGTTATGTTTATAAGACAAGCGCATTTTTCTTACTAATATGTTGCTATAATGATAATTTGTTTTTCTATAAACTCTCAATGAGACAGATATCAATATAATCTAACTGTTTATGTATTCGCTATATAAAGTCAAATACATTGCGAAGCAGACATATATAACTAAAACCGGAGGAAATGATGCCTGAGAGGATTGTCTTATAATGTTACATAACACTTCAAAAACCAAACATTCGTTACGTTATCAATAATGAATATCATCGCCACGAAAGTCTATTAAACGCTTCTAATAATCCGAAAGCAATACGAAATCACATGAAATCATATGAAAAGTCTAGAAACGCTTTCAAACTTTTGCAACACTCAATTTTAAGGTACTTTTAATATATTTACTTAAGGGGCACTTTTATGGCACTTTTAAGCCTTCAAACTTTCGGTCCATTTTCAATATTACTCGTTAAACACATGTTCTTAAATTCTTTTCTCATTAAACACCCTCTCTGTAACATTTCAAATTAAGCACTTTAAACATAGGTCTTTTTAAATTCTTTTCTCATTAAACACAGTTCATTAAACATTGTATCTCATTTAAGCACTTTAAACATTAACCACTTTAAACATTGTTCGTTAAGCATATCAAATAAAGCATGGTGCCCTTTTCCTTCCTGCTTTTTAGTTCTTTCGAGTTTTACAGATTAGGACCACAAAATGTTATGCCCCCCCAAAATTACCTTACGTTTCTTTCGTCATCTACTCGTGATCCTCGTTGGTGCCGCAAGTTTCTATTACGTATCTCTGGCCGTGATCGGTGTTGGTGATCTTTAGTCTGTGGATACAAACTTTATGGACAGACAGAAGACATACGCGGAGACAATTTTTCCTCACAGAGATTCAAGTCTTTTATTCTGCGTTGCGGAAGGGTTTTGTCCATTCGTTCACTCGATTCATTCATTTTTCTCGCTGGGAAATGCAACGCGGATTTCTGCTGGATCTCCAAGAGATCCAGCCATTTCGACGCACGTCTACATTTTCGATTCCACGCTATTACTTCCAGAGTTCTTCTGTTTCATTTTAGGGGCACCAGATAGGTCGACCGTCCAACTCGCTGCCAAACCCGTAACTCTTTTTCAAACCTTAGTTTCTCACGAAAGAAGGAGTGACGTCATGGTTCTTTTGTCCTGTCATACAGATCATAACCAGAACTGACGTGACCTTTATTGAACCCAAACCTTTGAAGTTGGCCAGGTCTCACCAGTTGTTATTACTTCTTGGGATTACTCATTCTGACGACAAATCTATTTCTCCCAAAATAGATGTCCCTTCGACCTGCACCGAACTCGAACTAAGTTCACCCCTCTCACAATAAAAACTAGTGGACCTACACGCTTTTAGGTATACGGGGCCCCTCATAATATAACAATAACAACAGAACATATACTACATTTCTATTTTTAGTAAAGATTGCTACATAGTACATTAGTCTATAATAGTATATCAAACTGAATTTTACCTTAACTATTGTAATAGTGTAGTTTCGGCTTCGGGTAGATAGATACTAAATCTCCATTATCAATATAAGTACTAGAATAGTTATAGATTCAGAGAGATGAATACCAAATCTCCATCCCTAATGTATTTTTAAATAATCCGCAAACACATTAACATCTGAGAGAGATAACAATCGACAATCAAAAAGAAAATGTTCCGTTCTCTATTTTTTTCGCATATCAGAATGTTATTATGTATCATTGTAAAAATGTGAGTCTACTTTTTCTCTTTATATCTCGTAAATTAAAATGAAATATTTGTAAAAGACAACACATGGAATGTTAATAAACAGACACGCAGTGTGGACTAGTAGATTCTTAGTATGTTTAGTATGACGATACTACTCTGATGAGTGCATTTTTATAAAACATTCACAATTTCCAGTGTGATTTAAAGAACAGGAATCCGATTTTATCGATTAGTTTAACTGCAGTACACATCGATATTTATTAAAAAATAGTTTTGTAATACTTTTTTGTATTTTTTTACAGATTGCAACCACGATGGAGTCATCGAATGGGATGATTTTGAGTTGGCCATCAAAGTAAGTATCTCCCTATTTCTTGATCAATCAGCTTCATATCTACCCATTTATTTTCCCCTAACCTCGCACTATATCTACCTCTGTGTGGGGGGATTGATATGGTGGCTTGGATTTTGTTCAAGTATGCTGTGATTTTTTTCAGAAACACCCGTATGATTATTTAGTTCTGAAATTGATATTAAATCATAGTATTCTATGCCTATAACCTGTAATTTTATTCATAACTCTACTGCAATTAAACATACATTTAAAAGGGTGAATATTGAATATTGAGCTTTATTTTCGTTTGGAAATAATAATAATAATAATAATAATAATAATAATAATAATAATAATAATAATAATAATAATAATAACAATAACAATAATAATAATGATGATGATGATGATGATGATGATGATGATGATGATGATGGTGATGATGATGATGATGATGATGATGATAATAATAATAATAATAATAATTATGATGATAATAATAATAGATCTTAACTATATAAAATAATTGTACTTCATAGTGTAACATCCTCTCGGTATATATATGTACAGGTCTGTCAACTATTAAACGTCCATGGTGAGTTTAAAATATCCGCAGATTTTTGGGTGCTGACGCAATTAAATCAGGAACCTAGTAATTGTCGGTTCTGTCGGGAAGCCCAAAATAAGTAAAAGCTGGCTGTGAACAAAATAATAGCACCTTTTTAATAGACACAAGTTGCGTTACTATAATACACATGAACATTCAGGTTGCTCGTAAAAATAAGTCAGTATATCCTTTATTCATTTAAAAAAGATGTAATCAATCATTCAGGGTATATTTATCAATTACGTATAAGCAACAAACAATCATACACATGAATGGCGAAACGCAAATAATTCACGAGACTAAAATAGACAATGATTTTCCGGCGACGGCTGATGATTAACAGAAATAAAAGACTGCTCCCGGTAGAAACCTGGAAATTGTTAGGAAATATTGAATGAAAAAAATCTAAGCTTGAAATAAAAATTCTAAGATTGAAAATAATTTAAAATGTCCAATCTTTGTAAACGTTTGTGTTTTATTCATAAGCACAACGGCAAATTACTAATACTTATCGTGGGCGGAAGATAAACAGAACACAACAATTTGAAAAAGCTAATCTGCCATGGCCACACTTGATATTGTTAAAGTCAACTATTATTAGCTATGGAGTTTCTGCGAATCAATGGGGTCAAAAGATAAACATAAAGTTCGATGGTTCTGCTAAATTTTCAAACCATCGTGTTATGGGTTTCATCTTTACGCTCATCCTAGTCAGAGTTAACGGCCTCGTTAGATACCTTTCTCAGCCTATCCCTAACTACTTGGCCCTCGTAACACTCGCTAGCCTCGCATAGTCCGTCCTAGTTCGATGCTTACAGTATTCTAAGTCCACGCCCGGATTATTTTCTCTTTTAAATACTTCTTCAACTTGGCCTTATCTAGACGATACGTTGAACGTATTAGACTGAGAACCTTCTGATCTTAGTGTTCAAGCAAATCAACCACTTATTCCGTGTTATCCAGCTCCCACTAACGTCCAATGGATTAGTAGTTGTAGCTCTTCCGGAGGTCTCGAATCTCAAGCTTAGAAGTATTTAACTTCAAGTGCCGACTAGTTAAATACTTCTTAAATCTTAAGTTCAACCGGGCTATAACTAGTTAATGGTTGGCTTGACTTAACCAGTTTAACGTAAGGCACGATACAAAGTCTATATCGCCTTATCTAACACATATCCTATCCAAATATATATCCTTGTAGAAAGGCACGCTATTGGTCTATGCACATGTCTCCCGCCCGGGTGATCGACACAAAAGCTGTCGAAAAGATCGCATCTCCCCATTAAGCCCTTCTTCTTATTACTACCAGTATAATTCAAACAATATATACATGTAAAGTAATCGACGGTGCAAATCTTATTCAACTTCAAATTTAGTAATATTCCCATTTATTACTATTGCTGTTATTAGTATTATATATGTATATAAATGTATATATATATATATATATATTTGTATATATATATATATATATATATATATATATATATATATATATGTATATATGTGTATATATGTGGATGTGTATACATATGTATAAATGTATATGCGTATATATATATATATATATATATATGTGCGTGTGTATAACTGTTTATAAATTTACATAGTCTAAATGTTTATGTATGTATATATATAAATGTGTATATATATGTATATTACAAATATATGTATATGAATACCTATATATTTATATGTATATAAGTATATATGCATATGTATGTATATATGTGTACAATATATGTGTATATGTATTCATATGTATACCTGTATATATATATATATATATATATATATGTATATATATATATGTTTATATAAATGTACGTATATGTAAACATATATATATATATACACACGTATATATATATATATATATATATATATATATATATATTTAGATTTTTCACTTATAAGATAGATTATTCCGTGATAGACCGAGATTAGACCAATAGAAATAAGCTCGATGATACTCGATTATAGATACAGAGCATTTATATGTGATTTTCTGAAGGCTTACCAAAGCATTCTGTTCAGGAGACCAATCATCACCACAAAAGACATTTTCTTTCAAAGATTATTTATTTATGATATAAATCCAAATTAAAGAGTTTTTTCTACACGTGTTTCACTATCAAGCAATACTAGAATCCTACAATTGAGCATATCCATAGGACACAGACGCGGATAAGGAATAATTCTAACATCACAGTTCCGGCAGATAAAACTCTAAACACATACTCCATGAATATGGAAACATACAACAACCTAATCCTGAAACAACTGAATAAAAATAACAGGACCACAGGAAATGGGTTGCTACAGGATATTAACTCGGCCGCTCTTAAGATCTGCTCAGAAATTGGTATAGAGGGTAATGTTGAGATCTATACCCTTTAATGCGCTCGTTTCACTCTTAAGATTCATAAGCCAGATTTCAGTAATTACCCGATCCATTAGACTGATCTCGCCGTGTATTTCAGACATGGGTACAATCAGCAAGAAAATACTAGACAGAATATTTCCCGGAATTAAACGCAGAACTACATTGAATCCGTGGTCCTCATCGGAGGAAGTGCTAAGTTGGTTTAATGAATTACACCTTACTAATCAAAGTAAATTAATTATGTTTTATATAGATTCATACTACCCTCTATACTTACTTTCTTACTAGAAAAGACACTTATCATGGCTAAAAACGAATCCAACATTACACACTTCGAGATGGATATAATTAGACTAGCAAGAAGAACACTAATATCATACAATGATAAATTATGGACTAGCAATGGCAGGGAAAACAATTTCGATATTACCATTGTGACACTGGACTAAGCACCGGTTACTGACTTGGTAGGGATCTAAATCCTAAGAGAAATCCACAAGGAAAGTCCTGAACTAGCGGGCGGTCTATATAAGGACAACGCTTTATTCTTTGTCAACGCGAGTGAGTGGAATCTTGAAACTAAGAAGAAAAAACTAAATAAATTCTTCAGCACAATACAACTTAGCATAACTATAGATATAAACTACCGGAGGGTCAACTTTTTGGATGTTACACTTGATCTATGCAACAACACATATGAACCTTATCACAAGCCCAACCATACACTCTACTATACTGACGCTAAATCGAATCACCCACCGATGGTGAAGAGAGCTATTATTCCTGCAATCTCGGGGTAGGATATCTAAGCTGTCCAAGAATCAACAACTATTCGACAGCAGCAAGCAGTTCTACAATGAAGCTTTTACCAGATCAGGATATAAGGCAGAAATTAATTACTTTGAGCCTCCTTCGGTTGGGAATGGGGGGGGGGGCTAAACGGGAGCCCGATTGCTTTTCGATCCATGGTTTCATATAATAGGACAATGGGCAAGGGTAAAGATAGGAGACCTAGTGTATCCAACGTCAATGAAAACCAGGTAGGAAAGGAACAAGGCGACAATGATATTCGTGAAGATGTAAGTAACGAATTAACCACACATGGTCCCCAAATCAGGGGGGAGGGTAGGAAGAAAAATAGAAGAAGGGCCACTACATGGTTCATCTCCACCTATAGCAAGCATATTAAGACTAATATCCCAAAGATTTTTTTATAGCGTAGTGGAAAAAACTTTCCAAGGGAAAGCAGATTGGGAGGAATCATTAACAAAAAATACTGTAAAACTGTCCTTTTCAAGAAATATAGCCGTATCCATCATAGGATATAATAACTCTAACATAGATAAACCAAGGGAAGACACATTCACATCTGGTGTTGATCCCAGCTACACCAGTTTAGTGAATACCACCGTTGTGAATGTGCATAGTAACAGGACATCCAGCAACGGTTCAGCACACAACTGTAACTGCAGAGCTTCCAACATCTGTCCACTGGGTAGCTGTAGAGTCTCAAGCATTGTCTACAAATGTGATGTGATAACAGAAAGTAATAGCAGATCATATATCGGATCCGCCGGAGTAAGTTCAAGGATAGGTTCAGAAATCACATGAGTTCATTCAAAAGTAGCCACAGGGGAAACATAGATAGGCCTAACACTTCGCTTGACCGTTTTGTGAAAAAATCTCATTGCAAGAAAGGACCCTTTCGAACTGAAATGGTCCATTTTGGGGAGGGCTTACAAATATAGACAGAACAAAATGAAGAGGTGCAACCTATGTGCATTAGAGTCGTACCACATCATGACATCTAGAGATAATTTACTGAACGCTAGGCAGGAAATATTACAATGCTGTCTGCATAGAAACCGTTACCTGTTATCAAACCTAAACCTGGATAGGAGAATGGAGGGGAATGGGGGAGGTACAAACTTGCAACCGGGATAGTCAGTATGGGGGCTTCCCGAAGCAATCTGGGGCAATACTTAGCGTATAATATCGAGGCTATGAGTTAGCAATGTGTACTTAGGCTTAGATATGACTTGATTCGATGATCAGCAGAGGCTTGAGACATAGGGTGGAGGATAAGGTGGGAATATTCTATCGGAAACAGTCCCATTGAAAGTTTACAATAGTAAATACTTCTTCAGCAGAGTAGAGTGGGGAATTTGGTAACATATCAATAGATAATGGAATGATAAATAATTGTTCATGGAAATAGATATATTATACGAAAAGCATTGGAAATTTAATGTAATTTATGTATGGAATGAAGGTATAGTTTACAACTCTATATAATCAGGGGGATGGACGGTGGAGTCATATACCTGTTTCCAGGTATCCCTTAATCATGATCATTCACCCATTCCGAAAATTCCTCAATAGAAAAAATAGCCATGTACAGCTCTACAGGTGGAGGGAGATACGGGGTTGGGAAGGGGGGCAGAAAGAAAGCCAGTAAATGTAGCTAAAATGTTCGGAAATAACGATGCTCGAGATAATGAACCACCATAGATCGCACTAGGGGGGGATGGGATTAGTATTAATAGTTAATCCACTCCTTCCCTCTGTGTGTGGATGTGATGGTATTATCTTCATCATCATTGATCTGCAGTATAATGGAATCATTCGTAATTTAATAAATTAATATTTCCCAAGCCGCCCTAGCAACTAACGACATCATCTTTAAAGTAGTTACTAGACTTATGAAAACAATATTTGTATTAATATTTGTTTTTAGTATATATATAAATTTCGAAATTTATTTTAATACAATTAAGATCCTTTGCACTTTGCACAGTGCTATGCCTATCCCGGATGTAAATGTACCAACATAAAAATAAAATAGCAGGATCTTTTCGTCATTAGGGGAGAAGGTGAAATGGTGTCTTCCCGAAATGTTAAAATCGATCCCAGAAATTGGAAAGTATTTTTAAAATAGTAATGGAATTTTGAAAACAATATGCGGCATTAATATATTTTATTTATGGGATATATAAGATCTTTCAAGGTGTTTTCTGCGGAACTAGGATCACTCGCACAATCCTATGTATACTGCGGACAGGAATAGATCAACTCTAGGAATAAAACATAAGAAATAACAACATGGATGCTATCATCATTTAATTAAATTAAATTAAATTAAATAATGTCTGCCAGGAATGAAACAATAAACAAAAAAAAACATCCATGCCGTCATGGACTTAATTTTAAAAAATAGAAACAATATTTTTGTAAACAGTATTTTGTATTGGCAGGTTATTTTTTAGTATATATTTGATTTCTCAGAATGTTTTCTGCAGAACTGGGACCTTTTTTTGATTCAATATAGGTCTACTGCGAAACAAAAGGATTCGACCATGGAAATAATAATAACAATGCATCCCGTCATTTAACGAGTTATAATGATATTTTCCCAAAAGTGTTGATAATAGCCCCGACCATTAAAAATTGTTTTTTTTAAATAGAAACTAGATTCTTGATAACGCTATTCTGTAGTAATATTTTATTTATGGTATATATATATACGATTCCTTCAGAATGTTTTATCCGCATCTAGGATTATTTGCAGCGACCTAAGTATAATTCGGGAGCGTATGAATCACCTCTAAAATAGAAACAACAAGGCTATCGTCTTTAAATAAGAATAAAATAAGTTTTTTTCCCAGGAGGAAAAATCTAGCATAGTCATTTAGAAATGTTTTAAGATAGAAATCAGTTCCTGAAAACAGTGTTTTGTATGAGTTTCTTGCTATGTATCTTTTTTAGTTGACTTTCTGTTTAACTCGGGGTTCTGCCCCGTTGAGCGTACACTCCGAATGGGAATTCGGTCAATCAGATATTGACGTCGGGAATAGAACAATATTCTCCCCAGAATGTTATAGACAGACCCAGCCGTTAGGGGAATATTTTTTAATTATTTAAAATAGAAACTAGATTTTTGTAAGAAATAGTTTGTAGTAATACTTTATGTTTAGTATATGAATGATTTTTTTCAAAATGATTCCTGCGGGATTAGGATTAAGGTCAAAGTGTAGTATCTGTTCCGATGGATACTGCACCCCATAGACTGGTATTGTCTTGGCCTTCGGGGCTTGATTTACGCCGGTCTATGGATCTGTCATGTGCAGTTCTAGGAGGTCGACCCTCCCAGGCTTCGCCTCCCCTCTTTGGGGAGGAGTAAGTTTATTTCTTACTGCCTGAGGCGCCCCTACCGGGGAAAGCCGACGGGGCTACCCAGGCAATTTTTAAACCCCACTTTCCCGACCCGACCTTGGGTCACATCTTACTTGTGGGAGTAAGATAAACACTGGCCTTGTGCCTAACTCCTGGAGAGGAGTAAATCAATACTCTGATAAATAACAACAAGGTACCTCTCAGCAGTAAATTAGGAAAACAATACTTTCCCGGAATGTAAAAAAACGTCCCAGACGTTGGATAATTAATTTTTATAAAGAATAATTTTTTATAACACAAACTAAATTTTTAGAAACTGTATTATGGACAAATATTTTATATCTACTATTTAAGGAGTTTTTTTCTTAAAAGGTGTTTCTTCGGTATTATTGTTCATTTGCCTCGTTGTGTGTTTATCTCGAAAGGGAGCAAGTCAGCCCGGGGGAAAAAAGCTCGCACAAGCACATGCATTCCAAACGGACATTTATGTTGCCTTTCCTTCTGATGGAATAGATGTGGAATGCCCATACTATCAGTGGCTTAGGTACGGTTTTTTGACTGTTTGGTTTTTGTTTGGGGGGATGCTTTTCGTCGTTGTGCCGCCTGACGAGAAGGTATGTTATCGCATATTGTTCCTGTTTTCTTAAAAAGCATTTGGGACTAATTATTTGCTGTTTTGCTAAGTAGCAACAATATTACAAAAATCTTACGAGCTACTTTTCTAAGACATTTTCTTTTTTTTCTTTTTATATATTTTACTTTTTTTTTCTCTTCTTCTTAAGTGACCCCAAGTAAGGCAACACAACATTGTGTATTGTCAGTTGCTTAAACTCTTATTCCAGGTACTTAATTTCTCTGATTATCTGACAAGCAAGGACCTGATTAGTAGTGAAACACGTGTAGTAAAAAATCTTTAATTTGAATATATATGATGAATAAATAATCTTTGAAAAAAAAGTGATGATTGGTCTCCTGAATGGAATGCTTTGGTAAGCCTTCCAAAAAATCACACATATATATATAAGTGTGTATGTATATATATATATATATATATATATATATATATATATATATATATATATATATATATATATATATATATATATATATACATATATATATTTTAAGAGTTTACCAATATATTTCTTTCAAGAGAGGATTTATCTCAACGAAAAAGATGTGTTATTTTATCATTTATTTATTTGATAAAGTTATTGGGAATAACTACTTTAAAAAATAAATGAATAATGAAATAACACATATTTTTCGTTACGATGAATCCTCTCTTGAAAGAAATACTTTTGTAAACAAATATACCTATAACTGCTCTGCACCTTATAATCCGGGCTCATTGTCCCGTACTTTACTGAATACATACTATTCTCAGTGAAACATCAAAATTATATATATATATATATAGCCCTTTCTCCTAGGAAAATCTCTTCACATCATTTCTCGTATGAGATTAATGTGGATGATTCTATTGATTTAAACGATCTACATGTGAATGGTTATTTGTATCTTGCCCGCTTAGACCATACCACATATTTGCTTGACGTTGCCCTTTTTCTTCGCAAGGATCTCGCTATTTGCACGTGTCCATAGCCTGGAATCTCATGGGTGCCCTCTTATCTGTCTTATGTTGTCTTTGCTGCACTTTACTTTGCATTTGTTCGTTTTGTACCGTTCCCTTTTTAACAATGACTGCTCCCTTCTTTGATGCTATATCCAGCAGTATTAATTATGCGTGGAAATTAATCCGTCAAAATCCATCTTTGTTTTTGGTGACTTCAATGCCCATCAGTTATACTGGCTTTCTCACTTTAACTGCACATATCTAGCTCGTGAAATCTGCTTTAACTGTTCTGCCTTGTGACTTGTCCAAAATTATCACTTTCCCCACACATTTTCCTGATAATGATATTCATCAAAACGCTTACTTGATTTTTTTTTCACACTTCTGTCTCTGACATGTTCTATTTCCTCTTCTCCTCCATTGGGTTCTACTGCTTATGCTTTGGTTGATGTTGAGGTTGATTTTTAGATGAAGTCATTTTCTAATCGTCCCTTCTATAGGACAACGTTCAGCAACAGGAAGGCTGATTGGGACGGTCTTCGAAGCTTCTTATGTGACGTTTTATGGCGTCCTATTTTTGTTATGTCTCCGAATGCTGCTGCCAACAAGGTTATTTACTGGCTTCTTGTTGGAATTAACACCTTCATTTCTGATCATAAGTTTCAAACCAAACCTCATTATCCTCCATGGCTTTCATCTGTCTGTGCATCTGCCATTGCCTATCGTAACCATTACTTTAATCAGAATCGTCGGGATAGTTCTCAGTCTTTTAGCTAATCCTACAGAATAACTATCAATACCTGAAGGAGATTAGGCTAAGTCTAGCTCTTCTCAAAGGATTTGTGACTCTATCTCATCTCAAAGGGTTGGTTCTCTTGATTATTTACAATATTGTTATTAATAGTGACATATCTGTTATTCCTCCCTTTTTTAATAGTCTTCAGGTTACTTCATCTTCTAAGGATAAGGCTGATCTCTTTGTTCGTCTTTTACTGACAATTTTTCTCTTGATTATTCTGATGCTGTTCTTGCTGATTTTCCCGTACAAACTGATCAGTCTCTTGATTCTGCTATCATCACTGCAAAGCTAGTTGCAATAGTTATTTCTAATCATGCCCAGTATAAGGCTCCCGGTCGTGATCCAAATCCTATTGTTGTCCTCAAGCGCTATGCTCTTGAACTTTCTTCTCTTCTCTCTTAATTGTTGAATCTCTGTTTGTCTCAGTCCTTTTTCACATCTTTTTTGACGGAGTCCCATATTGTTCGTATCTTTAATAATGCTGGTGATCATTCTGACCAAACTAAGTATCATTTTCTATGTCTCCTCTCTTTTCTAAGCAAGGTTTTTGAAATATTGTAGATTTTCTGGAAAGTCTAGGCCTCTTTAGTGATGTTCAGTATGGCTTTCGTGTTTTTCGTTCAACTGCTAATATTTAAACTGTTGTAATTGAGCGGACTTGTCGGTTTATAGATAATTCAGGAAAGAGTAGATCAATTGCGCATGACATTTTAAAGGCGTTCGACGGAGTGGCATTCTAGTTTCTTACGTAAACTTCAGCGGTATGGTATTGGTGGTGAGGTACTTGGTATTATGTGGTCTTTTGTTTCTGATCAACGCTTGCGAGTAACTTTGGGCGGTATTTCTTCATTCTCTTTTCCTATCAATGCTGGTGTTCCTCAGAGTTTTATTCTAGGCCCAACGTTGTTTCTTCTCTATAGAAATGATCTTCCTGAGAATATTCAAAAAATTAACATCTATGCTGATGATACCACTCTTTATTCTGGGGTTGATTCTCGCCCATATCGCTCACATCAGTGGAAATATGCAGCTGATGTAGAAGTTGACCTGGGTTCAGTTGTAGATTGGGGTACGAAATCGGTTGTTTCGTTTAATCCTGTTAAGACTCAGCTCATGTCTTTATAGTTATAAAGGAACAAAAATGTTATTACTGTTGGACCGACGCCGTCAACGCATCATCTGATCTTGCACTCAAGAGAAGCGATTGGAATTAGTATTCTTGCTTCGTGTTGTAGTTTAAGTTGTTTGTGGTCGTTTTTATAAACGCGTGCAAAATTATATTGCATTCGTCAAATAATGATGTCTCCTTTAATTTAGGCTTCTTGCATTGATTATGTTTGTCTCTATAAAGTTAAGAATAAATTGTATGATGGATATCTATAATTTTGTTGCAAGGCAGTATAGTGGGAAATTAATCACGAAAACAACTTAATTACAGAGAACTGTAACGTATCGTTTTGCTAATTAAATTTCTCCGTTATTTAAAAAAAATATTTTAGAAGCATGTCGTTTAGTTGTTTGTCTTTTTTTTTTCTTATTAGGGATTGGGGACTTGCGGCGATCCATATCACAGCTAAAATGTATCAGTTCTTTAACCGAACGGAAACTTATCGTATCATTCAAATGAATACATTTTCATATAATTTGCCTTGAAATTAAAGTGTTACAATGAATTCACATAAATAAATTGCGCGTCAAATTAATAAAACTTTAATTTCATTTCCTAAGAAAAACAAAGAATATTATTATTTGAAATAATTTAAAATGCGAACGTGTTTTTAATTTTCTGTCAAAATTATCGGTAAATAGCAAAAACTAAAACATTAAATATTTTAGTGACTTCGAGGATTATATATTACATTCAATAATATTGGTAAGAAGTGATGAAATAGCGTTTTGAAACATCCATCGATAAACAGCTTTAAGATTTCACGCTCAAAATAGAGAAAACTCTTTTAATAAATATATTTTGAAATGTAAACATGTAAGACAAAGACAAAAAACATACATGCACATGCAAATTAACTCTCTGTAATTCAATTACTCGAAAGAAAATTCTTATTTTCTGGTCAGATCCCTGTTTTCTGAATCTATAGGAATCGCTGGCTATTCACTTTGGTGTTTATAGTATTACCAGGAAAACATATCTCTCTTACACGAATAATCCAAATCTCTGTGTTTATTTCCCCTTAAACTATATAATCTACTGTGTAATATTTGTAAGACTATTCATTTATGTGGCTAGTAGAAAACTGAATAGCTTAATGAATCGGCTCCGTTGAGAATTCTCAGATAATTACTTAGGGTGATGGCCACATTACTGCCAGATAGAGATTCATATTAAAGCAAAATATGTCGTGGTTCCACCAATCTGGACGCCAAGATTTGGGCGGGTAAACAGGTCGATGTGTTTCGTTATGTGTAAAAGAGAAATACGTGCGTGGACCTCTCTATAGATAAAACGTGTACTCACTCCAATAAAGCCCCCCCACTTATAGTTGTTCCCGCTCAAAACAACCTCTAATTACAAGGTCTTTATTTAGAATGTACTGAAGTTTATGTATCTTTGCAACTATGTTTAAATATAAATTAGTCTGTCAACACTTGTTCGATTACATTATTCTTTATTTCAAGGCTTATCTTGTAAGTAGCTCTGCAGGAAAATAGTTTTTTTTTGTTTACAAGGACACCATAATTCAATTTTACATCAAAGCATAATCGCCCGGACATGTGTATGGCAATTTTAAGATGGATGCTTATACATATAGGCATGTCAAACGTACGTTGATGTCTTTACATGTCTACACTTCCTACGAATCTAACATGTTCACTATGCATGCGCCTGTCTGAATTTAAAATTAAAAAAACTGTCCAATCAGATGTTTAACATGTCTGTTCGGTCCGGAATGAATAGGTACATATAGTCAACCTGTCAAGATGTCGCTTGTCGGATTATTACTTACATGGGTCTAGCATGGTTATTTGAAATGTGTTATTTTTATGCTTTACGACTGTGCGAGTTTGATTTATTAAATACTTGCTTCGTGTTGTGGTTAGGGTAAGTGGCGTCCAAGCATTTCATGAAAAAGCTCTGTCGCCCGGTCGGTCGGTTTGTCATGCTTGAGATTAGAATATCAATGTAAAACCCGATCACGCTTACCTGCAATTGCTGGTCTGTAGGTCACACTAACGCTTAAAAAATGATATTTACATCCATTCACGCTTGCTTGCAATATACACAGTCAGTTAAAAGTCCGTCGGTTTGGCATGCTTAAGAAAGAAATATCAGTTTTTTTTATCCATTCACGTTTTTTTGCAATAGAAATTGTCTGTTAATTTGTCACGCTTCAGATTGAAATAGCAATTTTAAATCCTTCCACGTTTTATGCAATAGGAACTGTCTGTTGGTGGTTCGTCGGTCTGTCACGCTAACGATTGAAATAGAAATGTTATATCAATTCATGCTTCTCCGCAATAACCTTTGTCTGTTGCTGGTCCGTCTCTCTCTATATATAAATGCCTCTCTCTCTCTCTCTCTCTCTCTCTCTCTCTCTCTCTCTATATATATATATATATATATATATATATATATATATGTATATATATATATATATATATATATATATGTATATATATATATATATATATATATGTATATATATATATATATATATATATATGTATATATATGTATATATAGATATATATATATGTATGTATATATATATATATATATGTATATATATGTATATATATATATATAAATATCTCTCTATATATCAATATATACATATATATATACATATAAATCTCTCTCTCTATATATATAAATCTCTCTCTATATATATAAATATCTCTATATATATCAATATATATATACATATAAATCTCTCTCTCTCTATATATATAAATCTCTCTCTATATATATAAATATCTCTCTCTATATATATATCTCTCTCTCTATATATATATATATATAAACCTCTCTCTATGCATCTATATATATATATATATAACTCTATATATACATATATATGGATCAATATATATATATATATATATATATATATATATATTTATATATATATATATATATAAATCTGTCTCTTATATATATATAAATCTACACATATATATATATATATATACATATAAATTGATCTCTCTCTTTATATATATATATATATATATATATATATATATAAATAGATGTATATATACATACATATATATTTATATATATATATATATATATATATAAATCTCTCTATATAGATATAAATATGTATAGATATAAATATCTTTCTATTCATATATATATATATATATATATATATATATATAAATCAATATATTTATATATATTTAAACCTCTCTCTCTCGCTCTCTCTCTCTCTCTCTCTCTATATATATATATATACATCTATATATATATCTATCTCTTTATATATATATATATATATATATATATATATATATATATATATATATATATATATATATAAGCAGACTTTCTTAAAGAACACGGAATTTCTGCGTTTGTATAGCTTTTTTCAATCGTCGAGCAATCCTTCGGGTTTCGGATGGTAGTTTATATAGTATCTCGCCGATAGTTCGATTGTTCGTAATTTGCCATTTCTCTAGCGCTTTCAACATACTTGGTTGTCATTACAATTAGTTGTTTTATTATAAATGAGAAGAAACGGTATATAAACTACCACCACCCGATACCCGAAGGGTTGCTCAATGACACGCGAAAATGCCGTGTTGTTTAATTAAATCTGCTTAAATAATGACTTGCGTCCTAAATCTCTCTCTCTCTCTCTCTCTCTCTATATATATATATATATATATATATATATATATATAATATATATATATATATATATATATATATATATATATATATATATATATATATGTACTACTCTACTTATCCTAACGTATATTACAACTTGAGTTTTTTTTTCCTCTTTCGTGAGTCTACTACTCGGGTTTATTCCATCAAAATAAGGAAGAAGAAGAAAAGAAAAAAATATAAGACAGTCTCGTATGACAAAGTTGTTTTACAACGAAATGTTGTAAAAAATAATTAAATATATTTTTTTTAAATTGTACCATGTGTTGATTTTAAAAATATTTCACTTAAATACATGTTCATGCTTTAAAGATGTCAACGTTCTTATCCAAACGTCTTTTACAACTTGACGTGCTTTTCTGCCTCTACCGCGATTCGAACCCGTGTTGTTAATATCATCAAAATCGGAAAGAAGAGGAAAAGAAAAACACTATAAACTCGTCTGACAAAGTAGTTTTAGAACGAATGCGTGCAAAAAAGAAATTTAGATTAATGATTTGTTCATCTAAATTGTATCAAGTGTTGATTCTCA
This sequence comes from Sepiola atlantica, assembly GCA_963556195.1. Lineage (NCBI taxonomy): Eukaryota > Metazoa > Mollusca > Cephalopoda > Sepiida > Sepiolidae > Sepiola > Sepiola atlantica. The sequence goes on along the minus strand of OY744537.1, from coordinate 68,533,960 downwards.
AAACTATTTCACTTATATATAAGGTAACTCAATTGAAGAGTAACATAGCTAAAGTTTAATAACGCCTCGCCTGTCTATCACGGAGAAATGTTTTGCTTATTTTTGACACAAACATATACATTCAAAATATGTAGTGAGCCTATGTAGTGGAATGAATGTTTTTTCTGTTTTTTATATCGATGTTATGAACACAGTTTATGGAATGTAGTGTAAAATATTTAGGCTGGATATTAATTTAAATTTTGTTTGTTTAGTATTAGCTGATAAATAGTAGACGCCGTTACATTTTTAAAGTGTGTCAGAGTTTATAATGAGTGCTGATTTAGAAGTCTTCGGCAAGCTTCATTTCAAATTATTTTTTACGAGTCTAGCTTGTTTAAACTTCAGGTAATGATCATCTTCTAATATATCAGATTAATTCATTTAGTGGGTATTATATTTTATGTATCTTTTATGTTCAACAAGTCATTTCTTAAGGTCTCATTGAGTTTCTCCAATATATATTTGATTGTAAATATTGCATGGGATGGTATATATTCCTGCTTTAGATGTGAGTGTTTTAGGAAAATGTTCTGTTTTTTTAATGTTTTCTTTTAAATTAATCATCTCGAATAAGTATTTGAATAAACAGTTGGTGTTTGTTCTTTTTTCATTAAGTTCCATAGTTAGCATAGTATATGTATTATACATAAGTAATATGTGAATATATATGAGAAAGACATGAAGTGAGACAAATACAGAGAGAATACACATGACCCGTTTGATCAGAATCTCTTCTACTATTTATTTGATTTTAATTACATTCGAAAATTCATAAAAAGTGAAATATCTGTTCAGACATTTTTACAGCATAGCTACAATTAGTAAGTGTATTTAGTTATATATTATGTTTAGAGTTAGCTAATCACCTACTACCGCCGGACTATCGGTTTTCCTCGTTAACAATTTAATATTGTTGCTAATACGAAGGACCTTGGTACGGTTGTCGACAACTTTTTCAAACCAACTGGCCACTGGGAAGGCGAACAAAATAATTTGTTTTTCTACCTGATCGATATATCCTTTTCTCAACCTAACGGCAGACATTTTCCGTGCACTATGCATAATTCTGCTACGACCCGTTCTTGGTAAAGTTATCCAAGCAACAAATCATTATTTTTGATAATGATACCGTACACCTAGAGCGTGTTCAACGGTTGGCAACCAGGATGGTAAAGGGAATGTTTACGGCCACTTAGAAGGAGCGGCTTTAAAATTAAAGCAGCATGGGACGCGAAGAGACATGATTCTGGCGTACAACACCATCAACAGGAATTTAAACCAACTTTTCGATGTATTAACAGTCTCCGCGTACCAGCATCGGTTTCGTTTCAATAGAAGAAAGGCAGCATTTTCCGTCCGTGTTTCTGCTCCCTGGAACAACTTGCCAGAGGAGGTCATGACGATGACTACCATATCCAGACTTTCAGACTCTATAAATATTTTCTACCAGTTTGTTTACATGGCTTTTTGCACTTTGCTATATTTGTCAAATACATTTAATTTCTGGTTGATTTTGATTTAATGCATCGATATTTTTGAAATGAGGTTTAATACTTTGTATTATTTTGATTATTTTGGCTACTGTTCTTATCTTAGATGTTATTCTCACAACCTTACGATCAATGTATCTTCAAACCTTCTTTAGGTGCGTCTCGTCGAGTAAAATTACGAACTACTTGACACTTCTACCCAATCATGGCTGACGGCTCGAAGGCAATTTCCTCTTGTAGATTAAGTAAAGAGTTCCATTCGAAATACCATACGAATTCTCGATGATGACATAAAGATTCCTGACTTCGAAGAAGTACTAGATAACCTAAATGTAAACGTTATGAGAATAAAACCCAAGATAAGAACAGTAGTCCGAATAGTCCGAATAGTCCAAATAAAACAAATGATTTCGATTTGGGGATTTTATTGATCGTAAAACATAAAAACATTATTAAAACATTTTCTGAAATGGTCCTAAAACAAGTCCGCCAAATAATATTTTTGTTTACTATAATCAAGTACTTATCAATCTAGGATTCCTCGAAATAGGCAAAAATAGCATTTTTCTGCAAATAACTGAAATTACAAAATAATCAGATTCGCTCTATATTTCATTCACTTATCACTCCTATGATTTACCTTGCCGCATATTACGAAACTCCCATTGCATTTGAATGGATTATTAAACTTATGTATGCGTTATATTGTTCACACACGGACATTGCTTTTATTCATTCGTAAAAGTAATCGACACTTTTTAACCGTCGGTAATGTAAACATACAATAATTATAATTTTGCTTAACTCTGTGGCGGATTTTATAGCTCACGTATAAGATCTCCTGGCTGCTATCACAACGGTTGTGTTTTGAATATAAATGTTAAAACAATTGTCATGTCTAGCAACAGTAAATTGCTATGTTACCGCATACGTACTGCATATCAGTATGTAATATCTAACATATATATATATATGTATATATATATATATATATATATATATATACATATCACTATTACTTTCTATATATCTATGATTATATATGGCAATTTACCACTATCTACTTATATATATATATCTTTCTAATTTTCTATATTTATATATTTATCTAACGTTATTTATCGATGTCTATATTTATATAGGTCTATTTTTATCTCCGTATAAATGAATAAAACTTATTTTATTCCGATCACACCCACCCAAAAACAGCTATACACAGATATATATATATATATATATATATATATATATATATATATATATTATTAGTAGCAGCATTAGTATTAGTAGTAGGAGTAGTAGTGGTATTTTACTTTTTTTCAACACCATCAATTTATGTATGCATTAATTCAGTCAATGAATCTTTACCAAAATGACATAGTCGAATACCAATTGAGCGGTATAATCCATCAATCTTTCGTAATTCATATACATAGCAATACATTATAGAAGTCAATAAAAACAAATCATTTATCAGAAGATTTTGAAAGTAATCAATCACAATAAAAAAAACGTATAAACCATCAGGATGAAAATAAAAGCAAACAGAATAAATAAAACTCACACATTTATTTATATATTACTCTGTCGCTCTCTCTCTCTCTCTTTCTATGTGTCTCTCTCTAAGCTTAGCGTATATATATATATACACACAGAGAGACTGTGACGCTGTATCACAGTTCTTCAGTGTCGTGAGACGCGCACCTAACTATGGTCGGGATCAAATTTTCTAACATCTATTTGAAAATCAGCGCTTCTAATCATTCGGACGTAGACAAACGACGTAAGTATGTGACATCGCTATGCTTATATAAACATTGACAACTATTGGCGAGTGCTCCATTTCTATTTTACAAAGCACGTTGAATCACCCCTAATGCCACTTGACGACATTACTTATCACAGATCTATATAATCGAAAATAGGAGAGAAAATATAAAATAATAAAAGAATGATATCATTTAAAGACAGCTTAATTTAATAAATTATAATAGAAATGAATCAACGTAAATAATCTAAATTCCCCTCATAAAATATATTTTTATAATTTTATATTTTATCAATACTTGACAATAAGAACATATAGTGATTATGTGTATATGTGTGGGTGTAAGTGGGTATTCTGGTAGGCATGTATGTGTGTATGTATGTATATATATATATATATATATATATATGCATGCATGTGTATAATAGAATGTGTGTGCGTGTGTTAGATAATAGATATGTCTGAGATCACAATATAAAAAGATTTCCTTTTTCCCGCCTTGAGGATAACTTAGGGTTTTGACACGCGTACAGCCGGTGAAGTTTGGCCGTGTCTCTGCTTTTTCTTTCTTATATCTTTCCCTCTTTCTGTCTTTCTTTTTTGAGTTTTCGGGTTTTTTTTTCGCTTTTCGAACTAGCTTAATAATTTAGTATTTCCTTGAGATAAGCTGATCGGGTTTGAAGCAGTGGTCGGTCGTTCAAACTATGTGTGTGTTTGATATATATATATATATATATATATTTACATGTATGTTTGTGTATAATTGTATGTGTGTGGGTGTGTGGGCATGTATGTACGTATGATGTGTACGTGTTTATGCATGCCTGTGTATGTGTACGTGAGTGCGATTGTCTCAGAATTTAGTCAGTATCTACTTTCAAATCCCCTTTCTTTTCTGTGTGTATGTCCTGCCTCCACTCACAATATACATTGATCATAGACAGTAGGTGTCATAAAACAATGAGATGGGGGTTAATACTGTTAATTTTTGACACGACCCGATTCTTTTGAAAAACATGACCCCTCCTCCTACATCATCAACTATGCCCAATTTTACAATTTATAATTATACATATGACCTCCTCCTCACGATCTATAATAAATTATGCAATTCCCCCTCTCAATTTATACTTAAAGATTAGATATGCTTAAAATGTCCCCCTCTCTTTAAATATGTATTAAATAGGTTGTTACCCCCTCTCTCTCTAATTATATTTGAATTGTCGAGTGTGAATTTAATTCTTTTTTTCAGTTTCAAAAATGTAATCGTCTGGATCGGATGCTTGAAAAAAACACAAGGTTGAAATAAATTATTGCATCGATGATTATGTAATTTCGTGTTATTATACTTTATTTTATATATATATATATATATATATATATATATATATATATAAACCCGGTTGAAATTCTTTTAATTACTACCCTGTGGATGTTTTACTTGGATTATTATATATATGATTAGGCATTTATTTTGTAGTGGACAAAGTGTACGAGTTATGCAGTTACAGCTTTTCTCTTCATTACTAACTTTTTCATTTCTATTTGGGTGATGTTTATTAGGGTTGTATTTATTATTATTTTTAGTGCTCATATTTTTGTTATTCTTAGTGTTATTATTGCTATATTAGTCACTTTTTACGCAATGTGTTATTGTCTTCTTCTCTACTGTTTTCTTTTAGTATTTTGTTATTATTGTGTCTCTTAATTATCATTTCCAAGTTTTCGGAGAAACTCTAGGGCAGTTTTAGTCTATTTTTATTGAATATTTTATGCAGGGGATTGGTTTCGGGGAAGTGTTTGTCAATGAGATTTAGGAATTTATTGTCTAGTTTTGTTTTAGCATCTGATTATAGGGCAGTGTATACCAGATTATATTTATTTTTATTTTATTTTTTAATTTTAATTAATATTTGTGTCTTATTTCTTATATTTAGTTCTGATATTATAGTACCCACTATTTTTGTAGATCTGTATTGTAAATGTTGCTTGATTTTTTAAATACATTTTCGTTGTAAGAGTTATTGATAAGCCTACGTTCGATAGAATTATGGATGTTTGGTTTACGTATACTGGATTAGCGTTATCTTTTAAATATGGTTCGTAAGTATTTTCATTTAAGTTTAAAGTGACATCTACAAAGTAAGTTATTTTTTGTTAGTCAGTACTTCTACTCTTAGGCCTAATTTGTTCATTTCCATATATATATATATAATTTTCTTGAATTTTTCTCCTTGACCTTGTTAGAATCGCTTATCATAGCTGATCCATCCTCTCTATATACGCCGATATATGTATATCAAATATATTTGTGAGCGTATATAAAATAAATGACCCCACAAGATATGATGCCTCCACAGAGTCAAGGACACCCATGGCCAAATCAAATGAGTTTGCCATTTTTGTTTTAATTGGTCATTAGTATTGATTAAAACTGATTTTCTACATTTTTTAATGATGTGGATTTCATCCTTGGATATATCAGTATACATCTCGGAAAATTCTAGGACGATGTTGAATAGTTCTTCTGGATATGGATAGAAATCTACGATGTCAAATTGTAGGAAGGTACACTTATTTTTATTTTCGATATCATTAAACCAAGTGATCGCTTCGGCAGTATTCATTCAATAGTTAAATTCTAAGTCTTTGTTATTTGTTTGTTAATTATAGATAGAATTACTTTACTAATTCTTCCTATTTCTAGTTAGGCCGGATAAATTAAGCGAGTGCTATGATAGTTGTGAAAATTATATGTGTGAACTTTAAATAAGATATAGGCTTCCTTAGGTTTTAAGTAACTAAAGTTGTTGCTAATTTTTAGTCTATTTGTTAATTTTCAGCATATATTATATCTATGTAGTTACGTTCGCTTGTAACTAGTGTTTTGTAGTTTTTCGTGACCAGTTTGTTGTACTCTTGTTTATTTATTTAATGAAAATTGCTAGTTTTATCCGCTTTTACGGATATTGTTTTTGGAAATTATTATGTTGTTTGGTAAATTGTAAATCTTTAACTCATGTAAGATGTCATTTTAAAAGCTAATAATGAGATCTATTGGTTTTGCCCTTTTTGGGATTTGAGACCGTAGGATTCTTTTGTACCCAGGTGTTTATGTTTATTATTAAGGAAGAAGGCTGCTCTCCATCGCATGTAGCGTATTAGTTCGTCCGTTTTTGAATTAATTTAATAATGTATTTATGCTTGCCAGGTATATATATATATATATATATATATATATATATATATATATATATATATATATATATATATATATTAAAATGTTTCTAAAATAATCCAACGTAATGGAAAATGAAACAGGAAATACAAAAACTATATTGTTCATGTATTCATCAATGTTTCGTCTTTAGTGTAGACTTCCACAGGATGACGAAAAATGCAGAAAAAATTATACAGTCATTAATTTTGATTTGCTTAAAAACATGTGTGTTTCGGCTGTGAATGAAAAAAAGCAAAAATGAAACAGGACGATTTTTGTTAACCCGTTATCAGCAGCAGTTTACACAGTTCAAGGGAAAGAGGAAATTGAGTTTATACAGGGTGGGCCAAAATAAGGGTCCTATCTTTAAATTTGAATAACTTGAATTTGAATAACTTCCACAAAATAAAAGTTAAACTCACCAAACTTTATGTGTGTGTAGACTGACCCTTCCGAGATTTTTTTAAATAAACAAAACAAATTTTAGCCGAAAAAAACCCTTCTTAAAACTTACAAAAACTAAAGTATTGTTTTTTACACTGTTTTGAGTTTTTAAAGCAAAAATAATGTTTTCTAAATGAGGGTACGTTCCTTAGGGCTAATACGGCTCATGCTTGCTTCGGAAGGGGTCCTTTACTTATTCTAAAAAAAAAAAAATCAATAAATAAAAAAGTTATGAATTTTTAAAAATAGGACCCTTATTTTTGCCCACCCTGTAGTTGGCAGTTATTAATTTTTACTTTTATTTTAAACTTAGGGAAAGAGAAAGCGTCTGGGTCATTTGTGCCACACAACTAAGCGTGGCCAATAGTTAATATAGGGGAGGGGCGGAAGTCTGATCTTAGTGTAATGTTTTGAATTAAAAATCGAAAGAAGAAAGAAAAGTAATTATATTTATTATGAATGTAAACCCGCGGAGAGTTTTTCTATTTTAAAACGACAATTCTGATTAAAAATGAAAATTGTGGTAAAAAGAGAGACGACGGAAATAATACCTATTAGTTTATTTAGTTAAGTATCAATGTATTATTTATTCCTATTTATTTGATTATTTCATTTGTCTACTTAATTAATCAGTTTTTAAATGTATTTAGGAGCATATAAGTATATGCATATGCAATATGTGGAAATATGTGTAAAAAAAAGTTGGACATTTTTACACTCGTTTATTTATTTATATGTGAATGTATTAATTTATATTTATTTAGTTTATTATTTGTGTATTATTAATTGATGAATTATGCAAATATTCATGATTATATAGGTGTATGTACATGATATATGTGGATATATGGCAAAAAAGAGCAAACAAATAATATTCCTTATTTTTTAAAAACTTATATTTGAATGTATTTTTTATTCCCATTAATTGAATGTTTAGTCTATTATTATTAAACCAATTATCATTACGTTAATTATGGGTATAAAAAAGTGTATTTACATGAAATATGTATATATTAGTGTGATAGAAAAATAGAAATGATATAAACTAGTTTATTTATTTGTGTGTCAGTGTCTTTATTTATTCCGATTTTTTAGTACCTTGTGTATATTTATTAATAGAACATGTGGTATGAGATGGTTATGCAAGCTGTGATGTTAATTTTTGCTCCACTATGATAGGTTTGCTGATTAATGGAGATCAATTATAGAAATCATTACGTTGTTTGATGGTGTTGCAGTGCTTGTTCAAGAAGTGTGCGTCGATATTTATTTGATACGAATTTAATGATTTTAGCTTGTTGAAAATTAAATGAGTGTTCGTGTTGTGCAGCATAGAGGAAATCGAGTTAAGGGAGTTACTATTTTTGAATGTATCTTGTGTGTTCACCGAGCCTTCACCTCAGTTCCCGTTGAGTTTCCCTTATGTATATTTCAATCGCTTTTTTCCTCTATATATATTTGAATCGCCTTTTTTCATTTTTGACTTTTTCATTCACAGTCATGCCGAAACTCGAACGTTTTTGTGCAAATCTAAATTAATCACTATATGATGTGTTTCTGCATTTTTCTGCATCCTGAGAAAGTGTACAATAAAGACGAAACAATGTAGTTGTTGGCTTTTTGTTTTCATTGTCCATATATATATATATATATATATATATATATATATATATATATATATATATATATATAATATGTGTCTAAACAGAGAGACAACATATATAACCCTCGAATGTCTTCTACACTCAGTGAAGATGATTGCTGACGCAGTGGTTTATGATACTTAGACTATTTAGTCGCAAAAACGGTCACTACGCATAGACCCACTGATGAGTTCTTGTATTTTTAAGCTCCGAAAACAATTTATTTTCTTTTATATATTATTTATCTTTTAGTATCGTGTCCTACGGAAAGCTGATTTTATTAGTCCAGATGTAATAGGTGTAATAAGACGTATTTTCTTCTTCAAATGAAAGAATAATACCTCATTTTAAAGCAATATCTTAGTATTTTAATTAAATAAATTATTCATATTAAAATTCATTGTCGATTACATCATTTTTGGTGGACTTTCCTAATCATTTTCTGGTTAAAAATAAAACCTTTCATTTTCATTGTCCGTCCCTATAAATGATCGAGTAATTTTAGTTTCTATCGATTTGTGGCAAACCTAACATATATCTTTTATTTGACGCACTGGCTTCTTTGAAAATCTGACAAAACAGAACACGCCTTTCGGGCAGTTTAGCGTCCCGAGTATTGTTCGCCTCTAAATCGATTCTATCGATTTGCCGAGTCTCTCAACGCGATTTGTATCAAAAGACGGTGGAAAACAACGCGTCGTTTAAAAGACTGTCAAATGCCGCCGGCCGAACTAGCTATTGTTTACCGGGGCGATTGGAAAAGGTTGGTAATTGTATGACGCCTCGATAAAGGCTGTCGAAATGTCTTCCCTAGCTTGTGGTGATGGCGAGCTGTGTATTTACTGGCGAACGGAAGTCAACACGAGAGAACTGTCCGCTTCAGTGCAAACAGACAACGCCCATAATTAAAGATTTCGAGGTACCGCGCCCATGATGAATACAATACAACCCAGGACGTTAAAGATTCGGAAAGAACGCCGTAAGTAATGGATACGTTGATTATGAGCGAAACTGACATGCGGTCGTATCATCCTGATTCTCTATCAATAAGACTATGACCTTGACATCAAAAGAGGATGCGCCGTTAGGCTATTGGATATCATACGTCAGAGGAAATCGGCCATGTCAACTTTAATTGCAGTCGTATCTACTGGTGTTGGCACACCACTAATTATTCATTTACAATTATCATTCTACCTCTCCAGCAAGTAACTGTCTCCTGATGCGCACCTCTACCTACACAAAAGTCAGATATGTCATAAGCTTGAGTACTATTTCCCCAATCTGGAGGAAGAAGGGCGCTCAGAAACTCTTTCCTGCCTTGACAGAGGGCAAAATAGATTTAAACATGTTATGGAGTTGACTCATTCTCTTCCACACAGCCCCATTCTCATAGAAGAAAGGTTGCTAGTCTATCGTTGTTTGACAGGTTGGTGCTCGACTGAGCTTCACTCTCTGGTGTCCAACTGAAACCATTCACCGCATAAACTCTTATAGCTACAACGTTTGACATAATTTTTCGTTGTTCTATGTGTACCTAACACTAAACAGAACGTCCATAAACAAAGAAATTCCGATCTATCGAATACAATACCATGGCGCTGCTTACCACTGACTAAATCATGGTCGTTTCCAAGTCTAATGTTAACAAATTCTTGTCGAGCCGTCCGCCTAAATAATAAAAGTCCAATCATTTCCAATCCTCTCAAGTTTTTCATCGCTAACCGACAATCTTAGGAAGCTTCATCTTCAAGTGGCCTTTCACCATTGATAAGCGGCGACGAATTAGTATTAAGTACAATGAATCGTTTTAAATGGAAAATATGTCCGGGATTACGCAGTCAAAAGCGGTTATCTTGAGTGTGAAACGAACAGGTCATGAAACGTAAGATTTAATTATTAAAATATGTATATTTGGATCAAAAAATATTTATTATGATAAGTGCAATATATATATATATATATATATATATATATATATATATATATATATATATATATAGCATAATGGTTAGCGTGTTCGCTATCGGCTGGGGGACCGTATTGAATCCTCGGTCAAGGCATACCAAAATATGTATTTAATACTATCTTTACTAAATACTCAGTATTATAATGTAGAAATCAAGATAACAAGAGCAATCCAGGAAAAGAGTTGGCATTCCCCCCCCCCCGATATCCCGTCGTAGCAAATGAACAGTATGCCTTCGGCACGTTGTCTACTAAGACCGACCATATATGTATATTTATATGTATTTACTATTAAAAAACGCGCCCGAGCTGGTGTTTGTCTAGCTTTTGCAGATTGGCAGTTAAACCCACTGGATAGACAACATAGAATTTTACTGGTCCCTTTCGATATTCGAATGTTGTTGACTTTGAAAACAAAATCATAATCTTTCCTCTTTCACAGTTTACTATGCTACGAGTTTATTCACTGTATTTTTTGCACAATCTTCTATCTACCGTTAAGCTTCTTAATTGGTGAATCATTTCGTCGGAACGTTTTGTGCTGATAGCAAAGTAACAATAGTTCAGATCAGTGACAACACTCTTAATGTACGTTACTTTTGGTCGACCTATCTTCATATCATTTTGTGATGAAGCTTATGTTAACGCAATTTGTACTAGGGTATATCCACTCAGTCTCCTGACATGGACACGACATTTGAACGTCTTTTCTTGGTTGTTACTTTCTTACTCCCATACTTCGTTTTCCTGTGGAGACCTTCATTTGATATTTCTTCATCCACTTGAAATTTAACGCATAACTTAGTAGTCTCTGTGAAAGCTGTTTATCCTGTCATTGTGTATCTTGTTTACTGCCTTATTTTAGAGTAATAAAGAAATATCACACCGATATGCACGTTTAAAGTCCACATGTTCCGTATAACTAAATGGTATGAGTATAATAAAAGGACAGTTAGGTGTCTAACTGGCTTTTTACAATATTTATGCTAATGAGATTTTACATAATTGTTCGATAAGTATTTAAACATTAATACATAACCATATTGTCTCAACGATTTTACATGGTGCGAGCCGTTTTGATGTTAACATTGATAAAGCCGAAGTATTGTTTTCACATCTATCTGGTGCATCAACCGCTATTCTTTCCATATTCGACGAGGTACAAACAAGTTTCTCTAACTTAATAGGTCCCGCACTGTCTACCTAATTCAATCCCCTGTCCTATCGCACCAATGTTACATCTCTGTGCTTGTTTTAAAAGAACTTTTACGGAATATGCTTCGACGAACTCATGGCACTTGTACACTCTTCAACGAAAACACCTCCGAAAAACCCGTCGAGCAGCAAAATCGCACCTCGTCCCTGTAGAGGTAACAAGACACCATAACACTTTTTACTCTAATAACTTATTTCTTCGGACCATTTACATTTGGAATTCCCTCCTAGCTCCCAATTTCTCTGACCGTACTAAAGATTCAGAAATTTAGATGTAATGTGAACAAATATAAACACACCTTCTAAGATGCCGCTATGACTTGATTCCTAATCACATTAGCCCCTTATGTTTCCATTACAAGGTGTCTTATTTGGGGTGAATAAAAGCTTTTAAAAATACGGAGATATGCACACATATTCAGATTCATTCATATACGAACATTCATATATACTTTCATTTGTAATTTAGTTTTTATGAAAATAATATAGCATAGTCAATACAGATTCCTTTCTGAAAGTGAAATAAAATAAACTGTTTTCGCTGTGGGTAGTAATCGTTTATTTTACTCATGTGTGCGTAAGTCAGTTGAATTACTTTCTTTTAAAATGTAATTTTAACTGAAGAAAAAAAATGTTTCAAAATCTTAGTTTTTTAACCGTTTTTATTTACATTTTGACATTCGTAAACTCCGCAATACAGTAAATAAATTAAAAATATATGATACGTGACAGTCATTTATTAAACTGTACTTTTAAAACCGATTACGCAAATAAGACGCGCCATCACTATCGTATGAGAATATTCTAACTACTCTATATAACATAGTACACAACAATATTTCTTAATGATGTAATATGATGCGATATTTTATGTTAGAACGGTTTCAAGAAAAATATTTATTGTGATAATGGTGTTATAGTAACTATAGCTAACTTATTTTGTTAAGTATGATGTTCAGTTAGAACCATAAAATTAGTAGTGACATGAAAAAGAAGCATGGCATAACGAACTGTCTCTTTTTAAATATGTTCCACGGTGAATTCGAGTAAAATGGGGGGGGGGTCCTTACGGAATAACCTTCAAATTCTCTGCATCTTCCCTTACATAAAACAAAAATCTGGCGTAATGTAAGTACCAGCAAGAATTGTTTATATTTTTCTGTTACACATTATAATTAAAAATAGAAGGGAACATCATAAAGTAGGTTGTATTTAACCGTGAAAGAGCATCACTTTGCCGATTAGAAAGTATTATACCCTATCCCCAATGTTTTTATAATATAAGCTGGTAGACCACCATTTATGTAGGTTTAGTGAGGTACCTTATAACGTTTGCGTCAAACCTATGCAACAATTATTATCTGTTTTATTCTTATTTGATTACATTTTCGTGAGGTGGGCCGAATAATTTGATCAGCATTTATTTGGATGGGATAGAATAAACAGGAATTACTTAAAATAAATTTTGGTAAATTTATATTTTTAATCTTCGAGATAACCCGTTCCATTCCCAGGGTATTAATGAGAATCTGAAGTCCTTATTCAAAGTACATCTTCATTTTTTTAAATTTCTATAATATTTAAGTTATACATAAAATAAAGAAGAACGTCGTATTTTCGTTTAATAAATTTCAAGTGCAAATGCATATCACACGATAATGTTTTACCTCTTTTGATGAAATATATTTATATAATTGCTCTTGATAATGCAGTGATCTACTTCAAAAGCATTAATTCGGTTTTAGAATTTATAATATTTTTACCCTTGGCAGCAGTGATTATCATAATGGCTTCTAATCTACATAGTTGACAGAACCTAGAACCTGGGACGTAGTACCTATATTTTTTAAAGATCGACTAGCGCAAAAAGTAAGGACTATTTTTACATTAGTTAGGGAAGTTCCTGCTATTTGGTCATTATTTTTTTTAAAATGAAATAACGATCAAATAGCAAAGGGTATCCTTACTAATTTAATCAAACATTTTAAACGTAAAAATATCTCTAACTGGTGATCTTGAAAATATCTAGTTCCTATATCTCAGGTTCTAAGTTTTGCATACTATGTACATTAGAAGTGGTTATACTAATTACTGCCAAGAGTAAATATATTATAAAATCTAAAACACGAATTTCTCTCGGTATATAGACACAAAAGAACATTTTAATATATCAACTCTATAGCCGCAACTGGCACCTCTCCCCCATCCAATAATAAAGCACTCTACACTAACAGAAGACCCGCAACTTACTTTAAAAACCTTACAATCAAATTCACATAAAACAATGTCTAAACATGGTATTCTCGTCATCCCTATTTAGAAACCTAGTGAAAACCGCGCGAAAAATTTGCATAACTAATTTCAGGACACTTTTATAATTGCATGGGGAGTTTCTCAATCAAATGACCTCGATCCCAGTCTTTTACTATAAGTACATCCCTCATTTCTATCCTCAAATTCAATCTTGAACTTTCGAACTCCAATCTTTTAATCTTTTCAATGTAAACTATTATTCTTACGCACTTTCTCTTTTACTACCCTTTACATTAGACACTCTCCTATGTTTGTAATTTCACAAATGTGTACTGTTCACGTATAACTGTACCGTTCACATATAATATAAAACTTTACTACGTCCATACGGCTTCTCTATACCAGATATTCTTTTTGGATCTACTTTACTATTCCTTTTAACCGTTCTTCCTATATGTTCTTTTTTTACTCAGTCCTACTCCACGGATTGTATAGTTTTATTATTTGTAACCAATCGTCTCCATTTAGTAGTTTAAATCTCCGTTATTTCTGATCAGTTTAATTAAGTTCAGTTTATATAATTAGAAGCGTATCACTTCTATTTAGGTACTCACTTCTGCTCTTCCTTACCGCGACGTTCTCTCCATCAACAGGAGGCTAACAGCACCCCTTACTATTTTTAATACATTTATTTGTCCTGTTCCTTCTGCTAGCCGTAAGGAAATCCAACATTGAAATAAAAATAGAATAGAGAAACAGGAAGCAGTGAAAGAAATACAGGTAATGGCAAGGTGACGGAAGTGGGGTGATCTAAAGGGTAACATTAAAAGTGATGGGGAGGGGGACAGAAAATATAAAATAGGGAGTTGGACATCGAAAACAGATTTTGAAACAAGATAAGCAGCAGTGAACAAATAAGTGGGATGGTCAAGTAAAAGTAGCGAGGGAGGTAGAAAAGTGAAGGGGTGTGTCAGAGGATTTGTTGGCAAGAGAAGTAGTGTCAAAAAGTGGGAGCGAAAGTCGATGTGGAGACTAAGTCTAGTGATTGGAATCGATATTTTATAAATTAATATTAGGGGGCAAGGGTTTAGACTGGGTTCAAGGATTATGGTGGAAAAACTAAAAGCAAAATAAAAATAAAAATAAAATAATGAATTAAATGTAAAAATAAAAATAAAAGTAAAGATAAAAAATATTGTTAAACGTATTCAAATATATGAAATGGAGAAACATGCTTAAAAATGTGAAAGATACCCGACAAGATTATTAATCTCATGAAGAAAGCAATGGAAACATGAAAATTATAACTGACAGTTGGAGGGCTACACTTGATAGATATCAAAATACAGAGGCATTTTCCAAGGAGACTCTATCACCTTTATTGTTTATCCTAGTAAATGCAGACTGTGTGGACAAAGAGACGAAACATAAATCATATCATAAGTGAATGTAGCAAACTTGCCCACAAAAATACAATAATATACATGACTGTGTAGGGAAAGCAATACACTGTAAACTGTGCAAACAATTGAATTTCGAATACGTAGACAAATGGAACAAACATAAACCAGAAAGAGTACTGGAACACGAAAAACGAAATATCCTCTGAGATATGGATATACAAACAGATAAACTCATATAAGCAAGGAGATCTGATGTTATTATAATCGTCAAGATAGAAAAATCTTGTAAAATCGTAGACTTCTGCTGTTCCACCAGACCACAGATTGAAGATGAAAGCCAGAGAAAAACGAAGCAAATACACAGAACTAGCCAGAGAACTAAAAGGAATATGGAGCATGTAGAAAGTTAGTATTATACCAATAATCGTAGGAGCACAAGGAACAATGCCCCAAACTGGGAGAAAAGACTGTAGGAATTGGAATCGAAGGGATTATCGAAAACATATAAAGGTCGGTACTGATCAAAATCGCTGCAATCTTGATGGCGGAAACCAACGCGCATAAGCTACAAAGGGTAACCAGTAACAAGGAATTTACAACAGGGAAAAAACAAAACAGCTCGAAGGATACCACAAGACGAACCAAAGAACAGAAACTGCAAAAAATCACTTCATAATCTCCCCCACCCAATTAAATTGCACCGACCTCAGCTAACAAAAGTGTACCAAAAAACAGAAATTACAAGAAACACTATAAGATCTCCTCCTTCTACCTTACTAAAAAAAAAAATAATAATAATAATAATAAAATGGTGCCGACCTGAGCTGACACCAGACAAAATATTTGCAGAGGGTCGAAGAGGATGAGAAGACCGAGGAGGGACAGAACAAACCAGACCTCCACTGAAAAAGTGCGTAGAATGCTGGGACCTTGCGGAGGCTTATTGCCATCCAACTCCCAAAGAGATCAAGGGTCCTTACCAGTGGGAAATCAACATGCTTACAAAAAGAACAGATACAAAAATCAAGAACTATATGAGTAGCTGTCCTACTAAAAATCCTGCAGAGAGGGTGAGAGAAAGAGAGAGTGAGAGAAAGTGAAAGAGAGAGAGAGCAAACAGAGTTTCTAATTACTAATTTTGTCTTTAAAAAAAAAATTAATTCGTTTTACAAACTCACTCTTTATAAAAAGAGAATCTTATTTTGTCGTAATGAGTTATGGTTCTATTTTAATCTATTAAGCGTTCCGTGAAAGCACGTAAACACAGATTCTGTTTTTTACTCTTATACCAACCGGGGAATGCGTTGCACATTCTGATTCTAGGGTGCTGTTCGCAAGGGGACAAACCCTTCTGCTGAATTTGATATAGATCAATTCGATTATAAGATTTATTTTTTCCGAACTTTACCTTCTCTTACAGGAGGTGTGTTGCTTTATTACCGATCGCCTTTTCCCGAAGTCAAACAATTTAACCCAAACTCAATAGGTAGTTTAACGCGTGACATTTTTCTTCATATATATATTTATATATATATATATATATATATATATATATATATGTATATATATATATATATGTATATATATATATATATATATATATATATATATATATATATATGCATACTAATTTATAGTGAAGCCAGTGTTGCGCCATCCTCATAAGTGCCTTTCTATCTGTTATTGTATTGGCTGGTTGGCAAGGATATGTATAGGTATACTGGAAACAATACCGGATAAGAAGAGAAAGACTAGTTTCATTTGAGAGCTTTATGTCTACTAGAGTATTTGTGCAATCACAGTTTAGGGTGATGCGTTATAATCTGCTTGTTGTTGTACACGCCCTTTCGGTGGTCTCTCCATACTGACGGAACGCCACATGCAAATATGTTCTCTCATATCTCGAAAAAAAGACCATGTCAAGACAAAACTGTTGAAGACAAATGAGGTTTATTCGCTTTGATCTTCGTTTAAAATAATAGACCAGTGAGGTGAGGGGGGCAGAGATAGAGATAGATATTGATAATCACTGTTTAATCATATCTCATCAGAAAATATTAATATTACATGTTCACACTCGTAGTGCGATCAGCGAATTGCCGACTTCTCTCACCCACTGTCTTTTGGCCATGCGACGTCACATCAGTTTCTATTAATTTCCACAGCCACAGTAAGCCTAACCTCGAGTTACGCAAGTTGATCCCGACTGAGATACTAGCGCGTCTACTCGCCCAATATTTAACAGAGGGTCTTATCTAAGCAACTATTCAACAGATGGGAGGATTCATACCATGCCACTTTACATATATATATATATATATATATATATATATATATATAGTATAAATTGTTTTTGAAAAGATTTTTCAATTTCGACGTGGCCTAAGAAAAATGAATTTTGTAAGAAATGGCAGCTGAAACATGTATGCACATATGAAGCCAATAATGTGTGTATGAATAAAATAGAAGTTCTACTATTATACAGCTCTACTTGTTATTCCGAACTATTGAATACACACTGGAGTTTCATTGTATTTATATCCAGGAAACATCAATAAAATCATTATATAGATATACTCTTAGACCCGCCCCCAGCGTTGCCCGGGAGAAATATAAAAGAATTAATTAAAATTTGTCAACATCCGACCGAACGCAAATAGGTCACATTTTTGAATTGTTGCAGTATGAAATGGGAAGGAAAAGAATGAAGGAAAGAAGGAAACCCAGTTGTAGAAGCATTTCTGTCTATCCCACAGTACTGGTATTTAATTATTCTTTTGGATTAAACTCTCGCTCTATCTAACATTAGAGAGGCCTACAGATCCCTATAAAACTAAGTCCCCCCGTTATCTGGATATAGAAATTCCAATTTTTGTGAGGAAAGAAAAAAAGAAACAGGAATAAAAGAAAAAAAGAGAAATGAGTATGTCTTCTGAGCACTACTGAAACACACACATATAATTAGGGAGCATGCACAGAACAATAAAACATGTGTGTTTGACGAGAAATGATGATATTGACAATAGTTAAATTACTACATATTACATTGATTACTTGTCAAATTACTACATAATAACCATGAATTAAGAACATCCGGCCCATAGTCCCCCCCCCCTCCGTCGTAGGCAGAAGTTAACAATATATATAAAGAAGAAATTGTGTTAGACGATAAGGTTCGAACCATAAAACTTTAGACTTGGATCTACCATGCTAACGTGTCAGCCACGAACGCGATTATAAAATGCAAGGAAAATAAAGTCATGTAAACGAAACCAGCAAGTAGCTAATATGCGTATATCTAACGATCCCCCATAAGGCGATCAAATCTAGGGTCGCACGTTTTGGGTCATTTCTATATCAAGAAATCGATGTTTTATACAATGTTTGGATATTATGCGTGTGGGAGATGTAGGATTCGGAAAATGTTAACTTTATGTTTCTGTCGAATATATTGGTGTATATGGGCATAATTCAGAAGTCGAGTTGCTGAAGAAACTGTAGGCGCCATGTTGAATGTAGAAATACTGCTTAGTTTTATGTTTGTTAATTGCATTCTATGAAAACCGGAATGAGTATAAATGTATACGTAATAGATAGAAATAACGTAATCCTATATTCTCGAAAGTCAGCGGAATTAGCGGAACGTCCATTTATGTAGTAAATTCATAGCAGACAAATAAGAAATTATTTTTTTGAAAAGTACACGTTGTTTATTAGTTCTCGGTGTCGATGGGGTGAGTGTCGGTTATAAGTGTTATGGGGAAAATGTTTGCTACCACTTATATAAAGTATGTTTTGAGGAGAGTCAAAGATATTGGGTCAAAAGTAATATTTAGTGTCAGCTAAAGAAAAATAATTACAAATTTACTAAAACAAATACTCAAATACGCTCGAGTGAATAAGCGTAATATAGTTATGCATGTGGTAATTTTCCTATTCTTCAAGAAGGTCAGGGGAAAATTGTCTTAACTTTATATATTAGATATATATGAATATATATATAAATATGTCTATGTACATATAAATATATATATATATAATTGTATATAGCCTTTCAAATTATGTCTGTTACCTTTAAGCCCAAACGTCAAGCTCTAATATTAACGAACAGCTGAACTCCATCAAGCTAACTTCATATTCGATCTTATCTTTCATTTTGATATTAATGTTTCCGAAACACATTCTTAACTGATTCGGTGCCGGATTGTTTACCATTATGTTGCAGCAAGCGCCAAGTAATTGTCCTGTCTTCAGATCGCCAGCAACATTTCAAAGGCAAAACAATTAATGCGAACATATTAGCGTCGACATTATTTTTCATCGCTGTCATTTGCGCTAAAAATATGAATAATGCTACTTTCAGTTTTGTAAACATAATAACTCATGCGAAAATAGGATGAAAACTAATTAACGCGACTCGACACATAAGATTGCGAGAATATTTTACAGAGAGTGAAGTGTAATAAATTGTGCGTATGACGAAAAATAATTTGCTTTTACTGTTTTCAGTTTTTAAAAAACATATTTTTAAACTTGCAGGCAGATTGCACAAAATTTTACTTAACCATCGGCACTTTTATCAGTTGGGTCCTACAATCTGAAAAATATTTTCCTATTCGCACATGTGTGCAATTGTTATCACAATATACGCCAGCCTATATACTAAAAAGTTTCTAAACAAAACCGACAATTTATGCGGAGATAAGTAAGTCGTTTCGGTAATCTGAAAAGTATCCCTTAAACTATATTTGCTTTTTGCCTATTTGAACTTCGGGTATATATATATATATATATATATATATATATATATATATATATATATATATATATATATATATATATATAGTCTCGGAAGTTTCTCAACCATTAAAACTATATTAAAAAAAAAAAAATAATAATAATAGTCCCAAGTCTTTCAGTGGAAAATCATTCATGTAAGTCAATTTATTTTTTACAGTTATTATATTAGTTTGTTTCTAACACTATTTTAAGGGATCATCAGTAGTTTACCATGAAAAACTGTTCCGGGAATTTAAAAACAAGACAGTATTTAATTTCATGGCTTCCCAGCAGAGTTGATCAGACCCCACTTCCCTTAAAAGACAAAAACATAAACGTTCCTTATACTAAATCTACGTTTTGTTCCATATAAATGTTTTGCTGACTTATATTAGTTATTTAAAAAAAAAAAATTGTTTACCTGTGCTGTTCGTCTGTCTAATAAAATGTATCCGTTACTTACAATATATATATATATATATATATATATATATATATATATATATATATATATATATATATATATATATATATGAGAGAGAGAGGGGGTGGAATAGTTGTGTGCTTGAAGCATTACTGGTAATTGTGATAAATGTATTAAGAAGGCCAAAAGCACTGCAGAGATCCGGATTGATGGAAAGAGCAAAAATACACAATCAAAGGAGAGGACGTACAACTAATATTTAATTATATGTTCAGTCTTACATGAACAGCAAGTATAGTGTAAGGTGTGTGTGATGTCCGACTGATTAGAAATCATTTGATATTTCGGGAAAATCTTCCCCTTGTCAAAAATAGACACACAGAAAAGTCTGACTGTGTGGAATTCACTAAGATGAATGCCAGACAGAAGTAGTGAACACAGGTGAGTCCCGCAGATAGAGATGGAAAGACTGCAGCACATAATAAATCAATAAATCTTTAAATCATATCCTACATATATATTAGGTTAAAAAATAAGTGTTTAATATTAAATAAATTAACTGGTCATTATATGGTCAGTAATCAACTGTTTGTTGGTAATAATATAATTTTATTTATATATTTTATGTGTTTATGAATTTTCTTCGTTGTATACAATCTTATTTATTTATATTTTTTATTAGATTTGCTTTTGATTATCATATATTTAAGTGATGATATTAATGTAGGGTTTCTTCGATTATAAAATTAATGAACATAAAAATAAATCAGTTGTTTAATTTTGTTCTGTCCAGTTTCTCAGCGATCCGGCTCTCTCCATTGCCTTCAGCCTTCTTAATACATTATATATATATATATATATATATATATATATATATATATATATATATATATATATATATATATATATATATATATATATATATATGAAGTTAATCCAACAAAAGAGGCAACTAATATCTTTTAATTAGTGAAACATCCGGATAAAGACTAGATAGACGTTGAGATACTTTGCTGGAATTTTGAATTCTAAAAAAGTTTGATTCGCACCTGATTTTATTTCATACTATGCTATATATATATATATATATATATATATATATATATATATATATATATATATATATATATAAAAAGAACATTTATTAAGAGCCATCAATCGAACTTAAGCACAATGTTTCTTCTCCAGACTCCGGTTTTACGTGAAGCCATTGGTACAATCTGATCTAAACTACTTTAAAATTCATATATATATATATATATATATATATATATATATATCAAACTAATGTACTCGTTGCTACTCAAAGAAAATTACAACTGAAAAAGTCAATTTAAAAACCGAGTCAATGTGTTTGACTAAAGTAAATTTTTAGATCCTGTTTACACAATACACTAAAGAGAACTGCATCGCCATCACCACATAGCGAATGAGAAGGTTATAAATCAATTTAATTCAAGGTATTTACTCACATTTTCATTATTCACATATTGACTTCACTCGATGTTCCAGTATTTTTAAATTTCAACGTTATACGTTATATACACAGATGCGAATTATATACACCGATTGACGAAATAATATATGTTCAAAACTTTCTACATCCGAACCTTTGACCTATCAGTGATTGTTACTGCTACTGCCTATTAAAGATCATGTTTTTCATATCAGATAGAGATATTTTATGATCTATCAACACAATTACATCACAGAAATCTGAAATTCAATATTCCTATATAAGTTATATTTTAAAAAATCTTATTTTGCGAGATTTCTGAATGACAATCTTTTCAATTTTGAAAATGTGTCATGCTCATTATTTTTTCAATTTCGTTAGATAGAAATTTTCACCGTCTAATTTAAAATTAATCGAGCAATTTGTTTACTAAACGATTTTCTTGTTTTTCTCTCTATATAACATAAAACTAAAAAAACATTTAAACAAGTATTAATTACGTTTTAAAATTGAGTGTGCTGGCTCCTTTAGAAGTGTGTGAACATTACTTCAAAATTGGCACCTAAATGACGTGTATTAATGTTGATTTCTCCGGCGGACGTCATGTTGTTACTCGCCTCTCGTTAACCGAGAGGGACGACGTTCTCTGGATATGTTTCCCCGGAAATAAGGTACACTCATGTAGAAGTAGACGACGACATATTTTCTTCATTTATCTTAAAGATAGACATACGCTGCCCTTTTAGTTGCAATTGATTTTGCCAATCTTTCAAGGAGACACACCGGATCTTCTTAGATATACCCATGACGTATTTCTTCATGGAAATTGAAACTGAAATTGATTAAACAACGTCAAATCATTTTTCATATGATTAAACTAAATAAGCTGGTCCATTGCCAATATATGGGATTGTATACGACCCTGTGGCCAAACCCTGCCAATCATATAATGTGTAGTAGGCTTAATCACGTCAATACACCGCGTCTCATTACATCCCCGAAGTTAAGTGACATTAAACCCAATTAGTAGGCGATAATTTGGGAATACTAGACGCTGTATCGGATTCCCTCCTGACCGGGCTATACATGCAGCTGTGAATGTTATATTCATTTGAAACGTTCTACTTTGACGGAAGCCGGCTCAGTCAACTCTAAAATCATATAGCTCTATTTAGCTTTAAAACATATTAATCCATGTAATATACTCACTACTACTACTACTACTACTACTACTACTACTACAAATACTACAAATACTACAGGAATTACTACTGCCGCTTTTGCCGCTGATTAATAGTCTTTCAACAGGGTTATGTTTTTGCCCACGTTTTATGTTAGTCTCTGTTTATTTTTTCTCGCGACGGTATTTTTTCTTGAAGAGGGACGACGAATAGAATAAACACTGAAAATAAGTTTTATTCAATTCAATAATATGGATATGAATTTTACCTTAAATGAGAGTGTTTTCTAGGTTGAACCTCGCAATGAAGGTGTGATCGCTCCTATCTAGCAAGACATTACGTTATCAGAATATATTCACTAAAATTTACGCAGCAATTAATTATTGTCTTCATATTGTTACTATGTAACTTGATGAAATTAACGAAACATAACACGTTCTCTTTTATAGGACAGAGTTGATTTCAAATGTCATTACTCGGCAGGAATGTGTTATGCCACAATGTATAGGGAAATCATAACTGTAAACGTATATCACTTCGAGTAATACTTTATGACATGTAACTGCATCTGGAGCTGGATGTAGCGTTGAATCACAACTTAGTTACGCTAATATCCAGATTCACTTCAACCGAAAGTGATAGTATCGGTCTAGGTCTGATCTATTTATTAAATATAATGTGTGAACCAGTTAGTGTGCATACATAATTTCGCAGCCGATACTATTACATCACAATTACATCATACATAACAAGTTAAAGCAAACATTATGTATGCATATTTGAAAGTATTGAGGACTTTTCCAAAAATGACTGCATTCGGAATTTAATAATCCGAAAACTATTGATATTCTATTACGCGGAACAGGCAATTACTTCAGAATTAGTTATTTATTTGAATTATTGTGGGAATTACAACGGTTGTCAAATTAACCGAAATCATGAACAGATATTTTGTTATTGGGTTACATTGAAATTATTTAATTCTACTTTTAGAAAATCTGCGATTTGCATTCCTGGCCAACTGATGGCAAAAAGCATAATGAGGCCAGAGCGACGCTGAAACTCATTTGGGACGGACTCAGAAAATATGCTGATGAAAATGAGGTAAATCTATCTATCTATTTATCTATCTATCTATCTATCTATCTATCTATCTATCTATCTATCTGTATCTTTTTATCTCTCTCTCTCTCTCTCTCTCTCTCTCTCTATATATATATATATATATATATATATATATATATATGCGTCTGTCTTAAAATACATTTTTTTTAAATATTGGAGCTTATTTCTATCATTTTCAAAACCAGCTTAACCATCTGATGAAAAGAATGTTTTTCTTTAGCAATTCCAATTTAAAAGAATTCACATGTACTCACGTCTGCTCTGTTGCATATTATGGAAATATGAACATTACTATGTTCAATTAGTAACATTATTTCATTCTCATTCTCATTTAACCATAATTATGCTCTATCTCAAATATTAAACATACATTATCATATTAGTAATTTTTAAAGATATCATTGAAAATATATTTCTAAAACATTTTAAAATATCCCTGAATAATATATATATATATATATATATATATATATATATATATATATATATATATATATATATATATATAACTCTAGGTATGCTTTTATTGTAATTAAAAATGCGTTACTTGTCTAAAAATAATTTCACTATTACTCTTAACTTAAATTCCTAACAAAATTAACGCGTAGACCTATATAATTAAATCAAAAGACAACAGTTACTGATCTGCAGGTTAAGAAAAAGAATGAACGCTACACAGAGTTTAAAATTCTTGTGTTTTTCAACTGTTTCATTCATTTTTGATCATGTTCTGATGAAGAGCGCAGGACTGCTCGACATATTAAAATTCAAATATATTGATAAAAGAGATGATGTATCCGTCTTTCTGTCTGTCTGAAGTCAAAACTATAAGGTTTGATCGCTCTCTTTTTATATCTACTTATCAGCTCCTATATATACCTATTTCAAAGCTTCCCCAAATATACCGCGTCTTTAAAATTTACATAATTAATTTGTTTTACAGCTTCTAATAAATTAATATTAACAAATATACACTTATGATAGTTTTTTACAGATGTCTAAATCCACATGTGTTAACATGACGTCTAATTAGAAATAAAAATAAATATTTTTTTTACATTTATCAGAAATTATGTTTTAAAGAACAAATTTATTGAATCGAATTGTTTCATTTCAAAAAAGGTCATGAATTAGAAAATATTCAAATTCATATAAAAGTTTAATACGAAAACGCGTTTAGTTTTAATGCTAACAAATGTTAACGTAGGCGCGCAGAATCATCCCCAATATTTTCATCCCTAATATTTTCATCCCTAATATTTTCATCCATAATATTTTCATCCATAATATTTTCATCCCTAAGTGCGAACTTGACTTAAGTTCCAGAAAGATAAATGGTGCCATCATTGTTATTATTTTTTTTGCAAAAATAAAATTTTACATCATGCTTGATCAGATTTAATATGTAATTACTTATTCTAATATATTTTTGTCCAATTAAATTAAGTATTTTAGACTGGAGAGTGGGGCATCTATAAGTCCAGCAAATATAATTTTTGTTACGCCATCTTCTGAAACAATAAAATAAGTTCTAGTTAACAAATGTCTTCTACCTATCGAAGAGAATTTGAAGATTTTGTTTTCTAAACATTTTCCTTGCGTCTACGTCTTACTTTGTTTAAAATATAATTCATGCAATATGTAACTTAAAACAACTAGCGAAGATATGCGACCGAAGGAAGCATATGTTTGCTAGTTATCATAACGGTTATAGTTATACATACTTTTATGTTATCATAAGGCTATTTTGATTTGTCAAATACAACGAACTTCATTATTTAACACCAGCAAATGATTTCATATATATATATATATATATATATATATATATATATATATATATATATATATATATATGTTTTATGAGGTTTAGCCTTCGAAATATAATAAACATTGGCCACCGTACTAATATTGATTCCATATAATACATTATAAAATATTAAATAACATATTATTAAATTCTACAATATTTTCACTTATCTATCTTTATCTATGAACTAAACAAATTCTTCAGCCTTACATCGCATTGCCACTACTTTCGTAACGTCAAACCTATATATATATATATATATATATATATATATATATATATATATATATATATATATATATAGGAGTAGACACATTAGAGAGAGAGAGAGAGAGAGAGAGAGAGAGAGAGAGAGAAGGACATTTATAGTTATTAAATAAATAATTTGTATTTCAGCCCCAGCATTCTTACAATCTAATACTTTATGGATTTTTTAACATAGCCCGACACACACACATTATATATATATATATATATATATATATATATATATATATATATATATATATATATATATATATACAACCATTATTAAAAATTACACAATTCGACTGTTTAATCGCCATTTTTTTTCACTTATTCTGATGATTTTTAATATTAAGAAAATATAAATGTCCCATAGGTGTCACGATCCTTTTCGATTTCTCGTCGAATCATCCTCATATATATATATATATATATGTATATATATATATATATATATATATATATTTATAAATGTATATATATATATATTTATATATACTTATATATATTTATATATGTATATATATATATATTTATATTTATATATATACATATTTATATATATATATATATATATATATATATATTCATGAACATGTAATGAATTGAAACATGGCTATTGTTCTAGGAATTAGAACATCAAGTCTATAATGACGTACGATCGATTCTTAAACAGTTTAGAAATACTTTTTTAAATAATTTTATAAAGTATGTCCAAAACGGTTCTATCAGCGCCTATAGCAACACGTCTAATTGAAAATCAGAAAAAAAACTCGTTCTAGAGAAATATCAACTGACAGAAAGAATCACCGGTGGATATATTGGTAGCATAGGAGGGGCAAACATAATAATACCTATAAACAAATCACAGGTACATATAACAAAATTAGAACAGAAAACTTTGCAAAGATTTACCCTTTCAAATTTCCTTAAAGGGGTCAGAGGGGTAGTGAAACAATTAAAATAAACATATAAATAAAAATATAAATAAAATAATAATAAATAAATAAATAAAATAGAATACAAAATATGAAATAAAAAATACAAAAATGAAAGATAAAAATAAAAACAAAAAACATAAAAAACATAAAAATAGAAATAAAATAAAATTAGAAAATCAAGGTTGACGAGTATCAAGGGTTTTATACAGAAGCTTTTTTAAGAAAACCTCTTGCAAAGGGATGTGCAGGGTAAGAGGGTAGCAGTAAGAGTATAGAGGAAGATATAGACAAGGATAATGCTTTGGGGAAAAACTTATACAAAACTTTTATGGGAGAAAGAAACAGAAATAATAAGGAAATAGGGGGTGTAATATAAGAAAGAGTATAGTTCGGATTATACCAACAGCACTGGACATTGAAGTGTATAAAAATATATGATTTGAGGAAGGGGAAACGTTATTAGTAATTTAACTGATGCGTAAGGAAGAGAGAAGCAGCCTTACAGGAAATATATAATATCTATTTTCATTTGGGTTCTCATACCAATTACGCATTTAAAGCAAAATCGCAGAATGGAATGACATTAGATGTGGGAGTGCGGAGTATTCTTGGAAATATTTTAATCAGAGTCCGGCCGTTAAATCGTGTTTGGACAAAAAAACAGAAGTAACAGAATTTGAGTTTCGATATGCGAGTATATTTCCTGGATGATATGGGGGAGGTCAGTTAGGACCAGAGGAGATAATACTATTATTCATAACCTATATTTTATCGGGAAAGTTTGTATTCATACCTCCGAGGCTTTAGTCCTTTCAAGTTTTTAATTTCTTTTTATATATGTATTTTATATATAATCCAGTAGGTTAGGAGAGTCTGAACAGTAACAAAATCTTATTATTCCACAGTAGAATTTGTCCTGGAAATCAACGGAATACGGCTCCCTAAACGAGCGTGCCTTGCGTTCGTGGCAGTGACAACTATTTCGGGTGTATAATAGGTTTGGCGTTACGAAAGCAATGACAATATGGAGCCATAGAGTCAAGACCCCATAGTGTCTGACAGTTCATAGCCTCGCGTACTTCATACCATGTAAATGACTCATGGCGAGCAATTACCTATCAACATGTGCCGTTCATTAATGTCTCGAAATTTTCAATCGGCATAACTTCTGTTATCAATATTGATAGCGTTCTTCTCCTTTTGACTGGCATTTATTCTCGTCTCATTAACCCTTATCATAGATGATTTAATAACTTATTGATTTTTAACACTTCGTCTTTTCCACGTTTCGGTATACCAAACGCTATGATGATAACGATTCATGCTATGGAAATAAAGAGAAAAGAAAGAAAAAAAGTTAAGGGAGACGTAGACAAAAGGGGAAATATACGCACGGTGAAAGTTAATTCTAATCAATTAGAAGACGAGTGAATATTTCCAATTACAAATATACCAATATAGGTAGCTTAACGAGTTGCCCACGAGACAAATGGTAGCAGAGTTTTAAGTCTCGTTGATTTCGTATTCTTGCGTTGATTTTGTTTTGCACGCGTCGTCATAACTAATTTTAACCGCCATTGTAACGTTGTTCTCTGTGTTATACTGTTCTCCAAATGCAAAAGTTATTATAACAAAAATAAAGAATTGAAACAAGGAAAGTATGTTTTATAACTTAGAATTCATTTATAAAAGAATATCGACATTCCCTTGATACACGCCCCCCCCCCCTTACAGATGTAGTCAACCGCCGCATCCCCTACCTGGGGCGAGCAAAAAGCAGATCGTCCGATCACTTCGATTTTATGTCTTGTTCTGTTCCGATCGTTGATGTAATTCTACAATTGCTTTATTACATTCTCCAATCGGCATGTTGAAAATACAATCATATGTTTATAGTCTCATTCTTAAATAATCAAAACAATGACAGTCCAATTACAAACCCGACGTCTACCCACACTTCTCACTTAGATCTCGTTACCATTTAGGTTATAATTTTTATTTACTAGCCTGTTCTTTTGAATCACCCAGGCATAATCTCATTACACTATACCAATAAGAGGGTGTGTCATTCCGTTGAATTGCGGAACTTTTGCAATTACTATTTTTATTGGGTCTAACTGGAGTCTTCCGTACTTTCACCAAACTTCGACGAATTAAAACGTCGGAACTTCAGGCGCAGGTAGATCTACTTTGAAAAACTAAATCACATACGAATCTGGATTGTTGATGATTCTTTTTTTTTTAAATTCTAATCATTTTTTGTATATTTGTTTATGTTACCAAGTGTTTCAATGCGGGAAATAGTGAACGAAATAAAAGTTTTCGGAAGAACAAATTAAAAAAAATGAACTAACATTTTAGCTTAGATGATGAAAGAGAATAAAACGAGATTGTAACTTTGAAACGCAGGTAAGGAACGACTGAACAACTTCCAGTAAGCTGAAACTCGTTTTGAAGGGCTGCGTATGAGGTGTGTTTGAACAGCTGGATCTGCTAATCATGCAGAAACCAAACCACGTGAAATCATATGGAAAGAGAAAGCGAGTGTGTGTGCGTTGCTGTTTGAGTAAAATAGGGTAGGATAAGCAAAAAGAGAGTGATTATTTAGGGATAGAATATAACATCTTTCCTAAATGAAGGGATTTTAAGATAAATTTCAAAAGTTTATAATAGTAGATACTGTGTGGGGATCAATTTAATTTGATTACTTTAGCGTATTTATGAAATAACATGTGATGAGAATGAACAGATGTTCGAGAATATTATGCAGAAATCTCTCTCTCTCTCTCTGTTACTCTCTCTCTCTCTTTCTCTCTCTCTCTCTCTCTCTCTCTCTCTCTCTCTATATATATATATATATATATATATATATATGGGTGGGTGTATTTTAACGATTTACAGTATTTTCAAATAAATCATCTTCTAAGCAATGTGTCCACATAATTTTCTCAGAGACGTCTACAGCTGTTTCCAGACAATATTCGTTTATTTTCAGTTAAATAACAGAAATGTTTAAACTTTTTGCAGAACATGGTCTTCGGTGCATTATTCTTTTGTATCCAGAAAAGTGAAACAATAACAATGTCCGAAAAAAGTTAATCTCCGACTAAAACAAAAAATGACAGAAATCGATCTAAAAGTTTAAATACCTTAGTAAAATCAAAGTGCATATTATGTAATTCAAGTAAGGTACTAGTTATTTTAATTAATACTTTGCAAGTAATCGGTTTTGGGCGGAGATAATTAAGAATTAAAGATAATTCAGATAATTTTAAATTTTAAAACATTTATTATTATCATTGCTATTATTATTGTTTTGTTATAATTATTTTAATACTTTATGCCCAAACTTTCTAATTGATTTAAATTTGAATGTATATGCATGTATTAGTATTTCATATTGTCAAATAAATAAATGTGTATAAGGCGTTAGTACGCTAGACTGCTCAAATGCCTTAAAACCTTGAGGTACCCGCGATATAGCGAAATAGCAATTTGGGGATGGACTAATATATATATATATATATATATATATATATATATATATATATATATGATTTAACTAAACATCTTTCTATTGGATTTACTTAATTTTGAACATTTTCAACGCTGCCTCCACGAAACCCCTTTTTTCCATCTTGAAATCTCAATTCACCGGACACCTTATCAACAGACATTCACCAACTGGACAAACTCCATATTTGTTTACACGCATACTCTTACTCTCCATTACTTTATTCTTTTTCAAATTTTGGATTTTGCTTTTCCACTGCCAACTTATCCATCTATATAATTCCTCTGATGATAAGATTTTAATATTTGAAAGCCTCGGCTTAAGGAAAGAAAAATAAACATGTTTTTATCGAGTACACCTTGCATTGAACAATCTATTTATATTTATTATTTATAAAGATAAATGAAGGAAGAGAGATAAAGATGTACGAATGACAAAACTATTTCAACTTCGATTGTTCAATGCAAGGTGTGTTCGATAAAAAAAAGATGTATATTTTTCTTTCCTTAAGCCAAGACTTTTCAAAGATTAAGATCTTATCATCAGAGGAATTATATATATATATATATATATATATATATATATATATATATATATATATATATATATTACAAAACATCATATTTATATAAAGTCTCCTGAATTTCTTTTTATATTGATTTTGTAAAAAGAAATACAATAATTTTACTCCTGTCTAAAATGTCTGATTGCAACAATATATTTTTATGACACGTTAAATTCATTTCAAATGGAAACAAATTAAATTATATATCTCAAGTTGAGTTTTTTGAAAAACATTCGAAAATTTTGATTCTTATCAATTAAAAAAAAATCTTTTGACTAAATACAAACATTAAACAACGTGCGTTTACATCTATTGTCATGTACGTGCTTACCTAACAGGTGTTGCCCGGGAGACTCAGTACTATAATTTTGCTTCACTTTTTTAACTATTTAATTTCAAAGTTAGATTTTGCAATGTAATGCTCCTTATATCTAATTAAATGGTGATTTGTTCAACACGAAAAAGCGGGATATTTGTTATTCTATTCCGTGGGTTAAACAGAAAATAAATGTGTGTCAGTTTTCCTCAAATTCGCGGTCAAATTCATACATTGACGATTCAAATCTACTGAGGACAAGTTAGTCGTCACATCTTCTTTGACGACTAACAGGTAGAGACGAGGCGGATATAGGCATTCCACGGAAATAAAGAATCTGATGAATCTAGAAAGGCATGGGGATATATAAAGGTGAAGAGATAATAAGGTAGCAAAAATCTGGGAGATGAAGTGAGATAGATGGAAAGTGAGGCATGGATACACAAAGAGAGTTAAAAGTGAGATGAAATAGGAGAGTGATATAGAGTAAACAAGTCATATATACACATAGAACAGGGGAGATCAATTGCACGAAAGAAGCAGAGAAAGGGAAGAAGGAAAGCGTCAATAGATCGAGAAAGAGGTTGAGAGTGTGAATGAGAGAGATAAAAGAAGAAACAAATTTAGATTGAGAGAAAATTGTCGAGACAGATAGATATGATTACGAATAGAGTGTGTGAAACACAGAGCGAGAGAGAGAGAGAGAGAGAAGGCGTGAGAGGGGGTAATTTTGAAATGCAGAAATTGAAAGAGATGAATTAATAGATAAAATGATATAGTAAGAGAATGACATGCTTACGAACAGAGAGAGAGAGAGAGAGAGAGAGAGAGAGAGAGAGACAAAGACAAGATGATATAGAAAAATGGAGAAGCATTGCATTAAAAAAATGATAGCGTCTGTGTTTGTATGGATGTGACAAGTTGAATTCGTATTTTCACATGTGTGCTTCTTCAATGCTACATTTAAGAAACTCGAGCAGTTGATATGAATCATTTTCTTAGCGAAAAATTAATGGAGCTGAATCATTAAATTGTATCAGAACTGGGAAGGTCGAGTTGGGTTTTGATAAACAGTTGGAGGTGATCAATGGCTGACGGAAATGAAGGAAATGGAAGAAATGCAAGGTCGGGGATGGCGATGGGGGGGGGGGGAAAGAAGACTCAATCGAAAGACATAAAGTGAAGAAGAAAAGCGGAAAAATAAGGAGGAAAGTAATAATAACAAGATAATAACAGTAATTATGAAAAATAATGATACAAACTGATGATAATTTGTTGGCACCGTAGAAACTACGGTACTGATGAAAACAGCTGAAATATTAAGAAAAGCTCGAAAGAGTAGAAACCAATCCACATAGCCAGATGATATTGATAGACAAAAGGTATGTGAAAATAAAATAGTACTTTATAAGAAGATGTGAATATTCAGATGCAGCATTTGACGAACCAAAGGGAACTAAGACTGCTTGGGTAGGTATGTTAGAAAAAGAAAACATGCGCACCTCGACAAGAAAAGCATGATCGTACTGGAATCTTGATGGGTATTACTGTCACTTATATTTCATAGAGACGCACTGTCCCTTATCAGCGTATCAGATAAGCAACTGGTGCAAGTACACTTAATGAATTAGAATTATGATAGAGAGAAGCGGATTTTGAATCTAGATCGAATTGTGTCACTCAGACTCAATTGCACACCACCTGTTGATCAGTAAGAAACCGATTACAAATGAAGATTTGGTATCTGTCTATCTGAAGCCGAAACTATTCTATTACTTCTAACCATTGTACTACATTTGTATGTTCAATTCAGAGATAATGTAGGATCTATTCTGTTGTCATCACACCATTCTTCCAGGCACTACCTTCCCGTTTGATGGGGCATATAGTATATGTTTGTTCACTTGATACTATCCTCCTAAGCATTACCTACTCCATTTGTAGGGCAGTGTAGTATATGTTTATTCGTCATGATAAAAGAATCCCAGGCATTAACTCCTCATTTTCTTGAGGGGGTAATATATGTTATGTAGTCATGAGACAATCCTCCTAGGGATTACGATCTCTTTTATATTGGGGGAGATTTATACAAGCAAAAAAATGTGACCTCTGGTCGCATAATTTTGCTAGTAATAATAATAATGAACAAAAAGAATTAGTAGTATCAGTAGTGTTTCAATCTCTTGTAGATAGAAATACTACTAATACTAAAAGAAGGAACAGAATTGATAACACACGAAAAGGGAAAGTAAGGATAAGAAAAAGGAAACAATGATGAAGATACTAAAAATAAAAATGAAACAATAATTGGAAAAAAGACGAAGCTCTTAATCATCATAAGAATAATAATAAGAAGGACCAGAAGGGAAATAACCATCGTATCATCAGTAGGAAAGGTTAGGAGAGTACTGGAATTTCATTGCGACTCAAATTGCAAGAATTCAATAATAAACGGCTGTTGTGAGAATACACAGCTATTTGCCATGGTGATCGACATAAACTGTGAGTACTACTGAAGACTAGTTGTCACTCGGACACTGTATGAGATCACCTGTTTTTCCAGTGTACGATCACTGGTAATGATTTTTGTTCATGAAAGTCGCTCCAGACAAGGCATGAAGCTGCTTGATGTAAGGAGCTAAAAATAAAATACTACTTCAAGGTCAAAAACTAGCCAACGATAAGTGTCATATGGACAGACTCAGACTCAGAAACCAGCAACTATTTCTTTTTTGTCAGAAACATCACTCATGAAATGTGAGGATTAAATAGCAAATTAAAGGAAACAAGCGTTACGAGGCTTCCGAAAGTAAACCTAAGGTCCACTTTCTACCCTGTTATTCTCTTTCTTGTGTGAGTAAGTGAATACTAATAAGATAACCCCTCCCCGAGAAAAGCACCCATAGATGGGCGTTACGGTTCCCAATGAATGATATGAACGAGGAGGGAGAACACCAAGTAAACCTCTACTGGAAGGATGCGAAAAGAACCAGGACCTTGGGGAGGATTCTTGCTTCTGAAATTCCAGAGAAAACGAACAGTTTTTGCCAGCAGAAAAATCAATGGTTAACGGCTGTTTCAATAATGTAAAATGATTGGCAGAGGCGCGATGTGCTGAGAATCTTTGGAGACTTGTTGTCACTCATACACCAGAGATCATAACTTGTTATTGTCAGAGATAATGACGTGTATGAACAGTTTTAGTAATCAAATAATAACAACAACAACAACAACAATAATAATAGTAATAATAATGAAAAGTTGAACAATAATAAAAAGTAAAAGTAAAATTAAAATTACCTTAAACGAAAATGTATGTCTCCTATTAGTCTAGGTAGGAATCCTATCAAATAATAAATAACTGAACAACACGCGATAGGTATCCATAATTGTATAGTCCTAACTCATGTGTAGGGCTAGCTCGTTACTCGTGGCTTATGGTCGCCCTAGAGGTTATATATCTAATAATCTGCTGCTTGGAACTAAAGAATTTGATACAAAAAATACAAGCTTGATTTCTACAAACAAAAACACATACCGTATCCGTTGTTGCTCAGATCAGAAAAAGCTTGTGAACTTCGCAGTGGAACCAGTATCCGATAGAAAATATCTGCAACTGGAGACACCTAGCAAAAGATATCTGAACGACTGCGACCTTGGTCCTAGTGAATGCACACCCAATAAATTAGTCATACGAAAAAAGACCTAATAGAATCCCGAAGAGTATAACACAGGAATTCTATCATTTTACCTTGCACTTGATAAGCTCGATACAAATATAGGTGATCAAACATACCAAA
Source organism: Sepiola atlantica (assembly GCA_963556195.1). Lineage (NCBI taxonomy): Eukaryota > Metazoa > Mollusca > Cephalopoda > Sepiida > Sepiolidae > Sepiola > Sepiola atlantica. The sequence continues at coordinate 68,498,357 of OY744537.1, read as the reverse complement.
TATCAGCGAAATATGGTAGGCACTTTGATAAGATCCGATATTGCCCCACAGATGATTGCAATGCAGATAGAGATATCATGCTAAACAAAAGGCGCTCAATTTTCGAAATACATAAGATAAAAGTAAATATAAAATAAGCTGATGAGCTAAATTAAATTTGGACCATAATTGAACTACAGAATGTACAAGGTGATAAGCGAAATTGGAAGTAATATATAAGCAATTAAAAGTTTACATGAATAATCTTGCTCTAACAAGAAAAATATATTGGTTTATAAACTGTCAATGATGATAAATCAATCAGATTGAGAGCGAAGTTCTTTGAAAAAAATAGCTCGTTGTTGAATAGGCGAAAACCACAGAATTTAAATACTCAGACAAGTAACCCACATGCACATCTCAGAAAGGGATCAGCTCCGAACGAACGAACTGGCAGTTAAAAAGGAAATATTGTTCGAATATTAAATGATGCATTGAAAACAGGATATATCATTGAAAATTAAATAAGTAAACCATGTAATATTTACAACAAGTCCACGAGCGACTTGAAAGTTTAATGTCAAGACCAAGATAAGATTGTTTAAAATACAGACAGAGAACTGTATGTGAAAGTAAAATCGAATCGAAAACCGATGAACTTTAAAGAAATTCAAATGGAGAAGCAGAAACGTTTAGAGAAACCTAGATTTAAGACAAATAAACTGCAGCAATTCATGAAAGCCTTAGACAAAAAGTTCAACCGCATATTCAGAAGAGAAAGGATGAAACACTGTTCTTTCAGCAAAATAAAATGTTCATAACGGAGCGTAATTTTCCAAACAGAGTTTAGGGTTCGATAAATATGCAGTAGTAATATTTCAGGAGAAAATATCTTTCGCAACACATTTAATAAATCCCAATGTTTACACAATAATAAAATTAGTGTAGCAACCAAAATAATATAAGGTATCAGGAAGAAGGAATACACCATCATTTAATGAAATGAGAAAGTAAAAAAAAGTATTGTAGATTTCTATGCACTGTATTGAGCGCAGAATTTAAATGTGCAAAACAGAATATCAGCGATAAACATTCTTGTTGTCCATGTGGTCCAATATCATTTCATCATCCTTCCTTAACATCCTTAACTGTAAAAAATGAATCATGAAATGATAAAATGTCTTACATGCTATGCCCTTAAAACTGTCAAGTGCTTCAACAATGATATCGACATGAGCTTCGCGTTAGATAAGTGTGCAAAAGTAAGATTCGAGGGGACGAATATATGAAAAAATAAACAAATCTTTATTTTAACACAGTAATAAGGGATTGATGGGAGAATAGGCATATAAAGACTTATTTATCATGTAGATGGATTCAACCATACTCAATTGTAAGAGTAAATTAAGAAAATAATACTGCCGATTTTTATGTAGTTTATTGAGTACAGAGTTCAATTCGCAAAATAAAATATCCGTAATAAGCAGTTTGTTTGATCATGTGTTTTAATACAGTTCATCATTATTAACTGAATCATTGTTGATATATCTTAAGAATAGAAAGTGCTTCGCTTGCGATTGCATGCACCATACTAAGGCTCATGTTTACTTTCTCTACATGCCCAGATAAGATGGATGCAGATACCTAGTTCAACTAGAACTGCTTTACAAAATAGAAAATAATATTCTTTCAAAGGTAGCTAGAAGTTACTGAAGACATTCTTAGTTTGCGTGTGAAAGAGCATGATATCAGTAACAGATTCTACTTCGTGATATAAGCTGGGAAATGTAAAAAAAGAGCCTTTAAATAGACGAAGGAATGTAAGTACGTTATAATACGCTTACTGTTGCGGAAAAGAAATTGCATACTAAATTAGCAGCTAATGTAATTCCCCGAATGTAAAAACGGTGCCAATATAAACCTCTACGTGGGCAAACAAGTGGTTACCTAGTGCAGGATTCACGGTTGAAGCGGAAGTGTTTGTTCTTGTTGCAAGAAAAGCAATGTTTGATGACTTGAAATTATTAATCAAACGTACTTGATATGGTGTTAAACCAGAATACAAATTACTCGATCAATATACGGAAACAATTTTATCATCTTGCATCAATTGACAAATACTATTCAGCAAATCTAAAATACGGCATGATAGTGTTGGTCAATCTCTGCTGGTGAAACTGTAATTTTATGTGAAGAAAAGTAAGGGGATTTGATATGAACAGCATTCAGACCCGATTACAAACATAGGACATGTATTAATTAACATACACTTTACTATACATACAGACAAGACAATGAAAAGTACTATAATAAAATCAATGTAACAAAAGTAAAAGAAAGTAAAATAAAACAATGAAAGTCAAGAGCTAGTAAATAATACAAGAAAAGCAGCTGAAAAGAGAAATAAACGAGATCGAAAGATAGATGGGGACGAGGAGAAGGAGGAGGAGGAAGATAGGAGAAAAGGGGAAAAAATAGAAGAGAAAGATAGTAACTATGGATAAAGAAAAGATGAACGAGAAAACCAAGAAGCTAAATAGAAGTAAAACAGTCAAATGATATAATTAAGAAAGCAGGTGGCACTAGAAGAAAAAAGGGTTAATGACATAATAAAACCACCAAGAACAAAAGGAAAAACGTTAAAGAGATGAAGAAGAAATAAATACGAACAGGTGAAATAGAACCAAAACAGTAGAGGATGATAATCAAACAATCAGATGTGGATGCATAAAATAAACATAGAACGGTCAGTAAAAAAACAGTCTAAAAGCACAGAACGTACAGAAAAATAAACGCGAATCAAAAACACTACACAGACGCACACATGCGCACTTACATGCCCATCGTCTATAACATTCTAACTCGCATCCATAACACAGCGACATCCTACACCCGCCACTAAAATGTCAGACCCAACGCAACAGAAAGAAGTTGCAGGAAGTGCAATTTCGAAAGTGTCAAAATCACAGCGTTAAATAAGATAGAAAAATAAGAAATCCTACAGTAGAAAAAGAAAATACTGTTTTTGAATGTTTCTTTTGGAGATGTTGCAAAAACATAAGAATCGATTTTTGCAAAGTGTTGTGTTGTCTTATTCACACTTTTTTTAAAAGAAACATACATTATTTATATTCGCGGTTGTGCCCTCATCAATTGTACAATAGACAAGAACGTATATTTTGAAGATGAGTTCATTCATTCTGCAGACTTAGTAATGAAAATCCTACATACAACTTAACCATCACATACCAATGAAAATGCTACTGAACCGTAATAACCCAATGTAAATTCTAATTAAAGCTGTACTGTCACAGACTGAAGAAAATGCTAATTAAACTGAATTGTCATAGACCAATGAAAATGCTAATTAAACTGAATTATCATAGACCAATGAAAATGCTTATTAAACTAAATGGTCATACACCAATGAAAATGCTAATTAAACTGAATTGTCATAGACCAATGAAAATGCTTTTTAAACTGAATTGTCATAGACCAATGAAAATGCTAATTCAACTTAATTGTAATAGACCAATGAAAATGCTTATTAAACTGAACTGTCAAAAACGTTAGACAATCTACATAAAGCTGAACCATCACAAACTGAGATAAAGTGCTACTTCAAACTGAACCGTCATAGATTAATGAAATTAAATGCTAATTAAACTGAACTGTCACAGACCAATAGAAAATGCTACCTAAAACTGAACAGGCACTTCAACATGCTACTCCAAACTGAACTTTTATAGACTAATGAAAATGTTAATTAAACTGAATTATCACAGACAAATAAAAAAACTACCTAAAACTGCACCATCACAGGAAAACGGAAATGCTATTTCTAACATAGCCTAAACACACCAAGTAAATGTTTATATGTGATAGTGTAACGTAAATGCTATGCTAAACTTCAGCCTGATAGACTGACATGTTATTCAATATTCAAGCGTAGAGACCGATGAAAAGTCTATTCAAATGTGAGCGTGTAAGACTGACCGCTGATAAAGCCTCTCATAGAAATTCTATTTTAAACTGAAAGGGTCACAGACCGGATAACAGATCGAGACTCACATAATGATGGGATTTGTATTTTTGTTACTAATCTTTCACCAGTTGTCAAGGCCCAGATGCCACTAGAGTATACGACTTACGAGATCGTTAGTTGAACAATGATCGCCTCAACGAGAAGACCTGAAACAATGATTCGGATTGGCAGAATATTACTTAAGAAGAATTGATTATCCAAGAGGACGGTTCAACAAGTATTTGCTTACATTAGACTTGAAGACGGCCATGCAGTAGTCAGTCGGGAAGAACACCCGTGATATATTGTTCCACATATGGGATGTCCTCGGACTTTTTAGCTTTGGCTTTAGCTAGACGAGTTCTTACCGTGAATGTTTTACAAGGGATTAGAGCAACGTTGCGCCCCTAAAATTAACGTAAAGATAGAAGCTAGCAATAGAAAAGTGCCATGGACAATCAACGACGGTATGAGTTGATGTCAATTTCTCCAAGTCGTGATATCATTACTAGCGATTCCATCAGTATAGAGAGGGTTTGCCATGTGTATACTATATATCGGAACGGATTATGTAATCGGATATAACACGTTCAAATTTTATCGGATCAATTATGTTAACATTACGTATTGGGTAATGTATGAATGATCCCTCCTTAGTTATAATTAAAATATAAACTTATGTATGGCAAGATTATCCGATGCGGAAGAGTGTTCAGCATGTACCAAAACTTGTAAGAAACATAAAATGCATGTTTTCGAG
>OY744537.1:68336094-68488594 GCA_963556195.1 Sepiola atlantica | reverse complement strand
TCAAGTATTTTAAAGTGATTTTAGAGGGCATAATATAGGCACAGCTACCCGTATGAAAATCAAAATATTTCAGATTCGCATATAATTTTATTCATAGACATTAGATACCAATTAACGAAGATTCTCATGAATCCAATTTCAATTTCAATTTCTTCTGAAGACTTTCTTATTCAAGCCTTGTATTTTAGACATTTTCTTGCATCAAATTAAGATTCTCATCAAGTTTTCTTATAATTATATATGGATGTTATTCTGAGATAAAATGTATGTGTTACTTTTCCGTTTCGGGATTTATTTTACCTAGGAAGGGGTATACTTCTACTATATATATATATATATATATATATATATATATATATATATATATATATATATATATATATATATATATATATATATATCAATGAAAATAATTAGTCAATGAAAATAATTAGACCTGCAAATGGAAGCAAATCATAATCTTCGGTTGTTCAGAACAAGGACATTTAGTCAATAACAATATTTATTTTTATTCTCTTTCATTCCTTAAGCCAGGCTTTTCAAATATTAAACTTTTATCATCAGAGGAGGTTAATGATGGATAAGTTGACAGATGAGGACTGTCAATATTCGAAGTTTGAAAAAGTTTTAAAGTTCAAACGGGTATTTTCCAGTGTAAAGGAGTGTCACCAAAAACAGAAATCCAAGTAGTATGGGGTTCAGATGTATTGGTAAATCCAGAAGTATCCGTGTAAAGATCCAACGACGACGATTTCACCCACTTCTGTAGTCTATGGAGGTAGGATCAGATAAAATTGGCCATGTTGAGAAAACGTAATTCTTCCTGTTTTTTATGAAACGGATTCAAAGGCAAAAGCAACGACAAGTTCTCAATAAAACTTAGGACGAACTGTTGTATTGGATAATGATTACTTGGAATGGTGCGATAGGATAAACAAAAGAGAGAAAAAGCATGGGATAAAATTGAAAGACAGAAGAGGGGGGTAGGCACCAAAGAAGAGAAGAAAAAAAGGAAAAAGAAAAAAGAAAAAGAAAAGAAAGCTAAAAGGAAAGGCAAGCCGACAGGTGGGTAAGGGGGTTAAAGGGGGTCCGTTCAAAATGATATTTAGGCAGAAGAGGGAAAAAAGAAATAAAATCCGGGAGGGCCGAATCATAAAATATTTAGTTAAATGGCCAAATTTCTGGTCATCAAGGTAAAAGTCATATTCTAGTGGATTTCCGTAGGGTTTTAAAGTTTAGATTGAATACGGATAAGCATCTGGGGCTAGTTCTCAGGGTAGATCTGGCTATGATAATTAGATTATTGGAAGGAAATCAGACATAGATGGCGGTAGGGCGAAGGAGATGATATGAATAGATAATAAGCCGGGGGAGCTGGGGACTAAACAGGGTGAGTGAATGGGGACGGGGAGGTTATGGGTGTAAAAGGTGAAGGAAAATAGCTGGTGTCGCTAGTTAAGTTAATCAAACAAGTGAGGGAAAGTGTCTGCGTTATCATGATGACTTTGAACACTTTGAGATCTTAATAGATTTCTTTGCAAAGGAAAAGTTGGTGCCAAGAGAGGGATTTAGAACTAAATGTCATTCTATAAATACATCGACAATGTAGGTTGTAAAAATGGAAAAAAGGGGAGAAGTGTTTAAGCAGATACAGAGCAAATTAATAAAAATATAAAGATAATGAAATAAATAAGAAAATAAGAATAAAAAATAAAAATAAAAATAAAAATAAAAAATAGAAAATAGAAATAAAAAAAGGGATGAATAGGTATATAGTTGCGTTGCTGCCTCCACCAGCCCGCGGTAGTAACCTTTAACACTTTTTAAAATTTCGAATATTGACAGTCCTCATCTGTCAACTTATCCATCATTAACCTCCTCTGATGATAAAATTTAAATCTTTGAAAAGCCTGGCTTAAGGAATGAAAGAGAATAAAAATAAATATTGTTATTCACTAAATGTCCTTGTTCTGAACACCCGAAAATTATGATTTGCTTTTATTTGCAGGTCTAATTATTTTCATTGACTTATCATATTTATGCTCTATCCAGTATATTGAGCTTTCATTACCTCACAACTCTCTAAAAGTGTACCCTTTTGTTATAACTTTTCATATATATATATATATATATATATATATATATATATATATATATATTAAGATTGAACAAAAATTCAAGTTTGTATATCGAAGGCCTTGTGCTACATGTCATAGCCGATGTCACGCAACAATATATATCTAGAAAAAAAACAAAGGTAAAAAACACGTTGTCAACTTTATTTCATGATGAAATTTTATCTAAAAAATTATGATAAGCATTAAAATAGTGTTTCAATACGCATTGAATAGTCTTAGTAAAATATCATAAAAATGTGTACATATTCTATATTCTTCAATGCATAACATGTTATTATTTTTATTTTGTTAACAAAGTGGTGAACCCACTATTTTGTTTTAATACAAGATAAGCATCGACAAGTTAGGCCATGTTTGGTCTTTGTTTCTGATAAAAGACATCTACACATTCTAGTTTCACTCTATTTGTAAAAGATAATATATTCGGGTTGTTCTTGTCTTTTGTATAAACATACGTTTTCTAATGATAGTCTTACATAATTGAAAGATCATTCGCGAATAGTTTTATTCAAAGTTATTTACTAACATATATATATATATATATATATATATATATATATATATATATATATATATGTTTGTGTTATAGTGGAATAATTCCAGGAGGAAATCCGGGTATGAGAGCTCAATGTAGTAAACAGAGCAATAATAAAATATAATAACACGAAATCACATAATTGTCGATGCAATAATTTATTTCAACCGTTCGGTTTTTTCAAGCATCACTCAGACAATTACATTTTTGAGACTGATAGAAAATTGAATTTCCCTACCACAGTTCCAATACAATCATAGATGGTAGTAGTAGCAACCAATTTGATACATCTTTTATAGAGAGGGGGAAAATTTAAAACTTATATTTAACTATGGCGGGCGAAGGGGAGGGATCTTTAAGTTAATCAACTAAAAACTGCCATGTCAAAATTATGACACATACGACTTGGCGATATCAACCATATAGGCAATTTTACTCACGCGCATACACAAAACTAAATACGCACACATCATATGCACACTCACATACATAATCTCACTCGCACATTATCATAACTAAGCATAATCACATACGCAACTTTTATTCATCTCCAGCCAGAATGCGTCCGGCGAAACTCGTGTTCTCAAATTCGGTTAGAGAAAAGAAAGAAAGAAACAATTAACAGGCACAGAGAATATATAGACAGACCGCGTGTCATAAATTCTCAGTCCGTCTGGGTTGAAATAAGATTACACGCACATACATATATGTATACATACAAATCCATACGCACATACACACACATATATACACATACACACCCACACATATACATATCTATACACACATACATATACACACATATATACATATATATATATATATATACATACATATACATACATGAATACACCCATATATATCTCTGAATCTATTTGAAATATTGACCAAATTCATACGCATGTAGTTGTTCACACATGTAAACATACATACACATACATACACACACACATATATACATATACGCACATATACACACATATACGTACGCACACATACATATATATCCACACACCTACACACAATATTTACATAACACTCTATATTCTTACTGATGTAATATGAGTTCTAAAAATTAGTCTTACCTTATTTATATTTTAGATTAATTTGATAATCTATTATTATAAATATCATGCGGGGGGGGGGTTATCGTACCTAATGTTATTCAATTTGGTATCTTCACCGTTGTAATTCTAGAGGCCCATCGGATTACTAATTCAAGTCTAATAATGTCTATTGGTAATATTTGACATTTATACTTATATTAATTCAAAAACTAGTGTATTACCTGCAGAAAAAATTTTCATACCACTATCTTATTTTAAGTAAATAATAAATATCCGCGTATCCACAAATACTATATATCACCAAGTCAGTAAATCTGTGTCTATCACAGATATTATTATAAATATTATGGGGGGGGGGGTTTACCGTAAGTAATGTTATTCAATTTGGTATCTTCACCGTTATAAGTCTAGAGGTCCATCGGATTACCAATTCAAGTCTAATAATGTCTAGTGGTAATATTTGGCATTTATACTTATATTAATTCAATAACCGCAGAATTTTTTTTTTTTTTTTTTTTAAAAACACTATCTTATTTTAAGTAAATAATCTGAATAAATAAATATTTCAAAATACCATTATATACGCATACACACAAATACTATATATCACCAAGTCGGCAATTCTGTGTCTATAGCAGATATTATTATAACTATTATGTTGGTGGTGGGGGGGGTTACCTTAAATAATGTTATTTAATTTGGTATCTTCACCGTTATAAGTCTAGAGGTCCATCGGATTACTAGTCGTTGATTATTTTAAATTTATATTTATGTCTGCACTTAGCCATAAGTTCATCTCGTTTATTCAAGAGGTTATTTCGATCATATTTTAGGATTCTTATTTTTTCTTCTAGACATAAGTTGCATCTTTGTCTAAATCCATCTGGAATATTCGAAAAACATAAGATTGACCACGAAATCACCGGGGACCTGTTCTCATTTTTCAGATGCCACCATTGTTTAGCTAACTCCGTTTTGCTCTTGAGTTCTGGGTTATTGAAAGAGTGTTTGTGGTCATAAAAACGTTGTTTCCAGTTTCCCGCGGAGATGCCGATGTAAACCTTTTTATCCCTGTTGTTATCTTCCGGATGAATAGTGGCCTTATAAACCACACACTCAACTTTACAGTTACCGTCCAGTGGGCAGTTATTTTTCACTTGACAATTACATTTATTTACTGTGACCTTATTCTTACTAGGATTGTTAAGTAATTTACGATTATGGGTGCTGATAATTCTGTCCATGTTCTTGGTGCAAGAGTAGCTGATTTTAATGGTTTTTCTATTAAATATCTTCCTAAGTGGATTATTTATGCTAAAATGTTTATCTACCAGGTTCAAGAATACTCTCCCGATGTTGATGTTAGATAGTTGGCAGTAGGGAGGATTGAACCATATTATTTTTCGGCCTCTATTCCTGGATTTATTTTTATTTTCTTTCTTGGTATATTTGAGTTTTTCATTATATCCGCTTTTCTCTAGCGCTCCATTGTATAAATGCTTATTTGCTTCAAAAATGTCTCTGTTAGCCGAAAGCTTATTTATTCTAGTATTAATTGTTTTAGGTATTTGTTTAATTATGCAGTTCGGGTGGTTAGATCTAGTGTTGATATAAGATGGTGTGTGATTATCTTTATTGAAGGGTTTGTATGTCCCCTTTCCTAAGTCTAAGGTAATATCTAGATAGTTTACTTCTTTACAATTTGGGGTTATATCTATTTTAAATCCAAGGTATTTGAATGCTCTTATTAATTTTTTATGTATTTTGGATACCAGGGGGCCGTCACTATTGGGGATAACAATTAGTCCATCATCCCTATATAACCCCACTAAATTAGGCTCTACAATTCTGCTAATAGTGTACATTATAAAAATGCCCACCAGATCGGCAATCTGGGCTGAGTCAAAAGCACCCATCGGGACATCAAATTTGTTGTTGTTCAATTTAATCCATGTTTCTCGATTGTTTATAAGGATGGATTTGCGACAGGCCATAATTAATCTTACCTGCTCATCGGATATATCCACGAAATTCCCAGCATAGTTAATGCTGTTCGTAAGTAATTCCTTGGAAATCGAGGGGTAAAAATCCATAATATCGAATTGTATAAAGCAGGCATTCCTCTTATTTTCAATTGATTTAAACCATTCGATAGTATCCGCCGAGTCCTTCCAAAGATTAAATTTGGTAGCTTCTAGAGTTACATTAATAATATTTCGTAGAATCTCCCTAGATACATGGCCGAGTTCCGATTTCGTAGAGTTGATTATTCTCGCTTGTTTCTTAATGTGGAAATTTTTCTTATGGTCCTTGATGAGTATGTATGCGTTTCTCTTATCAATTTTTCCCACTCTATCCTCGATATTCAGTTTGGATGCAAATTCCTTGGTATCCTCATTGATTATTTTTTCAGTGTCGTGGGTATCCTTTCTGTAATTATTACAGATTTTTTCCAGAATAGTTTTCCTATATTCGGATGGGCACATCTTGTAAATATTCGCTGACTTATCAGCCTTCACCCAAACTTTGTTCGACTTCTTTATCTCTGCGATGTCATTCTTCAGAGTGGACTGAAATTTGTTTGAATACCTTCGGAACTTAATTCTTTTGACTAGGTCAAACAAATCATTCTCGAACGGCCTTAACGCCTCAATGGGTTTGCAGGTATTCTGTGATCTGAAGTTAAAGGTTTCTTTGTGATCAGATTCCTCGTCCTTCAAATAAAAATACGCTTTCCATCTCAGTCTGTTGGTAAAGTCCGTTATTCTGTCCATAAGATCCAAAGTGAAGCTATGCAAGCTGGGATAAGGTATATTTTTCAGCGAATACAATGGTGTGAATTTTTCCATCCTCAGTTCAAAATTGAAGTAATTCCGATACTAGAAATCCTGAGAGAGCTCAACACGGAGTGGAGCCAATTATTTGTGTTATAGTGGAATAATTCCAGGAGGAAATCCGGGTATGAGAGCTCAATGTAGTAAACAGAGCAATAATAAAATATAATAACACGAAATCACATAATTGTCGATGCAATAATTTATTTCAACCGTTCGGTTTTTTCAAGCATCACTCAGACAATTACATTTTTGAGACTGATAGAAAATTGAATTTCCCTACCACAGTTCCAATACAATCATAGATGGTAGTAGTAGCAACCAATTTGATACATCTTTTATAGAGAGGGGGAAAATTTAAAACTTATATTTAACTATGGCGGGCGAAGGGGAGGGATCTTTAAGTTAATCAACTAAAAACTGCCATGTCAAAATTATGACACATACGACTTGGCGATATCAACCATATAGGCAATTTTACTCACGCGCATACACAAAACTAAATACGCACACATCATATGCACACTCACATACATAATCTCACTCGCACATTATCATAACTAAGCATAATCACATACGCAACTTTTATTCATCTCCAGCCAGAATGCGTCCGGCGAAACTCGTGTTCTCAAATTCGGTTAGAGAAAAGAAAGAAAGAAACAATTAACAGGCACAGAGAATATATAGACAGACCGCGTGTCATAAATTCTCAGTCCGTCTGGGTTGAAATAAGATTACACGCACATACATATATGTATACATACAAATCCATACGCACATACACACACATATATACACATACACACCCACACATATACATATCTATACACACATACATATACACACATATATACATATATATATATATATATACATACATATACATACATGAATACACCCATATATATCTCTGAATCTATTTGAAATATTGACCAAATTCATACGCATGTAGTTGTTCACACATGTAAACATACATACACATACATACACACACACATATATACATATACGCACATATACACACATATACGTACGCACACATACATATATATCCACACACCTACACACAATATTTACATAACACTCTATATTCTTACTGATGTAATATGAGTTCTAAAAATTAGTCTTACCTTATTTATATTTTAGATTAATTTGATAATCTATTATTATAAATATCATGCGGGGGGGGGGGGTTATCGTACCTAATGTTATTCAATTTGGTATCTTCACCGTTGTAATTCTAGAGGCCCATCGGATTACTAATTCAAGTCTAATAATGTCTATTGGTAATATTTGACATTTATACTTATATTAATTCAAAAACTAGTGTATTACCTGCAGAAAAAATTTTCATACCACTATCTTATTTTAAGTAAATAATAAATATCCGCGTATCCACAAATACTATATATCACCAAGTCAGTAAATCTGTGTCTATCACAGATATTATTATAAATATTATGGGGGGGGGGGGGTTACCGTAAGTAATGTTATTCAATTTGGTATCTTCACCGTTATAAGTCTAGAGGTCCATCGGATTACCAATTCAAGTCTAATAATGTCTAGTGGTAATATTTGGCATTTATACTTATATTAATTCAATAACCGCAGATTTACTGACTTGGTGATATATAGTATTTGTGGATACGCGGATATTTATTATTTACTTAAAATAAGATAGTGGTATGAAAATTTTTTCTGCAGGTAATACACTAGTTTTTGAATTAATATAAGTATAAATGTCAAATATTACCAATAGACATTATTAGACTTGAATTAGTAATCCGATGGGCCTCTAGAATTACAACGGTGAAGATACCAAATTGAATAACATTAGGTACGATAACCCCCCCCCCCCGCATGATATTTATAATAATAGATTATCAAATTAATCTAAAATATAAATAAGGTAAGACTAATTTTTAGAACTCATATTACATCAGTAAGAATATAGAGTGTTATGTAAATATTGTGTGTAGGTGTGTGGATATATATGTATGTGTGCGTACGTATATGTGTGTATATGTGCGTATATGTATATATGTGTGTGTGTATGTATGTGTATGTATGTTTACATGTGTGAACAACTACATGCGTATGAATTTGGTCAATATTTCAAATAGATTCAGAGATATATATGGGTGTATTCATGTATGTATATGTATGTATATATATATATATATATGTATATATGTGTGTATATGTATGTGTGTATAGATATGTATATGTGTGGGTGTGTATGTGTATATATGTGTGTGTATGTGCGTATGGATTTGTATGTATACATATATGTATGTGCGTGTAATCTTATTTCAACCCAGACGGACTGAGAATTTATGACACGCGGTCTGTCTATATATTCTCTGTGCCTGTTAATTGTTTCTTTCTTTCTTTTCTCTAACCGAATTTGAGAACACGAGTTTCGCCGGACGCATTCTGGCTGGAGATGAATAAAAGTTGCGTATGTGATTATGCTTAGTTATGATAATGTGCGAGTGAGATTATGTATGTGAGTGTGCATATGATGTGTGCGTATTTAGTTTTGTGTATGCGCGTGAGTAAAATTGCCTATATGGTTGATATCGCCAAGTCGTATGTGTCATAATTTTGACATGGCAGTTTTTAGTTGATTAACTTAAAGATCCCTCCCCTTCGCCCGCCATAGTTAAATATAAGTTTTAAATTTTCCCCCTCTCTACAAAAGATGTATCAAATTGGTTGCTACTACTACCATCTATGATTGTATTGGAACTGTGGTAGGGAAATTCAATTTTCTATCAGTCTCAAAAATGTAATTGTCTGAGTGATGCTTGAAAAAACCGAACGGTTGAAATAAATTATTGCATCGACAATTATGTGATTTCGTGTTATTATATTTTATTATTGCTCTGTTTACTACATTGAGCTCTCATACCCGGATTTCCTCCTGGAATTATTCCACTATAACACAAATAATTGGCTCCACTCCGTGTTGAGCTCTCTCAGGATTTCTAGTATCGGAATTACTTCAATTTTGAACTGAGGATGGAAAAATTCACACCATTGTATTCGCTGAAAAATATACCTTATCCCAGCTTGCATAGCTTCACTTTGGATCTTATGGACAGAATAACGGACTTTACCAACAGACTGAGATGGAAAGCGTATTTTTATTTGAAGGACGAGGAATCTGATCACAAAGAAACCTTTAACTTCAGATCACAGAATACCTGCAAACCCATTGAGGCGTTAAGGCCGTTCGAGAATGATTTGTTTGACCTAGTCAAAAGAATTAAGTTCCGAAGGTATTCAAACAAATTTCAGTCCACTCTGAAGAATGACATCGCAGAGATAAAGAAGTCGAACAAAGTTTGGGTGAAGGCTGATAAGTCAGCGAATATTTACAAGATGTGCCCATCCGAATATAGGAAAACTATTCTGGAAAAAATCTGTAATAATTACAGAAAGGATACCCACGACACTGAAAAAATAATCAATGAGGATACCAAGGAATTTGCATCCAAACTGAATATCGAGGATAGAGTGGGAAAAATTGATAAGAGAAACGCATACATACTCATCAAGGACCATAAGAAAAATTTCCACATTAAGAAACAAGCGAGAATAATCAACTCTACGAAATCGGAACTCGGCCATGTATCTAGGGAGATTCTACGAAATATTATTAATGTAACTCTAGAAGCTACCAAATTTAATCTTTGGAAGGACTCGGCGGATACTATCGAATGGTTTAAATCAATTGAAAATAAGAGGAATGCCTGCTTTATACAATTCGATATTATGGATTTTTACCCCTCGATTTCCAAGGAATTACTTACGAACAGCATTAACTATGCTGGGAATTTCGTGGATATATCCGATGAGCAGGTAAGATTAATTATGGCCTGTCGCAAATCCATCCTTATAAACAATCGAGAAACATGGATTAAATTGAACAACAACAAATTTGATGTCCCGATGGGTGCTTTTGACTCAGCCCAGATTGCCGATCTGGTGGGCATTTTTATAATGTACACTATTAGCAGAATTGTAGAGCCTAATTTAGTGGGGTTATATAGGGATGATGGACTAATTGTTATCCCCAATAGTGACGGCCCCCTGGTATCCAAAATACATAAAAAATTAATAAGAGCATTCAAATACCTTGGATTTAAAATAGATATAACCCCAAATTGTAAAGAAGTAAACTATCTAGATATTACCTTAGACTTAGGAAAGGGGACATACAAACCCTTCAATAAAGATAATCACACACCATCTTATATCAACACTAGATCTAACCACCCGAACTGCATAATTAAACAAATACCTAAAACAATTAATACTAGAATAAATAAGCTTTCGGCTAACAGAGACATTTTTGAAGCAAATAAGCATTTATACAATGGAGCGCTAGAGAAAAGCGGATATAATGAAAAACTCAAATATACCAAGAAAGAAAATAAAAATAAATCCAGGAATAGAGGCCGAAAAATAATATGGTTCAATCCTCCCTACTGCCAACTATCTAACATCAACATCGGGAGAGTATTCTTGAACCTGGTAGATAAACATTTTAGCATAAATAATCCACTTAGGAAGATATTTAATAGAAAAACCATTAAAATCAGCTACTCTTGCACCAAGAACATGGACAGAATTATCAGCACCCATAATCGTAAATTACTTAACAATCCTAGTAAGAATAAGGTCACAGTAAATAAATGTAATTGTCAAGTGAAAAATAACTGCCCACTGGACGGTAACTGTAAAGTTGAGTGTGTGGTTTATAAGGCCACTATTCATCCGGAAGATAACAACAGGGATAAAAAGGTTTACATCGGCATCTCCGCGGGAAACTGGAAACAACGTTTTTATGACCACAAACACTCTTTCAATAACCCAGAACTCAAGAGCAAAACGGAGTTAGCTAAACAATGGTGGCATCTGAAAAATGAGAACAGGTCCCCGGTGATTTCGTGGTCAATCTTATGTTTTTCGAATATTCCAGATGGATTTAGACAAAGATGCAACTTATGTCTAGAAGAAAAAATAAGAATCCTAAAATATGATCGAAATAACCTCTTGAATAAACGAGATGAACTTATGGCTAAGTGCAGACATAAATATAAATTTAAAATAATCAACGACTAGTAATCCGATGGACCTCTAGACTTATAACGGTGAAGATACCAAATTAAATAACATTATTTAAGGTAACCCCCCCCCCCCCCACCACCAACATAATAGTTATAATAATATCTGCTATAGACACAGAATTGCCGACTTGGTGATATATAGTATTTGTGTGTATGCGTATATAATGGTATTTTGAAATATTTATTTATTCAGATTATTTACTTAAAATAAGATAGTGTTTTTAAAAAAAAAAAAAAAAATTCTGCGGTTATTGAATTAATATAAGTATAAATGCCAAATATTACCACTAGACATTATTAGACTTGAATTGGTAATCCGATGGACCTCTAGACTTATAACGGTGAAGATACCAAATTGAATAACATTACTTACGGTAAACCCCCCCCCCCATAATATTTATAATAATATCTGTGATAGACACAGATTTACTGACTTGGTGATATATAGTATTTGTGGATACGCGGATATTTATTATTTACTTAAAATAAGATAGTGGTATGAAAATTTTTTCTGCAGGTAATACACTAGTTTTTGAATTAATATAAGTATAAATGTCAAATATTACCAATAGACATTATTAGACTTGAATTAGTAATCCGATGGGCCTCTAGAATTACAACGGTGAAGATACCAAATTGAATAACATTAGGTACGATAACCCCCCCCCCCGCATGATATTTATAATAATAGATTATCAAATTAATCTAAAATATAAATAAGGTAAGACTAATTTTTAGAACTCATATTACATCAGTAAGAATATAGAGTGTTATGTAAATATTGTGTGTAGGTGTGTGGATATA
The DNA here is from genome assembly GCA_963556195.1 of Sepiola atlantica. Taxonomy (NCBI): domain Eukaryota; kingdom Metazoa; phylum Mollusca; class Cephalopoda; order Sepiida; family Sepiolidae; genus Sepiola; species Sepiola atlantica. The sequence continues at coordinate 68,476,078 of OY744537.1, read as the reverse complement.
TATGTATGTGTGCGTACGTATATGTGTGTATATGTGCGTATATGTATATATGTGTGTGTGTATGTATGTGTATGTATGTTTACATGTGTGAACAACTACATGCGTATGAATTTGGTCAATATTTCAAATAGATTCAGAGATATATATGGGTGTATTCATGTATGTATATGTATGTATATATATATATATATATGTATATATGTGTGTATATGTATGTGTGTATAGATATGTATATGTGTGGGTGTGTATGTGTATATATGTGTGTGTATGTGCGTATGGATTTGTATGTATACATATATGTATGTGCGTGTAATCTTATTTCAACCCAGACGGACTGAGAATTTATGACACGCGGTCTGTCTATATATTCTCTGTGCCTGTTAATTGTTTCTTTCTTTCTTTTCTCTAACCGAATTTGAGAACACGAGTTTCGCCGGACGCATTCTGGCTGGAGATGAATAAAAGTTGCGTATGTGATTATGCTTAGTTATGATAATGTGCGAGTGAGATTATGTATGTGAGTGTGCATATGATGTGTGCGTATTTAGTTTTGTGTATGCGCGTGAGTAAAATTGCCTATATGGTTGATATCGCCAAGTCGTATGTGTCATAATTTTGACATGGCAGTTTTTAGTTGATTAACTTAAAGATCCCTCCCCTTCGCCCGCCATAGTTAAATATAAGTTTTAAATTTTCCCCCTCTCTATAAAAGATGTATCAAATTGGTTGCTACTACTACCATCTATGATTGTATTGGAACTGTGGTAGGGAAATTCAATTTTCTATCAGTCTCAAAAATGTAATTGTCTGAGTGATGCTTGAAAAAACCGAACGGTTGAAATAAATTATTGCATCGACAATTATGTGATTTCGTGTTATTATATTTTATATATATATATATATATATTCTCTCCAAAGATGATCTGAGGTTAAGATCGGATTCCAACTCTGCCTGATGAGATCTCAGTTTATAGTAACTGTTGATCGATAACATCGACATGCCAGTGTCGCAGATTTTGTACATGTCTGTGTAAATAAAATTATCATATATATATATATATATATATATATATATATATATATATATATATATATAAAAATTATATTATTTAAATAATATATATTACAGTGTCTTTTGAAGGTACATATATCCGATATGATCATAAATGAAAGTGACGGTGTGAAGTGGTAACAGACACGAACTCTGGGCTCGACGATCCGGCCACCATATCTGTCACTTTCATCACTTTTACTACTACCTTTAGGAAAAGTATGAATCCGTATGCCTATCCTCAGCTATGGATTTCAAAGTACGTTAAATTTGTTACTTGACACTCGGTACGACATGTGACATCAAGCTGGCGTTCTACAAAGCTGACTCTGAAGCTTATGTAGTGCAACTAGTTTAGAAGGATATCTCGGTTAGTTATTTATTACTTATTCAGGTATTGTTACATTCCCCGGACATATATTTGCCACTGGTTTCAGAATATGCCGGTTCAGTAGGTGTGAGGTTATGTTCTGCGCACCCCTTCTTTCATTATAGACGCCCCACACAGGTACCGTTTTGATCTGAGACAAAAAGTAGTCTGTGCTTTGTGGTCGTAGATTAAAACTTGTGTGATAAAGTTGAAATGAAAGGTGTCTTTGCTTGCACACTTCATTAGAATTTTATGCAATCTGTTTCGAAAAGATTGATGACGCAGATCAGCGAAACCAGAATCGTTTTTTTATCAGTTGAAACAATCGATCTATTTCTACATACTGATTTGAAAGAAATAATGAAAAACAGATTTTATCACCTCGCGTCTTTTTACTAAATCAAATGTTACACTTCACCATTTTGTTTGAAATGTATACGTATGTAATAGATACGAATACAGACTATGTGACGCATTGCGAGCATCATGTGCATATTAACAAGCATTTTTTCATGAATCGTTTGGTGTGAATAAAAGTAAAATATAAATTTTACTTTTATTCCCACCAAATAAGGCATATTGCCACTAGGCCATAAAATACTGCTGTCATTAGGCGTAAGGTTTATAGAAGGCATATTGAGTAGTGAGTTGCCCAGCAAAATGTTAGTTAACATAACATTTAAATTTCTGCATGTTAGTACCATAAGCGAAACAGGGAGCAGGGAGCGAAGTTCAAAAGCAAGCGATTAAAGGAAATAAGCTCGAACGTTTTCTGGAATCATGAGCCCTTTACAGTGAAGGGGTGGGATTTCGTTGCTTATCCAGTTGGTGGTGAGTGTTTAGTTCGAGGGAAGTACAAATACAGTAAGTTTGTCGGATTCAATTCCATTGAAGTACTTGTAAAACAAGCAACCGGATGTAACATTACGGCGATAGGGTAGGCGCTAGATCTTGGTAGACAGTGTGGGACATGCTAGGTATGATACTCTTTTTCAGATTCTGTCGAAGATGGAGAGACAAGTGGTTCATACAGCTGCTGAGACGTGGCAACAATACTGCATGCATGTGCGAATGGTGACAATATCGAGATATAAGATACTAGCAGATGTGAGAGCTTTTCTAGTACGATAAAGGGGCCCACTTCCTTGCAGCAGACTTGACAGTATTTTTGATGTATTTATTCCAATGTATGTTGGTTGTGAATGTTAAGCCGCAGAGTTAGAACGATAGACTCGGGAAAAGGGTGCTAGCAGCCATGCTACTCTGTAGTTGAAAAGGTTTTTGATAATTAGTAAAGGAAAGCAGCTCTGCCTTGTAGCATTGCATGTCACTATCAATATTTTGTTAATAACTGAAAATAACTTTTTCACACCAAACGAAATGTCTATAAAAAAAATTATATTTCAAGAATTTCAATTTTGTTAAACAATTTATGACGAAACTGCTTCTCCGCATCTAAATCATTGTCATCTTTAAATACAATATCATAAATTTTTATACACGGTCTTCAGAAGTAACAATGTTTTTACAATACATTCATCACTTCCAATACGCTCTTCATCATTCTACTGGGAATCTATCCATCTAATTAGCCCACATCCTCCAATGTCTTTTGGTTTTAGTAATTGATGGTTTATTCGGAAAAATAGGTTAATTCGGGTCAATCGTATCAACTTTCACTATTATACTAGTACAGAAATAGTGACCCTCTTTTTCCAGTTAAGGGTGAATTAATTGCCATCGCTTAATTTTTGGGGGGGGTAGGGGGGCAGCGGTAAATAACTCAAATAAGTTGGTATACTGTAAAACAAAAAGCTATGTTTTACGTATCTTAAGTAAATGTACACTTGGACGCCATTACAAACACAAACGGAATTTTATCAAATGATGAAATTATTAAAAAAATGTATAAATTTGTGTTATTTTGATTATTCGAATTACTATTCTCATTTTAGTTTTTAGTTTTCACAATGTTTTAAGAAATGTAGCCTTAGATTATCTACAGGTTGATCTTTCTGAACTCAGGATGTATATGTTGAATTCGAAAATTGATACGGACTTTCGAACTAGAGCTCTTATTTAACTATTCTCGCAACGTCACGCCGAAATGTGGTCATGAGAATAGTAGTTAGTCAGAATAATCAAAATATTATAAATTAGCAATCGTCATCTAAATAATTCTGCAATTACAGGAATGAAATATCTATTTTGTTAACTATGAATTATAGTTTTTCACGTCCTTTTACCTAATTTAAGACACATACACATTTTCATTTCATGTGTGTCGTCTTCACACGTAGTTGTGCTAATCTTTTTTACAGCGCATCAAATCTTTTAGAGTTACTTAATGCGTAATATATTGGAGCTATCACATCGATTCATTTGATACTATTAATTAAACACAACTTGTTATTTTGTCCATAGCTAGGTGAATTCCATTACATATTCATACCGGATATATTCTGCGAATATGCACCCACATCTTTGCGAAGATTTGAACACTGCATAGTTGATACCATTAGCAGCGGACAAATCTATTAGACTTATCAAGCAATCCTCTTTCCATATATGAATTGACGCATATATCTAATATTAGACTAAATGTTCGTTAATCAACGGTTGTTTCTTTACAGTTTTTCTACATACTTAAATCACACAAAATGTATGCTAATATATACTTTAGTTCTGGGATTGAGTTATGTTTGTAAAATATCCCGTTTAAATTGTTTAGATTAACAGTATTTTTTAATTACCTGAATAAGTAACGCATTTCGCTTAGGTGCCTATACATTTCTCTCACACCTCTAACTCTATGTTGATTAAACAACTAACATTTTTTAATCTAGCTTTGAGCATTGAGAAAGAGAGACTATATTTTTGCAGTGTTACCATCTAATTTACATACGTGTGTCTGTACACATAAACACGGATGTAAATCAGATAAGAAAATAACAACTCTCTTTACGTTCATATAAGAATAATCAAGAATAATAATATTTCTATGATACTATTATTTGTAATAATAATAGTACTAATAGTATTAATAATAATAATAATAATGATAATAATAATGATAATAATAATAATAATAATAATAATAATAATGATAATAATAAGAAGAAGACGAGGAAGAAGAAAAAGAAGAACAACAACAAGAACAAGAAGAACAAAAATAAGAAATTTGGAAGCAGCCACAATCAAATAAACATACATGGAATAGAAAATTGGGGAAGAATATATGAGAAAAACAAGAGAGCTCTTAAAAACAAAATTATATAGCAGCAACCTAATCAAACGAATAAATACGTAGGCAGTATCACTAATAAGATACTCTGGAACATTCACAAGCTGGACTAAAGAAGAACTTAGGCAGCTTGACCAGAGGACTAGAAAAGTAATTACCATGCACAACGCACTACAATTAAAAGACGATACAGACACACTCAACGTGAAGAGAAACGAAGGGAGAAAAAGCACTGATAAGTACAGAAGACTGTGTGGACAACACTAGGAAAAACCTCGAGAAATACATAAACTAGAACACAGAAAGGCTGACTACCGCAACAAGAGTCACCGTCCCAACGAACAACGAAGGAGGCATCGAAACTGGACACACAAATACAAGAATAGAAAAAGTGGTGAGAAAAACAACTACATGGACGCTTGATAAGACTCACAAGACAATACACCAACGAAAATAGCTGTAGATGGCTAAGAAAAGGAAACTTGAACAAGGAAACGGAATCTCTACTGATGGCTGCACACAACAATGCGATTAGGACAAACTACATTAAAGCTAAATTAGATAAAACCCAGGAAAACAATAAATGCATACTGTGTGGACAAAGAGACAAAACAGTAAATCATATAATAAGTGAATGTAGCAAACTTGCCCCAAAAGAATACAAGAACAGACATGACTGCGCGGGTAAATCAATACACTGGGAACTGTGCAAACAATTGCATTTCGAATACGCAGATAAATGGTAGAAACATGAGCTGGAAAAAGTACTGGACAACTAAAAACATAAACTCCTCTGGGATATGGATATACAAACAGATGAACTCATACAAACAAGGAGACCTGAAAAATCCTGTAAAATTGTAGACTTCGCCGTTCGAGCAAACCACAGAGTGAAGATCAAAAACGCGGAAAAACGAAGCAAATACACAGAACTAGCCAGAGAACTGAAAGTTATATGGAGCATGAAGAAACTTAGAATAATATCAATAATCGTAGGAGCACAAGAGACATCCTAAAAAACCTGGAGAAAAGACTGGGAGAAATTGGAATCAAAGGGACTATCGAAACCATACAAAAGACGGCACAGATAAAAGCAGCTACAATCTTAGGGAAAATCCATGAATGCGGAAACTACCGGCATAAGCTAAAAATAGTAACCAGTCACAAGGAATGTACAACAGGGAGAAAATAAAACGAACCAAGAAACAGGAACTGAAAGAAACACCACTTTATAACCCCCACCCCAATAAATTACACAGGCCTAAGTTAAAACCACACAAAAATGAACGAAATAACAGAAGTAACACCATAAGCTCTCACCCTCCCCCCTTCCCCCTCCACCCCCCCCAAAAAAATAGTGCCGGCATAGGTTGACACCAGACAAAATATTTGTAGAGGGTCGAGGCGGATGAGAAAGCCCGGGAAGGGACAGCACAAACCAGGCCATCCACTGGCAAAGTGCGGAGAATACTGGGACCTTGGGGAGGCTTATTGCAACCCAAATCCTAGAGAAGACCAATGGGCCTTACCAGCAAGAACTCGATGGTAAGAGGTTGTTGCGATACCGAAAAGTGATGAAGAATACTGGAAATCTGGGGAGGATTCTTGCCACTCAGACTCAGGCAAATACCACTGGTTGTTGACGGTGAGCAATCACTGACGATTATCTGTGTGAGAACTCCTTGTTAGTACGAATAATAATAATAATAATAATAATAATAATAATAATAATAATAATAATAATAATAATAATAATAATAATAATAATAATAATAATAATGTTAAGGATGATGATAATAATAATAATAATAATAATAATAATAATAATAATAATAATAATAATAATAATAATAATAATAATAATAATAATGTTAAGGATGATGATAATAATAATAATAATAATAATAATAATAATAATAATAATAATAATAATAATAATAATAATAATAATAATAATGTTAAAGATAATAACGGTAATATATAAGTAAAGAGATATGTCAAAGTGTATAATTATTTTTAATGAAATCAAAGGAGACTAAATAGCTCTAGATATTGTATATTTTGAAAGAAAACCTAATGGGATTTTTTAAATGATATTTCGAATAAGTAAAACAGTATGATCAAAACTAAATCAAATATTCATCACGATTTTGAACAAAATCATTTCTGTAGGATATTTTATTTAGTAGGTAATAATATCGTTTTTCATTTTTACAAAACACTTTCCCGTTTATTCATCACGCAGACTAAAAGATTTTCGCAATTTTTATTAAACGCCACGTTATTTCCTTACACACTCAAATAGTGCGAATCCGCGCAAAAGAAAAACAATGGTACAAATCGTATCATTACAACATTTTTACCGAACAAACTTGGTCATAACGTTGGGGTGATGGCCTTGTCTTTAAGTGCACTGAGTACTCGATAAACTAAAAAATAAATCACAAAAGAAAAGAAACAAAAAAAAACAAACACACGCGACTAGTTTTTTTTACGCTAATATTATTTAAATTTCCTTTCCGGAGCTTATAAGACGTTTTCCGATATAGAAGATGATAACATACAAGAAAATAGTTTTTCGTTTTCCAGAGAGTTGACTATTCTGAATGCGAGTAGCTTATCCGTGATTCCTATTTTGGTAAAGTTTGCAAATCGGAATCAGTTTTTTTTTTTTTTTCATTTAATATCATGAGAAAATGAATTCCCATGGTTTGGCTATTTTTTACCAAGAACCATAACATGGACAACGATCTTGTCTAAATCGATTAGAAGTGACTTTGGGATAATAATACATTTCTGTTTACTTTATCCTTTATCTTTTTCTATTTGCTTGCTTCAATGAAATATTTCCTTCACATTCTTACATTTTAGTGTACATTTATATATATATATATATATATATATATATATATATATATATATATATATATATGTATATATATTTTCAAATATTTTATGAAAGTAAATAAAATATTACGAATCCCAGGATATAACTAAATACGGTAGACAAGCTTAATTGTTAACGCTTAATGTCAAACAGAGCTTATATCTTTTAATTCAGTAGAATACAATATTTATAACATCATTTATATTTTGTAATTTTGTGTCAAAAGTTTTGGACACTCATCAGTGAAGGAAAGTAACAATTTAAGAGGGTCAAGAGGCATGAACACGATTCACAGAGCACGCCTAGCATCTGGAAGCAGTCGCCTTATCCTCGCAACCACCGGAAAATGCCACGTGATTAAGGGATATTAAGATCTATATGTGCCTAGAAAGCGGGCAGCAGACAGAAAACTAATCGAGAGTGTTCGGCGAACGTATTCGGAACTTTGCTTTATATATATACATTGACGATATTCTTGTTTCCCCGTAGATATACAGATCAATAACCTTAAAGACAAACTCAACACAGTAGACACCTCAATAATATTCACACAAGATACTGAAATAGACAGCTCGATACCATTCCTAGACACTCTCATAATAAAATCTCTCTGTGGTTAATACTTTAATTTGAAGACGGTGTCCATGCAATTTATCTCTTGTTGGGTTCTGCCTTCAAGAGATTTTAATAGTCACTCATAGCATTCTGGTGTACACACCGCTAAGTCTCGTTTCCAATCGTTTTGGGCAAGCCAAGATGACATTTCCATATACTCGAACTGATGTAACGATGGCTTCAAAGAAGTTTATTTGAAATATATTTCTTCCAAATTGCTTTCACCTAGACACGTCCAGCCCAGTCTTTGATGATTCGCACCTTTAGTGTGACATTTACCTTTGTAACACCCCCCCACACACACACATATACACCCCTACACACACACAAACAAACACACACACACACACACACATATATATATATATATATATATATATATATATAGGGTGATTCATAAGTCACTTCACTTAGCTATTTAAAATGATTACCATATGAAGCACAAACATACTATGAACTTTTGATAATTGTTATCTTACTCTCTAATTATTGCTATTTGTTATTTTAAATTTGTTCGTTTATATATTTGTTTCTATATATTAAATATATATTTCATAATCAATCAAATATGCTACAAAGAGTCGTAAATTTCTTGCAAAAAAGAACGGAGCTATTCATGCAGAACGAAAGTGGAAATTTTGAAAATTTGCTGTAATTTAAAACTCCCATAAATGAATTTGTTAAATAACTTACTGTTTGGCATTACCGTATTTTTTAACTTTAGAATTTCAAAAATAAATAGCTAAGTGACTTATGACTCACCCTGCATATAAGAGTTTGAATTACCTACCGAGCGTTTAAATTACGTACTAGACACCTTCCTGGAGTGTTTTCGGTCTCTCTGTGCAAGAGGTTGTCGGGGCGATATCATATGAGGACACTTCACCCTACAAGTAAACACTGACATAATTTTCAAAAAACCACAGCATTCGGAGCCCAAAGAAGATTTGCTCGAAACTACTATACACAACCTTCTGAATACTCCACCAGACTAGATGAATGCTTGTTTTGGAATCCGGTAAGCCTACAAGAAAAATATACTATAACATATTAAACTGATCAATTAAGAAGACGAAACTTACTGTTCTTCACTTCTTTATAAACTCAACGTTTGACAGGTAAATAGAACGTTAATCAATATTCGAAAATATATTTAGCTCATATAGAGATCAAGTGTCAGCCCCAGGAAGGAACCCCTTGATTTATGAAAACTTCGACTCAAATAAAATGAAATAAACATATATATATATATATATATATATATATATATATATATATATATATATATATATATAAAGTTCTGAAACTATATTTATTGAAGTTAAGCTACACAGAAGCATCCGTGTCTCATCTCCGTAGAAAATCGTCAGACTAACTCTATGCACTTTAACTTGATAATTGCTTACGGAGACGCAACACGAACGCGTGTGTGCAGTTTGATTACCATAAATATATTTTCAGAACTTACTACTTAGCTATACGCACGTATGGCACACCATTGAATGAAATACTGAAAATCGCAACATATATATATATATATATATATATATATATATATATATATATATATATATATATATATATATATATATATATATATAAATTATGTGCGCACACACGACTGTTGAGTTGGGTATTTTTATAAAACTAGGTGTACCTAACTGGCGTTGCTCAGAATACCGTGACGTAATTTTAGTTTTTTATGAACATTTCTTTGCGTAGGAAACTCTTATTCGTTAATAAAAAATATTTCATATTAGCAGAAGTCGTCTAAGCCGGATTGAGTAATTTAAAAAACATTAATTGTAATTACGTACGTTATTATATTGCTAATAATACAATACAAGTCTGATTTTTCAACTTTGACAATGTATTACGTCCTTTCCTCCTCATAGCCGTATTATTATTATTATTATTATTATTATTATTATTATTATTATTATTATTATTATTATTATTATTATTATTATTATTATTATTATTATTGTTGTTTTGTTGTTATTGTTTATTATTATTATTACAAACAAAATAAGACTCTATCAAATTATATTAAAGAAAACATTTAAAAACAAAGTTATGATTCAAGGATGTATTATATGTTAATAAGAAAATATCAATGATAGTTAACAGACAGTTTTGCTCAGGTAAATTCAATAATAATTATTGTCATTAAAATTTTTGTGAAATTAGTCGTCAAAATTAAGCCAAGACATTAGGGCGACATGTGTAAGAAATGTTTCAATTTTTAAAGAGGATATTCATAAATTGTCCGTCTTTTATTTGACAATCAGATTATTTTATGAATATTCAATTGGCGATAATGTTTTGAATGTTATTTGATTTGGTTTGGTTGTTATATTTTACAGCATATCAACTGTTTTCAGGTTAGTCGATGCCAAACTCAAATGTCATGTTGGTAAAAGTTTTTCACGCTTCAAGTTCTTTTTATGTTTAAGTATTTATTCATGGTGTTTTGTTTGGTTTCTTTTGTTTCACGGCATATCACGGTTATTTAATCCTGAAATCGATCATTTTAGTGAATGTGTTTATGCTTCAAGTTCTTAATATGTTCAAGTATTTATTTCTGGCTTTTAGTTGAGTGAATGAAAAGAAATTAGGGAGAATGGTGATAGGTAGAGGAAGGGGTAGGGTACGGAGAGAGATGTTTTGTTTTGTTTTTGATTTTGAAGCACATGATTGAGTTTTGAAAAGAGAAAAGGAAACAATAAAACACCAATGTTTGGTGAATGTTGGGTGAGGAATAATGTTATTTGAGGTTGTGTTTCTGCATTTAAATGTCGCTGAATAACACATTCATCTGTTAATATACTGCAATATATAAAGTACATTTCCCTTTGTTTATATTTGTAAACGTGACTGACTGCTTATAGAGCTCAATTATTTTAGTGTCGACCGTTACCTATTTTACTAGCTATGTCAGAAACGGACGGACAGAAAATTAAATAAAGAGTGTTCTCCTTTAAGAAATCTTTATTAGATGTAATTGTTATTATAAATGCAAATGGCGTCATGATTTTGTTTAGAAGAACAAGATTGAATAACTGCTTTTTTACATTGTGGGGGATGAAAATATAATTGTATTTACTAATATAACTGGCAGTTGGATGTTGGGATGATACGCTTATATTTACATATGTTATTTCAAATATAAGCCTGACAGACCGACGAAAGTTCTATTTTAATCTTACGCATGACAGACTTACCGACCGGTGGAGTGTGTTATAGTGATGCTCGGATGCATTTGAAACCTAATATATTTTTTAAAATATTCTTAATGAGTGTATGATCAATACGGAGTCTTGTTTTATTAATTTCATAACTTGAATGACGGAACAATCACAAGAATTTGACAGCAGGATAATGATGTTATTAAAATGCATAAATGCCTAAAAAAGGACGATATTAAATTCCACAAACCATTCGAAAAAAAATCTATACGGGATAAAATGCACGTTACTTGTCAGTCAAAGTGCCTGTCACGTGTCTATTTCGTTAAACAAGTCCAGTCAGAAAAGAACAAAAATAAATCATCTAAAAATTATCAATGTCATCCATTCTATTACGTGCATATTATCTTCTTCGATTTCACCGATACTTCTTCCCTCTTTTTAAAGGGGTAACTATTTAAATAGTGGATATAACTGCGTGTCATACAATTGATTGTACAACAATTCACATTTTTATACACAGAAGATGATTGAATCATAATAGCCATGAATCGTTTTCGCTAGGTTCGGCTAGCTTTGATTTATGTTTGTCGAAAATCATTATACTATTACAAGTTTTTTTCAGTTTGTATGTTCGTACGCAAATAGAAATATGTCAATAGGCAAATATCCAGACAGTAGCATTTCGATGTCAGTACCCACGTTCGAATATCACGTACATGTAAAGAAATTTTCTTAACTGAATAGTGTTTTGTAAATTAAAAAAAATTAAAAAACATAATTATATAAATAATACATTACATAAATGTTTTAAAACTAAATGATCTTTCTTGATAAGCTGAAAACTACGCATAAATGCTATTCGTTATTAGTTCAAAGCGAATTATATCTACTTAAAGACATAAGTTCTAATATGTGTTTGGCCAATAAAACTATGTGTAAACTTATTCACTCATGCAAATACTTAGTAGCATATTTTTTCCATTAAGTTTCCCAAACATCTCTCTTCGTATTTGCTATAAAGCAGTAGAAGCCAGGTAAAGACCGGAATTTACATATCAAGATACTACACAACCCCCGCTTTAGGAGACTAGTATAATGAAAGAAATTACTTAATTCAATTCAAGATCTTAAAATGTCGCATAATATGTGACTAAAAAAATAGTCTAAAAATAAACACCCTAACGGTAATGCTAATAATTTACCCAAGTTTGTCAGGACCACCCTTCGCATTACAACTGTGTTATAAGTGTAAATATTGAACCACCAACACTACTACAACTACTACTACTAAAAATATTATCACTAGTAATAATAAAAGTAATAATAGTAATAATAGTATACACTCATGGGTTAATGTTACGTTGTGGCTTTTTAAAACGTTACTTAAAACTTCTGTTCTTCTCACGTCTTTATCGTATCTCACTTTCTTCAATGTGTGGGAGGATGTTTCTTATTTTTGTGTGCACTATACGTGTCTTTAGATTCTGAAAGTATGTGTGTCTTCGTTTATTATATGTGTGTTCATGTTTAATCATTAATTCCTTTTAATTCTTTTAGAGGAGCACGTTAAATATTTTACGCCAGATTATTTGAGTGTGCATTTAATTTTTAAGTTTCTCCCCCTTTTTTCTCAAACGACAAGTTTTAATATCAAAACGTTTACCTCTGATTCTCTCTGTCGTTGTCTCCATCTCTTTCGCTTCATCCTTATTTTCTCTGCGTGTTGTCGTAGGTCGTGATCGCTTCAGGAGTTTCCTTTTTCTAGATGGCCGTGATGATGATTCGTCATAAACTCTCTCGTATAAAAGAAAGCTCGACGACTCTTACTTTGAATTTCAGAGGGTTTTTTTCTGGAGATAAAACATTTACTTTGAGATAGAGTGACTAGGACCTTCTTAACTACTGTCTATCTTATAGTCTTGTTCAAAAGGTTTGGTACATACTTTACTTATTGGGAATGAATGCGTGACTCAACGAACATACATCTGGGGGGGGCACATTTTGCCGTACGGCTATTTTAACCGGTTGAGGTTTTACAGCATAATTATTTCACGTATGCCTTGCTAAAAAAAGCCATACAACACTGACTGAAAAAAACTTCGTTTATTTGTCAACGACAAGAAAGTAGCATCACTCATCATCTCGACTAGCCACCTTTGTTTTTAACCGTTTTCTGACTCCATACTTTGTTTTTTGAACTTATTCTATCTGTTTATTTTTTCGTGGGGAATTATTCAGTTTCCTAACTTAATGTCAGCTTAACCTGCACTAAACTCGAACCTTGTCAAAACCCACACTAGTTGATCTACTCTTATCCGCAATAGGGGCATGCATAATTAATAACTGTGAAAATACCGCCAAATTGGACCATAATCCTCTTGGCCTAACATGTGTTGTATACCAGGGTAAAATCTATGCTAACCCTACTACTACTAATTATGATAATATTTATTATTTTACTCACTAATAATTTTCATACAAGGCATTAATAGTGATTGCCCGCTGGCAATAACTAGTGATGCTCTCCTGGAATCCGAGTGACAACAATTCTACTCCGATTTCCAGCAACCTACACATCTTTCGATAAAGATTACACATTATTTGGCGTTATCGAAAAAGCCATTTACTATTTATTTCTCACTAGCTCATTGGTCGCATTTGCAATTTGTATGGCAATAAACATCTTCAAAGTTCCTGTACTATTATTATTTGTACTCACTAGGAGTCTGCACACAGATCATCGTCAGTGATTGCTTACTGACAACAACCAGTGGTATTTCCTGGAGTCTGAGTGAAAACAAACCTCTCAGATTTCCAATATTCTTCACTTCTTTTCGATAACCACTGCAAATAAGCTTGCGGTTTTGCAACAGCCTATTACCATTGCTGTCTCGCTGGTAAAGACCATTGGTCTTCTCTGGGATTTGAGTGGCAATCACCCTCCTCAAGGTCCCAGCATTTTCCGTACTTTTCCAGTGGATATCTAATTTGTACTGTCCCTCCTCGGTTTTCTCATCCTCCTCGACCCTTTACAAATATGTTGTCTAGTGTCAGCCTAGATCGAGACCATTTTTTCAATTTTTAATTTTGTATTTATTAATTTTTTTTAAATTTCTATTTTTTTTTTGGGGGGGGTTAGGGTATGAGAGAAAGGGGGAGAGCTTATTGTGTTTCTTGTCATTTTTGTTCCTTGGTTCATTTTTGTGTGTTGATAACTTGTGCCGATGTAATATATTGGGGGTGAGATTATGAAGTCATTTTTCTTACAATTTCTGATCTTTGGTTCGTGTTGTAGTGTTCTTCGTGTGGTTTTGTTTTCTTCCTGTTGTAAATTCTCTGTGACTGGTTACCCATTTTAGCTTATGTGGGTTGGTTTCCACATTCAAAGATTTTCTTTAAGATTCCAGCTGTTTTGATCATTGTCGTCCTTTTTTATGGGTTCGATGGCTCCTTTGATTCCAATTTCTTCCAGTCCTTTCTGCAGTTATTTTATTGTTCCCAGTGGTCCTACGATTATTGGTATTATACCAACTTTTCTACATGCTCCATATGCCTTTCAGTTCTCTGGTTAGTTATGTATATTTGCTAGGTTTTACCGTTTTTTATCTTCACTCTGTGACTGCTGGAACGGCGAAGTCTATGATTTTACAAGAGTTTTACTTCTTGTCGATTATAATAACATCAGATCCCCTTGCTTGTATGAGTTTATCTGTGTGTATATCCATATCCCAGAGGAGTTTGTGTTTTCCGTTTTCCAGTACTGTTTCTGGTGTATGTTTGTACCATTTGTCTGCGTATTGGAAATTCAATTGTTTGCACAGTTCCCAGTGTACTGATTTACACACACAGTCATGTTTGTTCTTGTATTCTTTTTGGACAAGTTTGCTATATTCACTTATTATATGAATTACTGTTTTGTATATTTGTCCACACAGTCTGCATTTACTGTTTTCCTGTGTTTTATCTATTTTAGCTTTAATGTATTTTGTCCTAATGGCATTGTTCTGTGCAGCCATCAGTAAAGATTCCGTTTCTCTGTTCAAGACTCCTTTTCTTAGCCATGCCCAGCTATTTCCGTTGGTTTCTTCTCTTGCAAGTCTCATGAAGCGCCCGTGTAGTTTTTCTTCACACTTTTCTATTCTTGTCTGTTTGTGTCCAGTTTCGATCCTTCCTGCGTTGTTCGTTGGGACGGTGTCTCTTGCTGCGGTGATCAGCTTTTATGTGTTCTGGTTCATGTATTTCTCCAGCTCTTTTGTTAGTGTTGTCCACACAGTCTTCTATACTTACCAGTCTTCTATACCCTTCGTTTCTCTTCACGTAGAGTCTGTCTGTATCGTCCTTTTAATGTAGTGCGTTGTGAATGGTCATTAATGTGCTAGTCCTCTGGTCAAGGTGCTTGAGTTCTTCTTTAGTCCAGCTTATGAATAGTCTAGAATATCTTATTACTGATACTGCCCAGGTATTCATTCGTTTGATTAGGTTTCTGCTATATAATTTTGTTTCTAAGAGCTTTCTTGTTTTTCTCAGATATTCTTTTCCAGTCGTCTCTTTCATTTTTGTAGATTGTATCTTTTTGTATGAGTGTTGTCCTTCCTTTGGTCATCCACTCTGGTACATATGTTTTATGGATACATCCTCTCAGTCTCTGTGCTAGCCTTTCATGTAGGGTCGTGGATTTTTTTAACAAATACGCATCTATTCTATCGTGACCTGGTGCTTTCCAGTTTGCCATTTTCTTTACTGTTGTCTTAATAGTTTTTACATTAATTTCTATTTCTGTTTTTACTTCAAGTTTTATAGTTTATATTTGATGTCTTTTACCCATTTAGCATTTTTTTGTGATCTTCAGCATTTTCCCATATCTTCCTCCAGAAATGTTTTATTTGTGTCGAGTCCGGTTGTTCTGTTGTTGTTCTTTCTCCGTTTACGTTTTTGTAAAACTGACTTTCATTGTTTTCCAAGGTCTTCTTTTGTTTGTACTGTTCCGATTTATATCTGTATCGTCTCAATCTTCTTTCTTTTGCTACTATCTTTTGTTTTAGTTCTTATTGTTTCTTATTTAGTCTTTCCCTGTCAATTCGGATTTCTGCTCTTCTATCGTTTACTGCTCTTCTTCATCCCGTTTACGGTTTTAGCTTCCTTTTGAAGTTTGGTGATCTGGGTTTTCAGTCTGATCTCCCATCCATATTTCGTATGTCCATTCTTTTGCCCAGTCTTCTTTTCTCTTTTTAGTTTCATACTTTTTAATTTTTCCCCGCATATATCAAGTTGTTTAGATCTGTGATAGTGTATGTTGGGATGAACGTGTGTACTCTGTTTACTTTCTGTTTCAACTTTTAACTTATTCCAATCCTCGTTCCTTAAGGGTGGGAGTTTGGTTTTGTTCTCGGACATTAATCGTTTGATGTTTTCCACTTCTCTTGCTTCTTCCTCAGATAGTGCTATGGTTTCGTCGTTTTCGCCCTCTTCAGTTTCTGTGTTCATCTTTTTCCCGTCTTCTTCTTGGGAGTTCTCGTCAAGTAGTGTGTCTTAATCTCTCACGCGATTTATCTTCTCTTTGATTTCCGTTAATTCCATCTCCAAGAATCATCCTCTCTTGAGTATCTGTCTTGCTTCATCTGCTATCATTTGTGCCGTTCTATGGCAGTCAGTAGAAATGTCCCATAAATCTGTCATTCATTTCGGGTATCCTCTTTCTGTGGTGATGCGGCTTTTATAGTATCATTACATAACAAGTCTGTTCTAATTTGTGGTCCGTTCCTTTTTATGGCTTGTTGGTCTGTTATTTTCATTCTTGCTTAATTGTGTTTGGTCCGTGCCCTTACCATATCTGGAATTCGATGGATTACTTACTTGTTTTTTGTCCGTTGTTTTGTTCCTACAATTAAAGAAGCTAACATTCGCAGGATGCGGGTCGGGTCCCCTATGTTGGCCATCGTGGGAGCACCTGTCCATCATGACACTCAGATATTTCTTCTGAATCCTACGGCGTTTATTTTTATTCATAGACATGTATTATGCTTTGGTGTTTGTGGCAACACCAGCCTCAGACTTAGTTTACTTGTGATCCTGTCACAGTGATAGTGTTTCTTTTATTTTCATGAGGTTCAAGGTACACTATCACACATACATGAAAACACATTTACGAAAAAAAAACAATTGATGTTATATATATATATATATATATATATATATATATATATATATATATATATATATATATATATATATGTGTGTGTGTGTGTCACCTAATTACATAGTATAAGTTTTCTAGGATATTCGTAAATAATAATAAAACAGATGATAGATTCCACTCCCATGTTTTTCTAATAAATTGATGCAAAGTTATCAAACGTTCGGTCGAGATAAAAAAATAACGGTTACTTTTTTATCTAACCTGACTAGCTACTTTTTTGGGAGGGGGATTTCAATTACGTCCAACTCAAACAAAAAGCAAAAATAGTATCTCGCGACCTCAGATGCTTCTTATGGGTTAACATTAAAATTCACAATTAATATAACATTTGTATATCTACCAAAAAGACGTCTTCAATCGATACGCTCGAGACTTTAAATGTTCATCGGCTCCTAGAAAAAATAACAGTAACTTGTTTTTCTACCGTGACTAGATACTTTTCTGGGAGATGTTAAATGAAAACATATTATCTCCCGACCCACGAAGTGAAATCTCAGAAGCTTCGTATTTGTTAACATTACAATTAACAATAAATATGACATTTGTATATCTACCAAAAAGTAGTCTTCAATCGATCCGCTCGAACCTTTACATTATTATTATTATTATTATTATTATTATTATTATTATTATTATTATTATTATTATTATTATTATTATTATTATTATTATTATTATTATTCAAAATTCTATTAAATAAACTCCAAACATACTCCGCGTTTTTAAGAAAAATCTTATTACTAACAGTATATAAAAAGAATAGTGTTAAAATCTTTAATAAATACAGTTTACTAAAGAGTTGCTATTGGATCTTAGCCATTCATCTGTTTCGTTCCTGGCGCTGTGCCCGACTGACAAGTATTAAGATGATTCGTGTGTATTTGTGGGCTCGCTGTCACGTGTGCACGTTGGATTTTATTTATTCCAATTATAATATTCTAGCTGTTCGCTTAATGCTTTTTTGACAAGCTGTGCATAACAGAAGCAATGCAATTAACTAAAGGTGATGTGCTTATACTCTTTTTTTCCAGGATGAGCAGGTGACAAAAGAGGAGTGGCTGAAGATGTGGGCTGAATGCGTCAAGAGCGTCGAGAAAGGGGAGAGCTTGCCCGAATGGCTGACAAAATACATGAACTTCATGTTCGATGTTAACGATACATCAGGTAAGCTGACCACAGATTGATGAGAAATAATTGGCATCTGCTTCGTACATCAGTGCACCAACAGACCTATGTAGCAAACACATTTTTCTTATTTCAATAATTAGTGTATCACAACATATCTTATTATATACAGAAACATATATTTGACTGTTGAGTATTTCTTGGTATTTTAGCAGGTAATAGTCAATAATGCGGCATCTAAATATGTGTAGCGTGATGCCTGGTATGACTGATATATAGACGATAATATATTTTTTTTTTGGGGGGGAGGGATGTAACACGCTAAAATAAAATATTAAAATGCGGAGGTTTTGTAAATGTGAAACATTTTATAAAGGAACACAGCATATTTATTATAGAGATACATTTACACGATATAACAGTTAAGCAATAACACCTAAGAAATATAAATAAATATAAATGCAACTTTTTTTAATATTCAACTCTATTCTAGTTCTGATATTTCGCGATGCATGAGTGTTCACAGTGTACATAATTAGACCATGCATGAAGATACCTCAGTCGAAACGTGGGGTGGTTCTATGCTACGATAACCACATATGTTTCAACTCTTTGCTCTGTAGACAGTTCTACCCCACGTTGTGCTTAAAACATCTACAGAGTGTTGGTGTTAACACAACTTAGTCGGAGAATTTGGTCAGTGGCAGCTTTAACCCGCAATCGCAAAAAAAGAAAAAGTCGCCTTGAATAATAACACATATTTATTTGAATACAACTATTTTGCTATGGTTAAAAAAGTTGAAGAATTTGACTGGTGCTAATTCTGAATTGAGAAACTTTGACGCTTTCTTTTTGCTTGTCTTCTTTAATAGGAGTTTATTCG
Source organism: Sepiola atlantica (assembly GCA_963556195.1). Taxonomy (NCBI): domain Eukaryota; kingdom Metazoa; phylum Mollusca; class Cephalopoda; order Sepiida; family Sepiolidae; genus Sepiola; species Sepiola atlantica. The sequence continues at coordinate 68,456,516 of OY744537.1, read as the reverse complement.
GAAACACTATTTATTTACTGGTTTATATTCTTCTCTTCGATCGGTTCCAATTTCTCTCGATATATTTTAATAAATTGTTCACTAATAAACCAACGAATATCGCACTGTTAAAATAAATTATCGTGTCACAGGGTATAACTATGAACATTGATAAGAACAATGACTTTTTTCGAAAAAAAAAATCGTTCTGTCTAAATGGACATTGAACCCCAACCGTCGAATGGTCTATAAAGGATGTGAAGCTTGTGTGAATTAAAAGTTTGGCCAATCGCCAACCGTATTTTCTCCTAAGCTGACACTGTTTAAATAATGGAGACTACAAGACGACTGGAAATAATTGCGGAATAAGCAGAAAAAGTACTATTATTTCGGTGTTTAGATCATTGCACTATCGAATTCTTATGGACTCATAAATTTCCCAAACACAATAGTCTAAGCGATGCAGTTAAAATGAAAACCAATGAAGATATTAATTACCCTCATCCCCAAAACATACTCTTTTCAATATACATCGGAAAAGGTTAATTATTTAAGCCAACATAAAGACACTAGTATAATTTGATAAAACTGGAAACTCGAAATACTTGTGAGTCTGCTGTGCACTTCAATTTTGTCCACCATTTCCAAGTTTAGCCAACGAATATGTGTACACTAAATCCCGCTGTCAGTTGGTAATCAACATTGCAAACCGAGCATAATTAACTTGATCTGTCAAGGTACAAGAAGATGGCATCCAAAAACTATTGATTAACTGTCACTGCTTTGCTAAACTTGTCTGGGCATGGATCGTGCAAGGGGATGTTGGCCGTTGTTGAGTTTGAAATAGAAAGAGGGAAAGTGACTGAAAATGCATTGAAGGCAGGGACGTTTCACCTTTATAGAACACTAAAGTTATGGCTACTATTAACGCTACAACTAATAGTTTTATTACTAAATCTCGCATGAAGAAACATTGTTGTGACGAAAGCTTAATTTACTACTACTACTACTATTACTACTACTACTACTACTATTGCTGCTGTTGTTTCTACGAATACCACGAATACTAAAACACACTTATACTCTCGGAACTTATTCAAAATAATTTCACAAAATCTTGCATGAAGAAACCTAGGATTGTCATCGGAAGTTAATATTTAATAAAAGTGAAGTTGCTATTACTACTACCACTACTACTACTACTACTACTACTACTAAATCAATACATTTTTATAATCTTCCAAAATTACCTTTGGCCAGCAGCGTATATGAGCAATGCTCGTAATAAACAGAGTAGAGTTGCTGTTTTCCGTGTCAGATATTTTGAATGGGTTTCATTCGGAGAAATTAAATCTTCTCATAGTATTCATCATCACTCAAATTACAACCTATACATCTCATTAACCCTTTATGCTCGAATGTTTTTAGCTTGTATAAGTGATGATACATTAGTAAAAAAAAAAGATTTGGTGGTTTACATGAAATTTAGCATATGGGTCAATATGAACATACAACTTCTATTCATAACAATACCTATCTAAAATATACGATCGCCAAAATATTGATTACATTTGCACCAAATTTGGCTTAAAGTCTAAATCAGTTGTAATATGAGGAGATTGCACTATTTAAAAGGAGGTGGGCACACGCCGCTAGCTTATGTGTGTTTGGGCAAAACAATTTTGAGTACGTGTTTCCTGCCTAGGCATGATGCACACCGACCTGAGGTCTCATCAGACCACATTCTAGTTAGCAAAGTCTCTTAGCTAGAGGTAACAATTAGTCTGTGCCATTTGTTTCACTTCGAAACTATCTTGCTTCTGTTCGACTCTTGAAACAACCCAGAAAACAGCTCATACATACTAACCATCCCACTTAGCATTTTATTTTTCAGAAATCTCTGTTTATTCTTAGTACCGGCACCCAAAACCGATGAATTTGTACACATATCTTTTGTAAATAAAAACGTTAAACCATTGGGTAAAATGTTAAGTAGAGTTTACCCATAGACTGAATGTGGTATTTTTGTGAGTGAAAATAGTTCAGAGAATAGACCAATAGGCCGACGGCCGACACCAATCTCACCCCACCCAATTTTGGAAAGGGACAACTAAACACCTATTAGCACCTCTGGGAAGAGAGGGGAGGCGTTGGATTTTTTATATGGTTACATTATGATTTATGGAGTAATTTTGGTAATTTTATCTTGCGCGACAGCCATTCGTACATGTAAGGAATTACTTATTCGGTTACTAATGCGTGGCTATCAGTTGCTGATGCAGAGGTGCGTACATGGCTCTACACCAATTTCTTTACACCAATTTCTTTACAGAAGAGACATTGTTAGTCTCTCTTTCCGTGATTGCTATTTCAATGAAAGGTGATCGACTAAGATTCAACATTTGCTCGCTCTTTGCAAGACATTCACTGCAAGAACTCTTATTTCTACCGCAATGAAAAAAAAGACGTTCCTTTTCCCCCTCTAATATTCGTAACGTCAGACGGAATTTCCATCGACAAACATTCTCTGTAAAAACTTCCCACCTGTGGAGCACATACCGCGGGACCCCCTCTTTGCTAATTGCAACTTAGCCGGATTCGAATCAAATGTCGATGAATTATTGTAATGTACCACCCCATAAGTAATCAAACGCAGTTCATACCATTGATTAATGTTAGTACTCCCATAGTTTTCCCAATCTTTTGACTGGTAATCATGTCCGTCTCATGAACACATAGACTCGAGTAGATTTTAGCCTTGATAAGTGCTGCCCCCAAAAGTAAAAAAAGAAATTGACGATTAGAATAGGTGCGTTGTAATAAACCTTGTTTCGAGTGAACAGATGTATAAAAAAACTATTGAGCTTTACTGAACATGTGCACTTTGCTGAGTATCATTCTAATTTGAATTCCAATTATTGCAATTATATTTGTTTTACTTCTTTCAGGTGACAACATTATCGATAAACATGAATACAGCACCGTCTATATGTCATACGGCATTCCCAAGGAAGACTGTAACGCTGCGTTTGACACCCTCTCTGAGGTAATTATTAGCTTGGACTATCGTGGAAAGCACCCTGATCAAGTAGCTGACATAGAAGTCTACTGTAGAGAATGAAAGACATGTGTATACTAAAACGAGAGCTATTATTTAGCACGTGCCTAATACATTCTTACTGAGAAAGTTATGTCATATATCTGCTTATAGTTCTATATTCCTACGAAATACACATAACACCCCTCATACGCATATATATATATATATATATATATATATATATATATATATATATATATATATATATACTATTATGAGGTAATATACTACATCGTGTATATATATATGCAGTATTAACTTCAACAGTGCTCAATACGTGAGTAAAGCTATGATGTAGTATTAAAATATATATTACAAGTAAGCTATATATATATATATATAACTAAATACACATTCTAATAATATAGTATTGACCACTTTTGAAACAATATTGGTCTTAAGTTTAGTATTTATTTAATTACACAAACACACACACACATATATATATATATATATATATATGTGTGTGTATCGAGGCAGCATTTTTTCTTTAAGACACGTATTATTAAAAATAACCGACAATTTTTGTCTGGCTATTTTAGTGTTGATCCCTTCAATTTTCCGGATTAAAATCTTAATCTCGGAAGGAAATTGGCTGATGATATATATATATATATATATATATATATATATATATATATATATATATATATATATATATATATATATATATATATATATATAGTCCAAGTTAAGTAAACATCCACAGGATAAACATTAAAAGAATTTTAATCGGTATTATATAATAGTGCTCAATAGAAAATAGAGATATTAATATGTTTACTTTATACAGACATGTAGAAACCCGCTACACTGGCTTGTCGAGCTAAGGTATTCAGTAATTAGAAACTAAGATCTCCTCAGCGAAAAAATCTGATCTTCACTAAGGTGTTCATATTAAGGATTTGTTGTTCTCAACATTAACACCTAAGTGAAGGATCAGATTTTTTTGAATGAGGAGATCTTAGTTTGTAATAACTGAATATCGTAACATCGATATGCCAGTTAAGCGGCTTTTGTACATGTTTGTATAAAATGAATATATATATATATATATATATATATATATATATATATACTTGTTTTAGGGGTTCGAATCGTGCAATATCTTTGAATTTTGAATGATTATCTCTACGCTGATTTGTCCGTAAGGATCAAACGTATACGTATGTAGATAATAATCTTATTAAATAATGATATCTGTATGCAGTATTCAATAGTTTGTGAGTGACTCCCTCTTCCACTCCTAAAAAAGAACTCGTCACTCCTTCGCTCCATTTGAACTTTTAAATACCCCGTTGAGAAATTCTACACATTTCCAACATTATTTTTGAATTAGTTCCTGAATACTTTCCTCCTCTTTGGCTTCAGTAAAAATAGTGCGCTTCAGAGGATTGCTCCTTTCTGTAAAGCCCTGTATACACACTCACATACACACATACACAATATATATATACACAATATATACAATATATATATATATATATATATATATATATATATATATATATATATATATATTTATATATATATATAGAGAGAGAGAGAAACATTTCTGAAACTATATTTATTGAAATTAAACTACACAGAGGCATTCGGGTTTCATCTCCATAGGGAATCGTCAAACTGACTCTATGCACTTTAACTTGATAATTCCCTACGGGGAGGCAACACGGACGCCTGTGTGCAGCTTGATTACCATAGATATATTTTCAAAACTCACTACTTAGCTATACTCACCGATTCCACACCTTTGAATTATTTTAAAATAAGTTCCTGTATACTTTCCTGCTCTTTTGATTCAATAAAAAATAGCGCGCTTCAGGTGATTGCTCTTTTCTGTAAAGCCCTGTATACGCACACATACACACACACACATATATATATATATATATATATATATATATATATATATATATATATATATATATGTAGAGAGATAAATAAATATTTAAAATATAGTCATTCGCAGACACGTGTTTCGTTTTTTTCACAACTCATCATTGTGCTTATATGTAGTTTGCGCACCAACACCCTAGATTAAAATTCCTGGCATTTGTCACTGCCAATTATAAACGTCTGAGGCCTGACTACATAAGCGTCAAAGTACATTTGAAGCATTGCATGTAGCGTACCAATTGTATATATTATTTATAGCATAGCAGATGCTCATTTAAAAGTACAATAAAACAACCTAAACGTTGATGCTTATTAATATTTTCCCATTATTTCGATTAAAATATCTTCACTAGAAAATAATTAAGAATTCTTTGTTTTCTAAATAATTATCTACAACACAGGGAACAGAAAATTGTTCCAGTAACTTTTTTCCGATAAATGCATGATTAAGGAACTCTCTTCCTGCTGACTGTTTTTTTCCTATCGAAAACTTTGGTCTTTCAAGCCTAATGTATTTGCATTAATCACCTTTCTTTCCCTTTTACTCCTTACATTAAATAGCTTCATGATTTTCTGGCGCAACATCCATAAAAACACGTTAATGGTCTCTGCTCCATAGTTAATTATAACTAAAGTTGTATTTCAAAATGATATTACCAAGGCAAACACGTCAATCAAAAGTAGTAGCATTATATATACAATATATATCTTTATAATCTAAGAGTGGTATGTGTTTCTGCGTATATGTCTTTCTTTTGAAAGTTTGCTTAACATTATTCTTTCTTTTAAGGGTGTCGACACTAAATTCGTATTTATATGTCTGATGGGTTTTCTTTTATTTTGTAGGGAGGCAAGACCAAGGTAACTCGGGAGATTTTCGCCCGTCTCTGGACAGAATATTTTGTATCTAATGACCGTGGGGCCAAGGGAAACCATCTGTTTGGTACCCTCAAACTTTAAGACGACCCAATTATTGTTTCTTATTTTAATATATTCGTAAGAAATGCGAAGAAGAAAAAGAAAGAAAAATAATTTTAAATGAATTAAAAGATATATAACAATCTCTACTTCTTAAAAAAGCAAAAAAAAATTGCCAAACGTTTTTTCTATAAATTTTTCAGATTTGTTTCTTTCTTATCAATTTATTGATCTCTGTCCCTTTATTGTTTCTGATTCGCACAACATTTTACAAATGAATAATCAATAATAAATAAATAATCAATAATAGATAAATACATAAGTATATACGTTTAAAGTTTCGACATATAAATTTAAGTAAATGTATTTATTTATATGTATAGAAGTTTGACCTATTTAAAAAAAACTGTTATTTAGTAGGGCCGTGAGAACTTCAAATAAACACAGAGCTATTATACATACAAACACACACACACACACATATAAATATATATATATATATATATATATATATATATATATATATATATATATATATATATATATATATATAGTCTGTTTATAGGTGGTTGATAATTTCTATAACTAGTTTGTAGTTATGCCTGAACAGAAGAATCTGGCGAGATCTCTTTGTATTCTTGATTTTGCCATTATGACAGAATTTAATGTTTTATTTATATATTTAAAACACAAGTTATATTAAATTTTCATGAAAAATAAATTATGTAATTATAGAATACGTGTGTGTAGTCTCGAATAGTTTCGGTCAATGCGCGTACCATTAATTAATAACTTGTGTCTGATGATTCCTTGTAAAGATTAAACGTCACGACAATATGACACATCTTTAGGTTTCCTGGTTCATTTGTACACTTACGATGTATATATATTATATCTAATTGATTTATCAAACATATATGCATTATGTATATATATATATATATATATATATATATATATATATATATATATATATATCAACATACATCTTCGGTAGTGGTTTCAAATTAGTATTTAATATGTCGTTTACGGTATTATGAGCATCATGCAAACTTTGAATAATTAATAACAAACAGCCACTTTTAAGGTGAAATAAATGTCATACTGTCTCAATACGAATTGCTAAGTTTTGTCTTACCTTTATATATATATATATATATATATATATATATATATATATATATATATATATATATGATGAGGGCTCAGGACATATAACATTAATTTATTTTATACTTTATTCAACGTTATACTATATTTTACTATGATAGCTTATAGGTTTGAATCTATATAAATGTTATTTCTATCATTACAAATTATAATGCTGTTATTGATAATTATTATTATTTATTATATCAATAAATAACCTTCATAATAATATTGTACCGTTTACTTTTGTATTCTCTTTTCTTTCCTGCTGTTGGTGTTGTTTAATTTGAATTTTATGCAGTTGGTGACTAGTCGCATATCTATGAATAAATTATTCTTTAATGCAAGCAAATGGGACTATTTAAGTAGTCTTCACGTGGATCAATTTGGTAAACTAGCTACGTTTATAATTTCCAAATCTGCCCGTGTCTACTAGTAGCATTGTTTATCTATATATCTCTAAAATGCATGTCATTGTATTAAGATGACTTGACGAAGGTAATTTAAAAGGAAAAATACCGATTAATAACTTAATTAACTGTAGTAATCAAAATAGATTGTTTTAGAAACGTGATCCGAAAAAAAACAATGACGATACTTACCTGTTTTTTTGGTTAAATAATGTTGAGACTAAATTGAAATAACTATTTTCTACTGGCATGGGAAGATAATATTGCCGGTCACACAAATGGGGGTGTCTCTATTAAAATATGAAATGCCTCACAGTATGGTTTATCTATTAAAATATGAAATGCCTCACAGTATGGTTTATCTATTAAAATATGAAATGCCTCACAGTATGGTTTATCTATTAAAATATGAAATGCCTCACAGTATGGTTTATCTATACGATAAAATCAGATAGTCGATACATGGTATCGTCATATTGAAACACATGTTCGATTTGCAGTGTTGCGTGTTTCTAAACGGTAACGATGTCGTTGCAAAGTTACTGTCAACAAACGGAAGAAAAGCAAATATGCAAAATGCAATCGTAAATTTGTAAAAATGCTGTTTCGAAAATATTTCTTTTTAAAATTAATAATGAAATATATAAAATATTACATGTCGAAATGTAATTGAATAATGACTGACAACATTTTCCGGAATTATCACAATGAAAAATAAAGACAAATAAAGAATAAAATATTAATATATGACAACATTTCATATGAATGGAAAGTACGCGTTTTTTCTTATAATTTACTTATCAGGACCTTTAACCCTTATCCTTGAACGGCCTTTGGTCCTTAATAAGCAGCGACTAGTTCGTACATGAATAAATGTTCTCATCAAAACCATTATCAATGATCTTTCACTAGAAACAGCAGGTGGTGTTCACTGGGACCTGAATGATAACATGTTTCCCTAGATGTCAATTACTATTATAATTAACATCATTTTTATTTGTTATGTTGATTCATCTATTTATGAGTTTACTCATTGTTGTTGTTATTATTATTGATTAACACATATATATTCTAAATATGTCGTTGAAAAATAGAATACTTACAAGATCTCTCTTTTTTCTCATCATTTCCAGTAATATATATATTAATATAGATAAATAAATATATTTATATATCTATATCTATATATCTATCTATCTATCTATCTATATATATCTATATCTATATATCTATATATATATATTTATATATATATATATATATATATATATATATATATATATATATATATGTATATATATATATTTATTTATCGATTCAAAACCGAAAATAATCGTGGTAAAAAATGCGCTTACAAGCAAACATCGATTATATAAGATATATATACATATACATATACATATACATATATATATATATATATATATATATATATATATATATATATATGTATATATATATATATATATATATGGTATATGTATATGTACATATATATACATATATATATGCATATAAATATATAATCTTTCTATATTATCAAGTATAATTATTATTTATACGTACACCCTAACCTCACCCTGCCATTCCTTCCTTAATTGTTATATTTAAAAGAAAAGTACAAATACACGCGCATTTTAACATACACACACACACGTACACACATGTACACACACTCACACATGAATATATATATATATATATATATATATATATATATATATATATATATATATATATATATATATATATATATATGGTGTGTGAATTTCTGACTGAACAAAATAACAGTGTAATGTTACCTTTCTTGCCTTCGAGATTTCTTGGTGTCTGGACACTTTTTCATTTAATAAATTTTGGACGGAATATTATCAACATTATTGTTGTTATTATTATTATTATGATTATTATTATTATTTTATTATTCTTGTTATTATCATTATAATGTTTGTAAAAGAAAAAGAAACAACTTCATATGAATTTCCCATTAAGTGTTCCTATATATTCGACCAAACGAATATTTATGCCTATATATATATATATAATTACATATGTGCACGCATACATCCATAAAATATATAAGTACGCGTTCCTTTTTGTTGTATTATGTTCTGCATTATTCTACATTCATTATGTATGAGTTTACGATATGCACTTGTCCTATCACCCCACTGCATTATATATATATATATATATATATATATATATATATATATGTATATATATGTATATATATACATATATATATATGTATATATATATGTATATATATGTATGTATATATATATATATATATATATATATATATATATATATACGTACATAACAACACGTATGGATATTGATATTATATATACATATACATATATAGATACACACATATATATATATATATATATATATATATATATATATATATGCCATAAAAGCAAATTGGAAATAAAGTTAATTTACTTGATCTCATACAAACGCATGTCCATAACGCGCGTAAGACTTCAAAATACCGTTTTCCTTATTTCTTTTAAATGTTCATGCATATATATATATATATATATATATATATATATATATATATATATATATATATATATATATATATATAAAGATATACTGAGACAGGTATATACTAAAATCATTCCATACTATGACATGTGTTTAAAAGTCATATATATATATATATATATATATATATATATATATATATATATATATATATATATATATACATATTATTTCAAGTGTGCATACATATACCTATATATATATACACACCCACACTAAATAGCGATTTCTGTTCTTTCGATAAATTATTAAATCTACTGAGCGGATTTCATGAAAAAATCTCGTGTTTGTTGTTCATTTTTCATTTTTTTTCTTTGATTTCATTTTGTCTATTGTTTTGAAATGTCAACGCTGATAATAAATTCATTAAAATATTTATATCTTAATGATTTATGTCCGTATTACGACGGAGAATTGTTTGGAAAGAGTATTTCTGAATGTTTGAGTAAATATTATTGGATTGGTTTAAGGGCATTCAAATTCTATCGAGCAGAAAAATTAAGATAGCATTATTTCTAGTAATTACCTATTTCTAACACAGAGAAGAAAGTTTATCACTCTCATATATGATTTTATTATAGGTGTACTCATATCTTTTGAAGACTATCGTACAATATGCGTGAAATATGACGGAAAATATGGTTCACTAGTGTTCGCACTTATATTCATATTCCATAAACATCTTAATCTGGAAAGTTATAAAAAGGAAGAAAAAGAAAATCGTATGAATCAATATAAAAAGAAGAAGAGAAAAGAAGGGATAAAGTTTTAATTGGTATAGAAAAGAGAGAGAAAAAACTAAAAAAAACTCTCATTATGAAAAAAATGTTTAAAGGACTTCTTTCCGAAATCATTTACAACGGTTGGGTTGTCTGACTTGCTATTTGTGTCATGCCTTCACCTGTACACGTTAAAGGGGTTCGCGCGGCAGTGTTTTTGTTTCACAAAAGTGGGTGGATATGTATCTACAAATTGATCTTTAGTAGAGAGCGGAGGATTACTGGGTCGGATAAATGAGCTCCTTCTAAGCAGCGTAAGAGTAACAGGGACAACTAATATGTCTTGCGTAAAGAGTGTAGAACATGCATATTTGATGACACAGCAGTCAAATATGAGTTCTTTTAAAAGTACAAAACATCTGATGCAAAATATGTCTAACGACGTGTACATATATATATATATATATATATATATATATATATATATATATATATATATATATATATATACTCTTATGTTTTTATGTATACATCCCCATTTTACTGGAATCTGCCAATCTACTAGTATTCGAGTGATAAACCTCGTAAACGCTTCAAGGGTTACTGGAAAGGGATCTTTAAAAGATCTCAATGTATCTTCGTTTACACCTGGAGCCATGAGTGCATCTTGTGCTCGAGTATATTGCGTAGTCTGCCACCAGAAGAATAGCACATGCTCAGTTGAGGTGTGCATTTTAACATCTAGAGTAGAACAAATAAAAATAATCACACGGATAACTGTTATGAGAAATACTGATCATAAAAATAAAAATTGAAATAACGCATGGAAGTAATATATTGTAAGAGTGATTCAGGCGTGATGAAAATGAACAAAGATAGCTTACCTCTGTTTTAAACTAAAACCGAGAAAAGTAATTAGAGAATAAAGAACAGTTTAGCTAACGATTGTCTCAAAGTGTTGGTTATGCGACACTCGCAAATAGAAGTCAATTAAGTATTTTTAAAAGAATAATAGCATGCAATTAAAAGTTGTGAAAATAATTCGTCAGACATACATTGTAACAAGTTATTCTAACAAAGAAACTATTTGAGAAAAAACGTAACTTGCTTAGTGGGAAGAGAGATCAGTCATAGTTATTGGAGATAAGCGAGGTACAAAAGCAGAGCTAAATCACGAATCAAAAGCACAGGAATGCATAGACCGGATCGAATAGTGTCACAAAACAGGTTTTTAAGTCACCGGGAAATACGACAGACAGCAATCAACAGATAATAGCAGTGTTGCTTAATATTAGTAAAAAACACCACAATAAACATTTGTATGCATTTCTTGTGTTTTGCTGACTATCAAACAGAAAACAACGACCTCTGTCAAAAAAAAACATATAAGATGGTGCGACGCTGAGTATGATCTACCAAAACCACAGGGAAATGATACCCTCTTGTAATAGATTAGCACATAACAAAAACTGGCCCTAGGTCTGTACCTTACGTTACATACGAATAAATAGACTGTTGGTGATGTGGAGTAATGCATTTGCGAGACTTGTGATCGAGTATATCTCCTAAAAGGTGGAGTATCACTTTTTATTAGTACGATGTGCATTCTTGTCGATGGTAAACTGCTGTATGATGTGAAATTAACACTTCTTTAGCTATTGAATCAATCAGCATTTGTTGGTGTTATTTAATCGATATCTGAATTGTATCCATACTATATTCATTGGTTTGACCCTTTTTGGAACATAATCGAAGTCTTCTCTACATTCCGGCAAACGATTGATCTATCGACAAACTGCGTTTTTATTTCTGAAGTTTGACAGCGCATCAGTTATTTTAGAATATATCATTTCAAGTTTTGTAAAATACTTAATATCATCTCTCATTTCAAAATCGTATGATTTTAATAATAATCTCGAAATCCAATTTCAAATTGAAGAAATAATTTAGCGTGTAATTGATCGTATTAAAATGTACAAGAGACCATAGGAGAGTAACGTTTATTAACATGACTGTTGAAAAGTTTTTAAAACACGCGATAAACTCCATTTTAAACTTGTAAAATTACTTCTACGAAAAGTTTTGCATTTTATTAGCCGACAATTGTGTTAAAATAATGTTGTGTTGGTCTTATATTCTCGTTTTTAATTAAAATTAGTTTTACGTGCGAATTGTAGATTGGCAATATTTGTCTTTGTGAAGTCTAATTTCTTAATTTTAAGAAATTGGATTTATCACGTTTTTTCATTCCAAATCATTGAGTTATTATATTGTTAGATATGACCCTGTGGGAACGGACGCATCTTGAGGTGGACGTATCTGTGGGAAATCGTTTGGTTTGGTTTACGCGATTTAGTGCGGGTGGACCCGTACAGTCGAGTGCAGAATAGGGCTGTACTCACGGTTGGAGCTCACAGATGTGACAGGCCACCATTTTGATGAGACCTTTTAGGTTGGAAGTTCACAGGAGTCAGGATGTGACGAATGCACCTGCGCATGGGGGTTCTGTGACGTCACGGACTTTTGTGTGGGAAAAAGAGTGTTAAGTCTGGGTTTTGGACGCTAGCCGAATGGATGTGTTTCTCTATGTAGTCTTCCACATGATTAGGGGAATTACATTCCCTAAGAAAATACAGGCGTGAGACCGCTTTCCCCCCTCCTCGAATGGCTAATGGCTTAATTAGGAAGTAACAATGATAAAGCAGTAATTTGGTCTCTCCCTCGACGTTAGTGAATATCTCCAAGCCGACGGATAACTAACGCCTGAAATAAAACAGAATTTAAAAGTTTAAAGATTGTTTGTCTCCTGAGTCGGTCATGAAGCTTTTTGTTGTAGCGGCGATGTTCACGGCAGAGAGAAAGAAGAAATAATTCAACCACTAGACGACACACCCCTCCACGCGACGAGGAAGAAGAGAGGGTACGAGAATTTAATGGTATGCAGCATATATGATTTTTGGTGTTAAAAATGACGAGTTGTTTAAACGAGAACCGCCACTGCCCGTTCCGGGATAGGTATACAAAACGAGAACTGCTGGGGTCCATTCCCGGGACGGTATGCAACAATATATACTGGCTCTTCCCTACGCAGTATAGCCCAAGATCTAAGTTATTATTGTTTTAATAAAACGTAAGTAATGTAAAGCCAGACACATTGAATTTCACGGGGTGATTACTTCAGAGGGCTGACCTGTTAAAAAGAAAAGGAAAATCACCCTAGTAGATGTAATTTAATAAGTTCATTATTTGTTGTAAGCTGGATTTTTATTTCAGGAATCAATTTATTCAATTGACTGACTTATTTTCCAAAGAAACCGAAATGTATTCTATCATTATAATCGTTACAGGTCCAGGTAAGAATGGAATTGGTAAATGATCAAAAACACATAACACAAGAAGAGATTATTCAAAATTTCTGAAACATATGTACACAAATTCTCTTTCGAAGTTTAATTTTTGGAGGATAATAACATAATATTGGTTATGTCATGAATCTTTTATTCCACTGCATTATCTACATGTTATATATTTTGAATAGAAAACGGTTTTGACAAGGCATGAAGCCACTTAATTTAAGTACCTAAAATACTACTTCAACGTTAAAATCTAGCTAACTATAAGTGTAAGATGTAAGTTACCAATCCAGAAATATATATATATATATATATATATATATATATATATATATATATATATATATATATAAATATTTCATTATTAATACCTACAGATGCTAGCGTTTTGAGAGTATTTCTCTCATCAGTGCAGGAAAGTAACAATTTCAAACGGTCGGGATGCGCAAACGCGGTTCACAGAGTCAGCCTAGAATCTGCAAGCAGTCGCCATATCAACTAAGCCACCGGAAACTGTCACGTAATAAAGGGGAATTCAGATTTGTACGTACCTTAGAAGCGGGCACATATAGAAAACTAGTCGAGAGTGTTTGACGAACGTATTCGGAATTTTGCTATAGGGAAACAACAAGTAAATGTGAATCCGCATCTAAGAAAAATCTAGTTACAAAATAAAAAGTAAGAAATTAATTTAGAAAAAAGTCGAAGCGGATATTTTTTGCAGTTTACCTATGCGAATGTGACTGTTTAATTTATTGAAAGTTGTTTGTTTGCCCACACTGACTTAGGGTTAGTGGCAGTATATTTTGTAAGAAAATTAAAAAAACAAAAAGTGCTTGTAAACGGTTAAATACTTATATTACATAGTATTTTTTTACGAAAATAGGTCACACATGGATAGGTAAAGCAAAACGTTGTGTTTGACTAGTATCCAAAGTAAAATTTATTTATGTCGGGATTACTAATTTGTTTTATCAAATTTGTGGATACAATTGTATTACTATAAATTATTCAGAAAATATTTTTTTAAATTATTTTTGCAAATATTTTATTTCATTTTATTAGATTTTTTTGCAACACATACTTAGGATGAGTTATAGATTGAAGGGACAGTTCGACATCGGCTTTGTTACCATCGGTCTGAGGTATTTGCCTGTTCAGTTCTAAGGCCTTCACGCTCTTGTTTTAGTTTATGAGGCGATCCTACAGGGAAATGTAGACTTGGCGTGACTTAAATTAAGACAAAAATAACTACGGTTGATATATCGTAATAATTATAATTTTTAAATAAGCGTGAATATCGCCCCACTCCTAAGTCAATAATGAAAATTGTACGTCGCCATGTGTGAATTAAAACGTTTTGTAGTGTGTTTGTTCTATTCTCGACTAAATTAATGTTATTAAAGAAAATAGCACTGTTAGTTCTTTCCCCCATCCCTTCTAAAAAGAAAAAAAAGAAGACAGAAAAAACAATGCAAGTAGAATAAAGAAGGACACTAAAAAAGAAAGAGAGAAAAAAAGAAAACGTTTCTGAACCAGAAAACAGCATATTTCGTTGTAATAATTGATATTACTAAATTGATTAATATGAGACGCAATGTTAAAATTTCAATAGGTGTTTTTTTTTAGTGTTCGTCCGTCTTATTCGGTTATTCTAGAATAAGATTATAGCCAATTATAATGACCTAAAAGCAGTAACTGTGAGTTGTAAGGAACTTCCCGTGTTTAGTTAGTAAAATATAACATATAAAAAACAATAGCAAGTAATGCACAAAGAAAATAATTATGGTCAAATATCGTATGAAGAATATTTCCCGGTGTAGCTAGGTGCAGTTGGAGTAGATTTCACCATGTAGGTGACAATTACTGCAACTCCCTGTATGTAAAAATAAAAATGGAATAAAGAACAAGCAATTCAACAACTAACAAAAATAAACTCAAAAACTCATCTTGTAAAGTTCCACCGAGATATTTCGGCCGTAGATACGACCATTTTCGATCAGTTAATAAACTTTATTTCAAAACGGAAAAGTTTTCAAATTTATACAGAGAATGCGATTGGAAGAAAATGTCACGTGCAGAGAACAACAAAACGGGGAGAAAAAGGAATGCGAGGAATGTTATGAAAAGAGCAAGAAAAAGAAGATAAAGAAGAGGAAGAAGAAGAAAGAGATACCAATCAACCAGTGTCTTTAGAACGTCAGTTGAAGAATACGAAACGAAGAAGAAGAGAAAGCGAGAGCAAACGTGAGAAAGGGTAACTCGACATGTTGTTGTCGAAAACTATTGAAGAAGAGAAAAAAAAAAGAGAGAGAAAAAAAATCAGTGCTTAGATATCGCCTCTGTATGTATGACATTTTAATATCTTTAAGCAAGTCAGCAAAATGTAGACGTAACTGAAAGCGAAAAAAAGAGGCGCATATCTTCCGAAAACACGCATTATATCTTGCCATGAAGCGTGACCATAGTTACATTCTATATATTGCTTGTGTTTACAAACCTATAATTACTAAGAAAAAAGAGAAACGTCGACTTTGGTTCATTATATAGATGAGACATATAGTGACCTGCACTAGACCTTCGTAGATGTTGCAAAAAATATGTTTATTCGTTGCAACACATGTTTTATTATTTTACATTTCTTTTATCAATTTCACACTTAATCCCAACATCAGGAGTCTACTGCGGCATTATGTTATTATTGCGTTCTATCAGTTCAAGGTATATCCTTTTACTTTTGTTTAAACATGTCTTTATCTATTATATATATATATATATATATATATATATATATATATATATATATATGTATATATATATGTATATATATATGTATATATATATATATATATATATGTGTGTAAACTATAATTATACAAATACCAGTGTTTAGTTGTTATACGACTCATCAGCGTGGCCGAACTAAGCGAGATTCGAAACCAGAAACGCAGAGTATGATGCCGAAAGCCCGAAACTCTACCACTGAATCAATCCCGCTAGTATAAAATTTATAGCTTTTCAGATGTCATTTATTTGTTTATTTTGTTTGTGATACTTTTAGAAGAAAAATAACTTAATTAAAATGCCAGTTGGGAATACTTTTTTCTTCATTAATTAGAAGCCCCTATATAGGGGCGACATATATTATTTTAAATATAATTCTCCATAGCCTTGTGTTTCGCTGTTATACAACTCATCAGTGTTGCTGAACCTAGCGTGTTTTAAAACTAGGACTAGTGTTCTGCTTTCGGATATCGCAATGTAGCTTTAAAGTTGAGGAAGGAGACACATTAATCAGAGAACGATCTGTTCTATCTTATGCATGTTCGTGCTGTATTTTTAATAGAATCATAGAGCAGAGCAAACGCCTCTATATTCCACTGATATCATTGTGGCCCTTTTGCTCTCCATACTCTTAATTATTATTCATAGATTTTTATATTTGGAGCTTTGCTTTTCGTTTAAGTTTCAGTGAGGTGAAGTTTCTTTCTCATCCACCACTATTCTCTCTAGTCTGTTTTACTAACTTAAAATCTTTAGCGATTTCGATTCGCATATTTCACATTATTTGATAAGTTCCATGTTTTACAGTTACATTTTATGGCTTATATGTCATGATAAATGTATTCGAGGTTGATCTTCTACCGCGTATATATTATTATGCACGTTATGTACGTGTCGCCTGTAAAGCGGAGAGTTATCGTGATTAGATATGCTAATTTTGGGATCACAAACATTTTTGTATAAAAAAATCTTTCTGGTATTGATATAATACTTCATTTTGATCACGTACTTGTTTTTTAATATAGTTAAAAGATTTCATTTCTTTGAAGTTACTATTTTTAAAAGTATACAAGACCCTCTAGGGTACGTCAACTAGACAGTTAGTAAACCGTTTGGTTACGCTTCTTCTTGATCAAACGTTTCAATTTATCTCACCCTCCTCTCTTGTTTGATGGATGACGTAATTCGCTCATTGTGAAGTCATTGTATGTGCACAGTTATCCTCGTGCCCCTGTTATAATAGATAACACCATATTTTAGTAACTTAATCCGCTGTGCACGGATATTCTCACTTCTGTTTTAATGGATAACGTCATTCACGCTACATGTCAGTAACCAAGATGACAAGCAAGATCCGCAGAGTTTTAGTAGTATATAGATAAATAGGATCGACAAAAAACAAGTCGTCTTCCATAGATTAAACCTATGATTTGATCGTTTTCTAAATTGAGCTATACTCGTTTTACACTTGAAAAAACAAATACTAGCAGAAACAGCGAAACTGATCCCTCTGACTTCCAGGGGAAAGCTAAATGTAAAGTTAGGGGTCGACTTAAGCTATAATCACGGACCGACGGATATTGCTTGTAATAGTGATATAGTGTACTCATATAATAAGAACATTTTAATGTTGAATGAATAAGATAGAAGACGAAGACAGGCAGAAAATGTTGATGTGAGGAAAGTGCAGCTTTTCAAAAAGGTGAAATCTTGATTCGGACTTAAAAAAATACCTCAGTCTAGAAATATTTCTCTTTCACTGACTGAGATCAGGATAAGTAAATATGAGATCAGAGCATATACTACACTTGGCTCAAAGCCAAAAGGCCAATATAGAACAGCCTGTATAAGGTTAAAAATAAGATTTTCTCGCGTTAGATAAAGATCTCTGATTACTTGTGTCGTTTTACTCTAACTTCCTATTGGTTGGCCTTTCTGAAAAGATGCGCAGTATCGATTTAATGATTTGTCTATAGCGTGCGACCCGCGAGACAATTAATAGCACCAGTCACACACTTTAGAAGAAGGGAGAAATAATGGACAACAACTATCAACTATATTGTAATTCATATATGTATGCGCACTGTCTTTAAAAAAATGATTAGCGCATGAGTCGGCAATACTACAAGACAGTCGATCGCTATATATCCCAAGGGATCAAACAAACCACAAAATTCACAGAATCTCTGGCGAGTTACGTTAAGAGAATTATGCATGAAGCGAATCCTTAAGATACACTTAGTGTTAATTGGAACCTTTTCTATAATAAGTGTAAAAGTATTTGTATACTTTATGGCCATAATGTAGTTGGTGTTTGGTTTAGTGTTGTATGGGTTACTGCGCGAGAATGAATCAGTAATCCTGTGTAATGTTGTACCCAGTTTTAAACTACATATTACCATTTTATTTCTGATTAATTAACTCCTAACATTTTAAATTTCAAGATATAAAAAGAGAAACACATAATAAAATGAAGAAAAGGTTTGTTTTAGCTGTTTTTTATGTCGAGTGCGAATTCACACCATGACTTTTAATTGTAAAAAAATAATAACAAATAAATACCCCCGTTACATTTGTCGCATAATTATCCTTGAGAAATGTAATTTTTTGTATACGGCTTTTTAAAAATTTGATAACGAAACAGAGAGTCAGAGACACAACAAATTATTCTATTAATAAAACAACTAGCAGAACCCGTGAAAATTCCACAGTTCTATCCTTGTAGGATTTCATGACATAGTTCAATTCTATGGCGTCCGGTGCGATATTATTGTAACACCTTTTCTTCAAGATGAAACATAAGTATGTAAGCACTCTGGTTAATTAAGTTTTAGAATATGTCAGGTAATGGAATAACACCTCTGTATGGGTTTGTGACACTTTCTATTCTATGGACATTAGCACGATTTAAATTGGAAAAGGGCAGACACTACACTTTTAATTAGCCAAAAGCAAAGAAAGTTTATTTTAGTTCGCGTTTCATATACGACATCAGGTGGAACATTTTAATTATTTTTTTCATATTGCATCTCCGGCGATCAGGCTATCCTAAAGTAGTTGAAAGTGATAACGTACGTACAACAATTGGATTGATTTAGCGTCTTATTATATAGATCGTGTGTGTATGTGTGTGTTTATCGCCCCTACCTAACTTTATAAATACACATTGATTGTTTTACTATTGATTTATTAAAATCAAAAATAAAATAAAGAATACTAAAACACCCTGTTAAAAAACATGAATATTACTATATTTAGAATTACTTTCTATGTGCAATGTATCCAGGCAACGCCGCGTAAATAAAGCTTGTATAGTATGAAAGCACTGCGGAACCATAATGCTGTTTGTCTTCCGATGTTGAAAGAGTGAATTGCTTTACCTAACTGTCCCCAAAACTATCGAGCGTCGAGGTGAGAATGAACTTATTCATAATGCCTACAGGTTCATGGACAAAAGCTAGTCGTATCCAACATTAACTCAACAGGATTACTATATACTCGAACAGAATCAATCCGATAAGATTTCAAATCAGATCCAACTGTATCCAGTATACCAATCATCCACCCAATAATTAACTTCTTAAAACAAACATCTTTAAAAAAAACTCTAGTATAAGTTGAACCTAAAATTATTATTTTTTAAAATGGAGTTAAACATTGTATATCAGTGCACGAACAACCAATCAAACACTCTTATGTATACTTGCGGAAGAAATATAATGAAAGAATTGACTTACTGAACTGAAATGTTGTAAATATACCGGAAGAAAAAATAACAGGTGATTTTTAAACAACAATTCATAAAATATCACGTGCTTGGTTTCTACTTAATTTTCATGTCCTGTATATGCAAATTCTGACATTTTTAGAGTGTATAATACCTCTGCGAACTAATTACTCTGGCGACGGGAATGAATTTTTAAGTAACAATTGAAATTACCGACAGTATTTAAGTATGCAAATTAAAAAGTTCGAGTAAAAGACATATATTAGAGGCAACCAGAAACAGGTTAAGATTAAAGACAACCACAATACTATGAAGTTTTTTTATGAATAGTACTTGACCTCACAATTATACTTAATCAAATCAAAGCAAATTCATTGGCAAAAATAGCAAAGTGCAACAAACAGTGAAAAGGAATAGTTAAAAGATGTGTGCATCTATATTAAGTTTGAATGTTTATCCCAAAGGCTAATTTAATCTGTGATATGATCATAATTGTCATTACATCTGGTTGGGTAATCTACAAAGCAGAATCACCGACATAAAATGCTTCTTTTTTCTAATGAGAGGAAAGCGACTATGGTGCATCTTGGAGCCTAAGATTTAGTGCCAAGGTGAAAAACTTCTCGAATGGTATATTTAAATACTCGTTGATGATGTTTCATGGAAGTAACGCGTCCCCACACATTCTTCTCTGTTTAATTTTTTTGTAGAAATCACTCCAGACAAGGCATGACTCCACTTGATGTAAGGAGCTAACAAGAACAAAGATGATTACTGTGAAGACAGGACATGCTTATTGGCCTTAGTCTTTAAAAGGGCAAGGTTATAGGTAGGAAGAAAACAGTCAACAGGAAAATAGTTCCATAAGCTTGCGGTTCTTGGAAAGAAGCTACTGGAATAGGAAGCCGTATTTTAATGAGATATCAAGACAACAAATTAGATAAACGAGTCAAATGAGCTGCAACAAAAGAAGCAATGAATATATCGCATAATTATGAAGAACACATTCTATACTAGTATTTATAAAAAAAGACTGAGACTAGCAACATCACGTGTGTTAGAGATAAAGTGCAGAGCAGAAAAGAGGGTAGCCCCAATCAAATTACAGACACGTTTCTGCACCTTATCAAAAACCCTCAAATGGGACAAAGATTCCCCAGCCCAAATATGACAACAGTACTTCATACATGGTCTGAGTATGGATTTGTACAGTTAGAGAATAGTTTTGGGCGTGAGAAAGTTTTTGGAGCGATATAAGAGAACCGACTTTACAGTAAGCAGAAAGAGCAATGTAAAAATAATTTCATGAGAGAGAAAGACAAATAAATTTCAAAGTCGATTTCACCTGAAGAGCTAAGCCATCCATCATAATCTCATGAAGAAAAAGACTGATTGAAAGACACAAACCGAGGCTTAACAGGATTAAATGAAACAACCCATTTCGTACCCCAATACAAAACTTAAACCAGGTCAACTTCTAGATCAGCTGCATATTCTGACTGATCCGAGGCAGATAGGCGAGAAACAACACCAGAATTAAGAGTGACATCACCAGCATAGATGTTAATTTTCTGAACAATATCCACAGGAAGACCATTTATATAGAGAATAAACAGTGTTAGGCATTGCATAGATCACTGGGGAACACCAGCATTGATAATAAAAGATAATTAATAGACCCCGTTCAAAGTTACTCGCAAGCTTCGATTACAAAGAAAAGACCCGATAATGTCAAGAATATCACCACCAATACCATCATCTTGAAGTTAGTGTAGGAGACTATAATGCTACACCTTGTTAAACGCCTTCGAAATGTCAAGCGCATTGGCTCTTCCTTCTCCTGAATTATGCATAAAACGGCAAATCCGCTCAGTTACAATAGTTAAAAGATCAGCAGTTGAACGAAAACCGCGAAAGCCATACCGAACATAACTAAAGAGGCCAAGACATTCCAGAAAATCAACAAGCTTGCCATTGACCAACCTTTCCAATATTTTACTAATAACGGAGAGAGGACTAACCGGACGATACATAGTTGGGTGAAACCGATAGGTAAACTGGGTAAAGATAGGGACAACAGAGGACTCCTTCCGACAAATAGGGAAACATGACTTAGACAAATAGATTGAATAATTTAAAGAGGATAGAAGACATTTTAAGCACAACGCTTAGGAACAACAACAGGAATTTAATCAGGATCGGAAGCCTTAGACTAGTCAAGATCATAAAGGACCCTAGCAACCATTTTTGGTGTGATAATAACATAATCAAAAGACAGATCTGTTTTCAAAGGAAAATCAGCACTTGAATACTCAAGAGAAGAATTGTTAGCTAAAAAACACCCAAAGAGATCAACCTTATCCTTAGAAGTTGAAATAACTTGAAGACCATTCAAAAGAGGAGGTATAGCAGACTTGCCACTATTTATAATAATATTGTAGATTCTTCAAAAATCACGAGAGTAACCCTTTTGAGATAAGATAGAGTCATAAATGATTTGAGAATTGCTAAACTTGCAGGCATTGCTCGCTCTTCTGTAAGATTGTCTAGAATTCTCAGAACCATCCCGACGATGCTGATTAAAGTAATGGGTACGATGTGCTATGGCAGAAGCACAAACAGATAAACACCATGGAGGAGAATTAGGTTTGTCTTGAAACTTACGATGATGAATGAAAGTGTCAATTCTAATAAGGAGCCAGTCAGTAACCTCCCTAGCAGTATCATTCGGAGGGATACTAAATATAGAGCGTCACATAAGAAGCTACGAAGCCCATTCCAATCAGCCTTGATGTAGTGTAATGCCTTCCTATGGTAGTAATTATCAAATGATAATGCATCCAGTGCTATCTCGAACTTTTTGGTCGTCTATAGGTTGACCACGGCTTCTGCTAGCTTGTTAAGCGGTGCAGCGACCCGAACTGACAAAGACGCTGAAATCGTCTCAGGAACATCTTCCTTGTGTTTCCGCGAATCTCTCTTTTCGAAGCTGTTGTGAAGAAGACGTCACGAGGCACATTGAAGTTGTTACGCATGATGTTAAACACAATGGTGAGAGTTCCACGCAGCCGCCTACGCTTCACGGAATACTAGTTGAGGGATTCTAATCGTTGTGTAAGTACTGTATGTGCTTTATGTGTAGTCTACGGACCATCTGCGTCGCATTATACGAACCACCTCCAGGTGCTTGATATCCCGAATGAAATAATAGGAATGAAGCGTGAAGCCCATATTCTAGAATGGGTCGCACCAGAAATATGTATAGCGGTAGGAATATATCGGTTGTCAGGGTGGCCAAAAGGCGGTAGTTGAGAAAGAGCATACCGTTAGCCTTATTTTAAAACTAAATGCATTTGGCAATGCGAGTCTCGAATCAATTGGCCAGGTTTTAATTAAAGTTGCGTATTGGATGAAGAACCGACTATCATGTGGTTGCATTTGTTGACATGGAGAGACAAATCCCATAGCTATAACCATTTCCAGATGTGATTGAGTATCTATGAAGATTTTCAAAGTCCCTTGTGTGAGCAATTTTTTTCTACGCTATCGGCAAAAAAACCCAACCCTCTTCCTGTATGCTATTAGTAGACACCGGGAAGAGCAAGGGGCTCATTACCGAGTTTTGTAAAGACGCTACTATTTACGTTAAAAACACCATTCTGAAAGTCATTTAGCTGCACCCGAAAGGTACGACTAGCAAGAAAGGTTTCGATCAAACTCAGCACATGTGGTTGAAAGCCATAGGACTTAAGCTTGTAGAGCAATAGTCACTGAATCACATACCTTGACAATAATAAAGAAGACAATGTCTGCTGCATCGCAGTAATACATGATTTTAGTGACTGACTCTTCTATAATCTGTCAAGAAATCGGTGCCGTGGTCAGGAAATTGGGCATCATAGATGAGAAGAGTCCTGTTAAATACTTTGCAGACGACAACACTTTCTGAAAGATGACACAAATAATCTATATTAGACAGTTCTTAAGGATGTTGCCAGTTTAAAGAGATAAGTTAAAAAGCCTAGTGAGGGGACCAATGATGAATTAACAGTGCATTTCTGGATGCACACCGTTAGAATAAGGGCTCTTTTTCCATTAAGTGATCGAAAAGCTCGTTAAACGTTGTCTTGTGAGAAAAAAGGCTGTGCATTGGTGTTGTTCTTTTAAAGGATAGTTAGGCATATCAGACATCGTAATTTTCGTAGATTTGGTAAAAGACGTCAGTAAAAATACTGAATTTCATCCACATAGGAGCCAGATTTTGTTATTCACACGACTGCACACTTGAACATGGGCGTAGAAGTGCTTCGGATTGTAGTATACATGTTTTGCATATTGCATCTCATTGTTCTGCTATTCCTCCCGTTCAGCATTCACTGCCTTCTTTCTTCTGGAGAACAACTGTTGTAGAAATTCTTTTCCAGGTGATATTGCACAGCAACATATTTTCTTGTATCACTTTTCAAGGGAGCCAAAGCTTTTGCTTCTGTCTCTTTAGTTGCGTCAGATGAACTACCAGATCAGTAAACTGAATAATTGCATGTTTGAATGGGCACCAGCGATCGTTTACTGAATCCATCATGTTGAGTTCTGCCTAGTAAGTTGAGTTTACGGCATCAAATAGCACTTAGAAGTTTAAAGCTGGGTAGACTCTTCGTTGACGAATTTTAGGGAATGAGAAAAGAAAAAGACGAATGCAGCCGAAACCACCAAACCACATGGATAATTTTTCTCAGCCAGAACACAAAGTATGGATACCGATCTTGTGTAGCAGGTGAATACAATATCAAGGTAAAATATTGCTGAGCAAGGAGCAAGTAAGAGTCATTAGAAATATCTTCTTGAAGAGTACGGAAGACCGCCCAGCTGGGAGAACAAATATCACCAACACAAATTTGGAAAGAATGGCATCATAATTCTAACTTGCTTGAGCGAGCAAAAGTAATTGACAAAAAAGATGAGTTGGCGTAAACAACAACACACCAACCACGCGATTAAATTTATCACATGTGAAGGTGAAGTAGTCTTCTTCTTTCGCGTGAATCAGATGATTCTGGTGTAGGCATTAGTTTCCCCGATGGTTTACTAGTTAGAAATATATCTGGAAAGACATCGGGTACTTACGGGAAGGACCACGAGAAGGTTGCCAACATCCATAAGTGGCAGTGGTATTGTGGAGCCGACTGGATTCGAACTTCGAACACTCAGGTATTCAGTCCGTGTCGATATCCACTTAACCGTCACCTCCCAAGGTAAAGTAGTCATTCAGATTTATTTCTTGATCATGAATTGCTGGACATATAATGATTAGCTGAATTAGAGATTACTTGATTAGCACCCAATAAACAATACTTTTATAAGCGAAGTGCGGTGCGACTGTTATAATATTTTAAGAGTTTTCAAACATAGAGTGGTAAAGCTTTTTGCACTAGATTTCGTTTTCATATCGTAGTTAGTGTTTTGATAATGGATTATTTTGATGCATATAAATATTGTCTTATATCCTATATAGTTTCAAAATATGTAAATCACTTAAGCTTAATTTGTATAATTTACGAAGAAATAACACATTGAAAGTGGGAATGAAAAATATAAGTTTTAAAAATAGTTTTCGATATAAAACAAAAAAGTTTACTGATACAAAACAAACAAACAAGATAGCAATAATAGCAAATAAAGAAATAGAAAGAGAAAATGTGTGAGATAAACAAAGGTTAACTCTGCGCTCATGATATTTAAATTTGATGAGAGCATAGCGGAAGTAAAAACTGAAAAGAAGAAAAAGACAGGTTTTCCAATGCTTATGTTAACAGCATTGATCAGCGAGCAAAAAGTCGCTTATCAATATTAAACTCATTTTGAACGCAACAATTAGATGTCAAAGGAAAAGCGTGGGAGACACTTTCGTAGATTAATTGGAAGCACTTAAATAGGTTTTTGTTTTTCTCGATTTGGGTTACATTGCTTTTCTTCCTGTTTTTGCTCAATTCATTTATTCGCCCTTGTTTCGTTCCTGAAACACCGCTTGCTGTTACCTTTCTGCTCTCTATACATATTAAATGGTAAAAGCCGAGAGTGCACTGCTATAATAGCATAATTGGATGAAGAGGTTGTAGATATATATGTCAAAAAATAGTTGAAGTGAGCGTTGATACATGCTCGCATCTATGTGATTCGTTTGGACTTTGAGCACTTGGTTTATGGTCGACTGAAGTTTCTGTCACATATTCTCGATAAGCACTACGACAGATAGAAATTGATAAACGTTACGCAATGTATGGTTTATTGCTAAGCACCGTTGAAACACGCGTTCTCGTCAAAAGTTAAGCGATATTAATTTCAATTTTGCACTTGGATATGTCATAGTGCGCGATTACTAGGTGCCATAAGAAAAGATTTAACTCGTATAATGAACAACTGATTGTCGAATGATTATATACACAATAACCGATGGGTCAATCCAATCCTCTACGCACGCGGTGTTATCGTCTTGTCGCCGTCGTCGCTGCGACTATCATCGTTCCGTGTCATTGTGAGCGCATGTTGCTTCTTCGTTAGATTACACAATACCACGCCAACAATTGTATTCTAGTTTATAAAATGGTTCATTCAACAGAACAGAAACAGAAACTTCGCCCGCCTTCCTCAGTTTTGGGGCAGCACGTTCACATATCGCCGGCTAAGAGAGAGAAATTAAATTGGTTTGCGTAACTTCCCCTAAGTCTCCCCTTCTGACTTGTGACGTCCACACTTTTCCACTAAGACAGCTACTACTATGTAATAGGATTCTTAATTATAGCGTCGAATCGGAAATATGTGTAGGACGCTCAAAGATGGCACAGTTAGTGACGAAAATAATAAAGTCTTTTCATCGATTGCTAAAGAATTTGGGAAGTTTATCTGCTTTACGGAGAATCACCCATTTCGGGAATAATTTACGACGGCCCCTAGATATCGTTGATTTCCTGGCGATCTTTAAACCAGTTGGTCATGACAGGGTAACGGTAAACATACCGACGACCTTACTGTGTTGTCCTTTTAAAACGTCCAGTCGCTAATATGGGATGTGACTTGTGTCAACAGATTTGCGCCGTCCTCAATAACGGAATTGTTGAAAACCATTGTATATGTGACAGCGTCAGTGGGGGGGGGGGGGCAAAAACGATCAAACTACGCCGGTCTTCTCGACATATTTGCATTTCAATCGATCACTGTGGAGACAAGTTGAAAGCTCGGTTCCCTAAACAACCTAAATCTATCAATGCCACACCCTACTGGAGACTATGGTAAGTTTACTAGAATCTACGTGGCCTACATGAATACTTAGGGCATACATCCGACCTTCCAAGCAAACAGAACATCCGATAAATTGTTCCGATGTTCAGTATATATTTACCAAGGTTTTTTAAAATTTACCAGTGGAAACAGATAATTAACATATGACGACTTCAAAGTAAATGTTTGCATTAAGGTTTTAACATGTAATAAATTGAACTTTTAAATGAAAATCTAATAAATATATTTCCCCAAATGTAGAATTATGTATTTATTGAATATGTATAATAATTGTGTCCCGGGGAGTCATTCAGTGCCGTATTCTGTGTTGCGTGGCACTTGAAATAGTCTGGTTCTGAGTCTGGTGTGGTATTTGTTCTGACGAGTTTCTTTATCAATAGTTTTGCGCTCACGTTGTGAATTTGATGCCGCTTGTTTGAAAGGTTTGCATAAGCGTCTTATCGCTATTTCTTCTCTGCTATTTCAGAGAAAGTGTTGCCTTGGGTCAAATTTAAAGGAATGACTCTACAAGCTGTAAAATGGCTTGACGCAAAATGGACAAGATGCTCCTTTCTTTTAAAACATACACTTTTTTACAATGTTGTTTTATCCGCCTAGCACATTTTAGTTTGCTAGCGAATGAATTGTGTTGCCTGCCAACAACTACAAAAACTGATTTTCTGCGCAGACAAAGAAAAAACGGTCACTCAAAAACACCACCCAACTCCCCTCTTCATGTGGCAACTGGTACGCATGAACAGGATTATACACTTTTAAAAGTCAGCATAACTAGCTTTTTGTCAGGGGAACACCGTCACTCAGTCAACTACAGGTGGCTTAGAACTTACCTCAATTGCAGTCGTCGACCTGAGGATTTTCAATAGTGAGTCGCAGCTTTTTGATTGATAGGATTTACTTCGTTCCCATGGCAAGATGTGGCACACGGTCAAAAGTTCAGGAAGGTCTAGCCATCTCCCTCTAAAGAAGGAGAACACTATTTTTTTAATTGCCTGGGCAGGCCCGCCAGTATTCCCCGGTCGGGGTGCCTTAGGCAGTAATCAATAAACTTACTCCACTCACATAAGGGGAGGAAAGTACTGCGATAGTGAACTTCCACAGACTACCCAGAATTTATCTGCCCGACAGATAAAAGACA
Source organism: Sepiola atlantica (assembly GCA_963556195.1). Lineage (NCBI taxonomy): Eukaryota > Metazoa > Mollusca > Cephalopoda > Sepiida > Sepiolidae > Sepiola > Sepiola atlantica. The sequence goes on along the minus strand of OY744537.1, from coordinate 68,427,485 downwards.
ACCAAAATGGTCTAATTTCTGAGGGACTGATTGTCGAGATTCGAGCCTCGACTGGTGTGTCCGTCAACTTCGCTAAATAAGTGGAGTCGGCGACTGACAGCTGCTACCAAACTTAACCTCCAAAGTTCAGTCGCTTGGAGGGACATCTTTTGCGATATTTTCAATGAATTATTCCAGATATAGTTAAATCTAATTAACCAAGTAAAACGTATGCCAGACAGTACATTATTGTGCCACAAATAAATATGTGTTCTATCAAGGGATTTAATACCGAAAGGTAATTCCTATTTGCAACAATTCATAGTATTACTTTTACATTAGTTGTTATTTTAAACAGAACTTTGATAAAATTGCGTGCTACTAAATTTCCTAACAGTATTGGTAAATTATTTGACATAGTAGATCAGCTAGGAATTGAACTCAGAATAGCCGATTGCATAATTCGCGACGGTATCCGTAACGATGACCACACAGACCCTGAAACGCGTTGAAAGCAATTTCGTACAAGCACATTGGTATTTCCTTTCATGTAACTGCTTCTTTTTTCGTTTGCTTTCTGTTTAATTGTTTTTTTTCTACCCTCATTCCAACTTTCCGTCTGTGTTTTCGCTCAATACACAACTCATCCAAAGCTGCGTAACAACATTTACAATCTCAAACATATAACAGTATAATTCGCTGCAATGCTTATTGATTATCAATGACAAAAATGATAAGTGGTTGTTAATGTCTCTTCGTTTTATTTATTGACGAAATCCTCCTTTTAACGATATATATTCTGATACTATATTACTGCCGGCACTTGTTTAAATATACTGTAGAGTGATCAAATTGTGTACAATTATATCAAGTGGTCACTGTTCGTGGCGAACATCCATCCACATCATATACAACGTTTTTCTTTATATTTCTATTTATATATAGTTAGGTATGTGTATATGTTTTTATATTTGTATGTACATTTTTACAACTAAAATAATTAACCGGCCAATATGAATTTTGAAATACAGCTGCCAGGCGTAAGAGTGGGTAATGTGGACTATGTTTAGTTTAATTTAATGCAAAAGGCGTTTAAGATTGCATCATATAGACACAACCCAGTCAAAAGTTAAAGTATTTCAGATTAGCATAAAATTTGATCCACATTCATTAGTCATCAATTAAGTAGTATTCCCTGAAACTTTGTTTCTTCTTAAGACCTCCTAATGTTCAACCTTAAATTTTAGACATTTCATAGAATCAAAATCATGAAATGCATTTTGATCGAAATTGGAACAAGGATGCTCGCCATAAGGTTTAGTATAATTATACATAGCGTTCAATCTTAATAATTGATCATAAAAGTGGTGCAACACTATTCGGTTCAGAGAATTGATCTGCCCCGTCTGACTAATAATAAGTTTAAAATCTAGCATGGCAAACGACTATGAATTTACCTGAATTTATTTCAATTAATGTCACTTTAGTTTCACCCTCTTCCTCTCAATGCCGAGTACATTCTCGGGCTCCCCTCTAAAAAGTGAATTTATAAAATGTAAAAGATAAGAATTAAACGGTTAATACGATATTAAGGTTGGGCGCAAAAGAGCGTGATGATTTTCATTCAATCTCGGGTAAATATTGCCTTCTTGCTAGTAACATTATAACAGGAAGCTTGTGCTTGTGATAATATATTTTTATTGTTAAAATAATGCATTAGTCATGATTATAAAGGCAAATTGATTTTCTATCTAATCATCTCGTACGTCATCACAACAGATGGACATTGGTTGATTTATAAATTGACTTTCTTACGGCCAATCATGCTAGAGCACGAATACATCGATACAAGTTTTGATGTGGGCAAGACCTGCGACCGAATGGCGCTCTGGTAACCCAATTTCTTGTGGGCTACAAAACACACGATCCGTTGTAAGCATATTAGAGAAACAGTAACCCATTACCAATTGCACGCACACAACGCACTCTACTGATACTGCAATAATCCTTTCAGGTACGACCTAAAATCGTTGTTTTATTCCGTTTTTATCCAGCATTAAACGTTTTGTATTTTAAAAGTTACTTTTATACAGAAAAGACAACTTGTATATATTTTGTATGTAGTGCTTTTGTGATTTATTTAGTTATATTTGCCTTCCTTTACAAACTATTATAACGCTAGATTGGACGATATATAGGAGGTTAGACGTTGACTGAATTAGTATCGCAAATAACGTTGATAAATTGACACTTGAAGTTGAGAATTTCAGTCTTAGTCGTCATGGCAAATCAACTCATTGAAGTGTAATTGATGCCGACACGCAATGGTTATTGTAAATAATTGATTGTATACGATTAGTTGATCATATGTTTCATCGGACTTTCATGGGCGCCATTATTATTTATCGTTTATCGCTATCTCGTAGTCTGGAGTTTGACGGTCAACTTTTACGCCTGTCAATTACTGGAACAAAACTCACGCATGAACGAAAGGATACGACGATAATTGAACGTAAACTATATATGTTATTTTTCGTAACTAATTTCACGCATTTTTCTTCACTAGGTTTCTGACTTAATTGATCATTAGAATAGAAACGATGGATCTAATGAAGCCTATTTTATCATAATTACCCTTCGCACACAGACCTCCAGCGGCAACTAAATCAAATCGATATCTTTAAATATAGAATCACGTGACTTAAGCTATCTTCTAATTATATTACTTATTTACTTTATGAACTCAATCCACACTTAATGTTAATATTTATTGAAACACAATAACCTCAGCTCTTAATCGTGAATAGTTAATATTTAACCCATATCTAGTATCTCAGTATTTAGACTCGGCATAATCCTGTAGTTAGCAACAGTATCTATTAGGCAAATCACGCACCCGCGAAACGTAAGCTTTTTTTCATATTTAAAATTATTTTTCTTCGTTTAGTTATTTTTCTTGTTTGATTAATTCTTATATTTTTGTAGTCGTCCCTTTTCAGTTCATTGTGTTTCGTTAACTTTCTACGCAAATTTGATGTGAAATTGTCACGGAATACTATTCAGAATCTCAAATGCACCGACTATGATGGATTGGAAAAGGAGAGATGAGTAGAGAGTGGTTAAAATCAATACAATTGCACGATTAAAATATTTTTTACATTAATGATGGAGACTTAAAAATATAGACAGTTTTTCATGCAAAATGTAGTCCGCTAACAGTAGTTATTCCAGTAAATATTTCATTATTTTTCAAGTCAACATGCATACTATTATTACTAAGTATCGGGCTTAATTTTATATGTTTATTATAATTTTGAACTCAGATTCTTCAGTGCAGTTCATAAAAAATAATGGCGGCCATAAAAGTCCGATGAAACATTCTTACTAGAAGCAAATTCATTAGCATTTTTGTCTTGTCAAGTTTAGGTTAGAATTTTTATCCGAACAATATTTTATCTCGTTTGTGAATTATTTATTGCCGAGATACTTTTCACATTATAAGCGATTCGTTGTGTGTGCTTAATTGAAGAGAGGCTGCTATGTAAAGAAATCCTGGGTTTATATGTTTCCTGATGTTCTTAGTGATTCGGTCAAAGTGATAGATTTCAGATTCCTTTATAGGTGTCTGTACTTAAAAGTTACTTGCATCGACTTTCTGAGGGGTAAAATAGAGTGAGCAGAAGAAAACTAAATTGAAAAAAACTCTAAGAAGGAAAAGAGAAAAATAAAATAAAAACCGAATAATAATAATAATAATAATAATAGTAATAGTAATAGTAGTAGTAGTAGTAGTAGTAGTAGTAGTAGTAGTAGTAGTAATAATAATAATAATAATAATAATAATAATAATAATAATATAAATACAAGCCGTGGGACTCAGGAGAAAGACCTGAGTGTCATGATGGGCAGGTGCTCCCTCGTTAGCCAACATGGGGGACCCGGTCCGCATCTTGCGAATGTTGGCCCTTCTCATTTCAGAAACAAGACAGCGGTCAAGAACCAGGTAAGTAATCTCTCTGATTCCAGGTACGACAAGGACACAGACCAAAGACAGGAAAACCAGAGCGAAAACAACAAACTGAAAGGATATAGAAAGAAATGGACCACGAAAGAGAACAGACTGGTGATGGAGTGCTATTATAAAAGCCGCTACCCTACAGAAAGAGGCTACCGAAAACGAATGAAACATCTATAGGACATTACTAGTGACTACCATACAACGGAACAAAGGATAGCAGATCAAGCAAGACAGATCCTCAAGCGAGGATGGTTCTCGGAGATGGAACTGACGGAAATCAGACAGAAGGCTAATGGCGAAACGGAGCAAGAAACACCACCAAAGGAGAGACCACAGAAAAAGGACGAGCAAAACATACACACTGAAACTGAAGAGATTGAAGACTACGGAATCACAGAACCAGTGGAGATAGAAGATTGCAGAACCACAGAACCTGCTGAGATAGAACTCAACGAAAAAGAAGCAAATGAAGTGGAGAACATTAGACGATACATGTTAGAAAACAAAACAAAACTCCCATCTCTCAGGAATGAAGTAGCGAAGAAGTTACAAGCAGAAACAGAAAGAGTAAACAGACTCCTCACACACATCCCAACAGAAACTATTACAGACCTAAACAACCTGATATATGCTGGGGCAAAATCGGTAAGTATGAAACTAAGAAACGAAGAGAATGGACAAAAGAGAGGACCGACAAAACCTGGATGGGAAATCAGACTGGAAACCCAGATCACCAAACTTCGGAAAGAAGCTAAAACCGTGAACAGAAGGAAGGAGGACATGAAACGATTAAGAAGCAAAAATCAGAAACGCAAGGAAAAACTAAATGAGAAACATGAAGAAATAAAACAAAGGATAGCAGCAATAGAAGGAAGACTGAGACGATACAGGTACAAATCAGAACAGAGCAAACAGAACAGAACCTTTGAAAACAATGAAAGCCAGTTCTACAAAAACGTAAATGGAGAAAAAACAACAACAGAGTTACCGAACACAACAGAAACAAAACAATTCTGGAGCAAGATATGGGAAGTACCAAAAAAACACAACAAGAATGCCCAATGGTTGAAAAACATGAGAGATGAACTGCAGGAAATCGAAGAAGGAACCGAAACAGAAATCAACAAAGAAACGATCAAGAAAACCCTAAAAAAAATGGCAAACTGGAGAGCACCAGGCCACGATGGAATACATGCATACTGGTTTAAAAAATTCACGACCCTGCATGAAAGAATAGCGCAGAAACTGAGCGGATGTATCCATAAAACAGACGTACCAGAATGGATGACGGAAGGAAGAACAACACTAATACAAAAAGACCCCAAAAAGGGAACGACCCCCGGCAACTACAGACCGATAACATGTCTACCAATAATGTGGAAAATTCTCACAGCACAACTGAGAGAACAAATCTACCAACTCCTGGACAATCGTGGACTGCTCCCCGAGGAACAAAAAGGATGCCGGAAAGGACAAAGAGGGGCACATGATCTACTATACATTGATCAAAAGACCCTGAAGGAGGTGAAGAGAAGACAAAAGAACATAACCATGGCATGGATTGACTACAAGAAAGCCTACGACAGAATCCCCCAAACATGGATAATTGAATGCTTAAAGATATACAAGATACCAGAAAGGATTATTAATCTCATCCAGAAAGCAATGGAAACATGGAGACTAAAACTGACAGCCGGAGGACAATACCTGTCTGAGATAAAAATACAGAGAGGCATTTTTCAAGGAGACTCCCTATCACCACTACTGTTTATAATAGCCATGATGCCACTCAACTACATACTCAGAAAGTGTGATGCCGGATACAGGTTTACGGATACAGAACAAAGAATAAACCACCTGATGTACATGGATGACCTTAAACTGTTTGCAAAAAACAAAAAAGAACTGGAAAAGCTGATAAACACAACCAGGATATTCAGCCAGGATATCCAAATGGAGTTTGGAATAGAAAAATGTGCACTGCTAGAGATCAAAAAAGGAAAACTGGAGACGACAGAAGGTATAGAACTCCCCAACCAAGAGGAGATGAGGGCGCTAGGAGAACATGATAGCTACGAATACCTGGGAGTTCTGGAAGCAGACACAATCAAATATACAGAAATGAAAGAGAAGATTGGAAAAGAATATCTACGAAGAACAAGGAAACTCTTAGAAACTAAACTATATAGCAGAAACCTAGTAAAAGGGATAAACACATGGGCTGTATCACTAATAAGATACTCTGGACCATTCATAGGCTGGACCAAAGAAGAACTCAGGCACCTTGACCAAAGAACAAGAAAACTAATGACTATGCACAATGCTTTGCACCCAAAAGACGACACGGACAGACTCTACGTGAAAAGAAATGAAGGAGGTAGAGGACTGGTAAGTATAGAAGACTGTGTGGAAGACACCAAAAAAGAGCTGGAGAAATATGTAACCCAGAACACGGAAAGACTGATCACCACAGCAAGAGACACCAGCCCAACAAACAACCCCGGAAGTACTGAACCCAGAAACAAAAAGACAAGAAAGGAAAAGTGGGAAGAAAAACAACTACATGGACGCTTCATAAGACTCACAAGCGATGAAGCCAATGAAAACAGCTGGGCATGGCTAAGAAAAGGACACCTGAACAGAGAAACGGCATCTCTGCTGACGGCCGCACAGAACAACGCGATTAGGACAAACTTTATTAAAGCAAAGATAGATAAAACCCAGGAAAACAGCAAATGCCGACTGTGTGGACAAAGAGACGAAACGATAAATCATATAATAAGTGAATGCAGCAAGCTAGCACAAAGGGAATACAAGAACAGACATGATAGCATGGGGAAAGAAGTACACCGGGAAATGTGCAAACAACTGAATTTCGAATATGCAAAAAAAACGGTACAAACACAAACCAGAAACTGTACTAGAAAACGAAAAACAAAAAATCATATGGGATATGAATGTACAAACAGACAAACCCATAACAGCAAGGAGACCGGATATGATAATAATCAACAAGAAAGAAAAAACCTGCAAAATCGTAGACTTTGCCGTTCCAGCAGACCACAGAGTGAAGACCAAAGAGACGGAAAAAAGAAGCAAATATACTGAACTTGCTAGAGAATTGAAAGGAATATGGAACATGAAGAAAGTCAGTATAACACCAATAATCATAGGAGCACTAGGAACAGTCCCCAAAAACATGGAGAAAAGACTAGGAGAAATAGGAATCAAAGGGATAACTGAGACCATACAAAGGACAGTAATGATCAAAACAGCTACAATCCTGAGAAATGTCCTCGAATGCGGAAACCAACCCACATAAGCAACGAATTGGAACAAACATATGGAAGCACAAGACAACAGAACCGGGGAAAATACAACCGCACGAGAGAGGCGCAAGCATAGGCTGACGCCACGAAAATTATGGACAGAGGGTCGAGGAGGGAAAGCGCAAACCAGACCTCCACTGGAAGAGCGCGGACAGCTCTGGGACCTTGGGGAGGCTTGTTGCCACTCGGGCCCCAGAGGGGACCAATGGCCCTTACCAGCGGGAAATCGGTGGTAGGTGGCTGTTGCGATACCGCAAGGTCATCAGCGGTGATGAACGAAAAGAGGTGGAGCATACTGGAAGTCTGAGGAGACTTGTTGTCACTCAGACTCCAGGGAATACCACAGGTTGTTGGCAGTGGGCGATCACTGACGATGACCAGTGTGATAACTCCTAGTGAGTAAAAAAAAAAAAAAAGAAAAAAAAAAGAAAATAACAACAACAACAACAACAACAACACCAACACCAACACCAACACCAACAACAACAACAACAACAACAACAACAACACCAACACCACCACCAACAACAACAACAACAACAATAACAATAACAATAACAATAACAATAATAATAATAATAATAATAATAATAATAATAATAATAATAATGTGACAATAGAAGGGAAAACCTACCAGTTGAAAAGTGGGGATTCTTCGAATGTCATGCATGTCCATCTGTCAAAGTAAAATAAAAGTTGTGCATGTGTATTTCGTAAAAATTATGATGCCATCGTATTTATAAACACCGAAATATAACATACAATAAACACACACACATTATATATATATATATATATATATATATATATATATATAAAATCTAGCCACACAATAAAGCTTTGATACAACGAAAAAGTGTCCGTGGCTGACTCAGGTTGAGAACTGTCGTTAATAATATCACCTGCTACTATGTAAGCTTAACGTAAAGCTCTTTGTAAATAACCAAATAGAGCCCTGTAAAATGGCGGTCATTGTTTATATAAATTATTGTAGTTATCATTTACGAACATCGCCTTTCCCGTGGCCTGGTTGATTGAGCTACTGACTATCGGCTAAATAATTGTAGATTGCTCCCTTGTTTGAGATGGGTGTTTGTCTAGCCACATTAAAGGGGTGGTTTTACATATATCTAGATGATAGGTGTTCACAAAGTTGGTTTGAATTGATTGCTATAGATTTGAGTATATGTATTCTCTGGGAAGTTGAAGGTAGGAGGATTGAGGAGGGGTGAGAAAGTATTGTGCGTTTAACTTGACTTGAGTGTTTATACTTTTTTTTAGTTTCACATGCGCCCTGTCAAATGTGTTTTCGTAGATAGGAAGGGTTACTACTCGAAGGGAAAATAATTAACACGTGTAATTAGGTAATCTTAGACTGGCCAATGTTGGTCTATCTGTTTTTTGGGGGGCCATTTTAATGTCTTAATTCACTTTACAGTCCTGATAGTATTTGTTTACATGGAAACGTTTGTTGATTTGCGTAGACTGTTTATAATGTTTATATAATTGTTTTTATATACTTTAAGATTAAATTCAATATATAATGTGATATAACTTGGTTAGAAGTTATAATAACAAAATTAACCAGAGTGTAAGGTCTTTAAACGAGGATGGTTTATTACAACGTACATCTAGTACTAAACAATAGTATTAACCTTATACACTCGAATAAAGTCGAATACAGCCCACCATACATACTACTGTTCGTAGTATATATATATATATATATATATATATATATATATATATATATATATATATATATATATATATATATATATATATATATATATTACAGACTAGTACACTTATCAACCTTGAGGTGAGTCAAGATCCAATCACGCCCCCCCTCGAAGCTGAAAATCTCCCATGAATTTTCTCCTCTAATATTTCTACCTTTTTGTATACGGGCTGAAGCGTGGCCATCGAGAGTTACTACAGGCCTGTTGCCTCGAAAATGGCGTCATTGCATTGCCTGTCAAACAATTGCCGTCGTAATAATAATAAGAAGAAGGCATTTTCACTTCTCCATTCATTAAATAATCCATCAAAATTCAGGAAATCAACCAATTTTAATGACATTTTCAGTATTTATTAATTAATGATCACGGAATATGATAAATTCATTACTTTATTAGAAACCTTGGTGCAAATGTATTATTCTCTGTAAACAAAAAGCAGTTATCCAAAATATCAAAACATTTCGACATCTCTATTCACTAAATAATCCATCAAAATTCAGGAAATCAACCAATGTTAATGACATTTTCAGTATGTATTAATTAATGATCACAGAATATAATGAATCCATTACTTTATTAGAAACATTGGTGCAAATGTATTATTTCCTGTAAACAAAAAACACATTTACTAAAGTTATCAAAAATATCAAAACATGTTGACCATACGATATTGTAAATATTTAAAACAAAGCATTAGAAAACTTTAAAAATTGCATGTTAAAAAAGAAAAGAAAGGAACACGATTCGATGTATCCGTAAACTGATCTTTATTCAATATTAATTGAGAAAAAATAATAATTCACCATCTAATACTGCAAAAAACTGAATTATGAATTTCGGGAACAAACAATTAAATAAACTAATAAATTAAAAACAAACGATGAATAATGTCAAAAATGTAAACAAACAATGATAAAAAGAAACGATAAGTTAGTTTTAAAAATGAAAACAAACAGTAAATTTAACAAATAAAACAAAATAAATTCAAACAAATAATGTAAATACAAATAAACAAAGTTACTAGTGCAGAAATATTTTTTACTAGTGCATAATTATTATTTTTAAGTCAAAGTTATAGAACATATTTGGTAGAATGTTTCTAATCTTCTTTTTCTCTTTAGCTTTTTTCTTACTGGTATGATCATTTTCATATCACAAAAATTGTTCGGCATAGAATGGAGGAACTCAAGATAATCTATCTTTTTATTTGTTCAATATTGTGACCCTCCTCACAAGAGTCAACATAAAAAAGATCATCATTTTTTAATGAAAATATAAGTCTGTATATGTTTAAAATAAAAACAAATTATTAATTATTTCGTATATATTACGAAAAATGCCCCAAAACTTCGTGTTAATAAACTCATTATACGTCGAGGAAAAATTAATTTTGTTCATTAACGATATTATCATTGAATAAAGCATTGTTTAATCAATATTTTCACAAAAAATATAATTTCATAATATATTTCATGTGATTTACTATTTATTTAAATAACATTGTTCCAAATTGTTCGAAATGCTGTAAATGAAACTATTTTTTTTTAATCTTAGTGAAAATCTATTATATTTTAAACAAAATACACTATTACTAAAGGTATATTTTTATATATAAAAATTAATTTTGTCAATTAACGATATTATCATAGTTTAATCGATATTTTTTTTGGTGAAAGTATTGATTAAATATGCCGTTATTATTTCATTTATTTAATCTACAAAAATACAGAGAAAATATAAAATATACTACACTTAATAAGACCTCGTATATTAAAGTGCTGTCGCATATTGAGAAAAGTGAAATCTAAGTTCCCTTTTTCTTTCGTTCGTTCAATCTCGCTTGATTCTTTAATTTTAACATGAAATCATCTTTTTCGGCTTCCTTTTTTATTTCCTATGATGTTACAGGTAATGCTCTGATAGTGTTTCACAACAGACCTGAGATTTCTTTGCCCTTTTTAGTGCTACTATAACCGGCTTTTCTCAACTTTATTCATTGTTTGAGATTAATATTTACAGTCCATCCGCATGCCCACGTTTTTTAGTTGCGATGCATTCCATCCTGAAATAATAGTGCAGTAGGGTTACACCCCATCACTGTAAACGGTTAGCAGTGTGTGTAGGAATGCCTTTATTATCCGAATATAGTTATTAACGATTTACGGTAAGTATAAATGATCTACCATGTCAAAAGCGATGGTATTTTAATCCCGACAAAATCAATAATGCCTTTTTCTTGATCTGAATATAATTATTCTCAGCCGGTACAAGAGTCATTCAAGTGTGCGTAATCGGTTTAGTAGTAACATCTTCATATGTGTGTAGCAATGCAACACCTGCTCACTATTCTCTAGCATTAGTTGCAAAGATGATTTCTTTCACAGGATCATAATAAGCTAAAGCTAGATGTGAGAGTAGACTTTTTATTTTCTGGAAAGCCGTCTCGCATCATTTGACAATATCCATTTTTTGTCTTTCCATAATAATTCGTTAAGGGGGTGGGCTCTTACATCGTACATTTCTTAAATGTAGATCGCATAATATTAATCCAACCAGAGAAACGATTGTAGTTTTTAAACTGTGTCGGATGCAGGGATTTTTTTAGTTTCATCGGTTCTCTGCCTTCACTGTTCATCAATTTTCCGAGGTATTTCATTCTTTTCATGAAGAATTGACACTTCTCGGGGCTTAATTTGAAACCGAATTCTTCTAGACGTTTTACATAGCTCTTATGTGTGTTTGTATTTACATGAACGTTCTTACTTTGACTATACTATCGTCTGAATAGGCGATAGCAAAATGAAGACCCACCAAAATATCTGGAGTATTCCGCGTTCACTTTAACCTGCATGTATGCGTCAGATAGATCGATTTTTGGAAACATCTTTCCTTCATTTAACTTCGAGAAAATGTATTCTGGCGAAGGAAGTGGATAATTTTGATCCTTCAGGCAATTGTTTATCAAGGTTTAAAAATCGGCGCACCCTCTTATTTTTATTTTCTTTTTTATGTAGACAGTGGGCGACACCCATTCCGCATGGTCTACCTTAAATATAACTCCTATTCGTTCTAATCTTTCCACTTTTTTGTTAATTGTGAGTAAGGAGGAAAAAGGAACATTTCTCTTTGGTTTGAAAATTGGAGTGACTTCTGTCTTTGAACATAAAGCCAAACCATCAAAGAAAACTCTGGGATATTCTTCTTTCAATTTATTCATGAATTTTTCATTTTTAATATATTTTAATATGAAATGAGAATGAAATGCCTTCAGATAAGCTTCGTTTGTGGTCACAAGACGCCCATCCGGGAATGAGACACATGCGATATGACAATCAGAAAATTGTCGACGTACCTCTGCACACAATTTAGCGGCCATATTTGTTGCTTCCTGAGGTTTTCTTTTTAATCTAGCCCTGATTACTAAAGCATGGTGTTCTTAGATAGCCAAGGAGGCCAGCTTCGCTTTAATTGTAGTAACATTAGCACTATCCGCGCCTGATCTAATCTAGATTCTAGTACCACTTTAGCTGCTCTAGTTGTTACATTGAGTTGTCGGCTAAAATCGTCATAAAAGGACCTCATTACCGTCTTAAAGTGAACCTACTTTATATTCTTAATTACAGTCCCCGTCAATTCGTGCTGTAAGGTTAGTAATAGCTGTTCCTGGTAGCCCTTCACATCGAACAACGAAGTGTTTAACCTAGAGTATCCAGCCAATCTAGGCTTAGGTCTATCAAAGTTTACACAGACCCGAACAAGTCTATTATCCGAGTAAACTATATTATGAAAATTTGGACATTCTAATAATTCTACGTCGACTCTCCTAATTAAGAACCGGTCAATATAACTCGAAAGTTGTACCGAACCAAAGCCGCACCTAGATCTCCAAGTTCATACTCTATCACGAGCTTCTCATTCCGGAATTTATCAATAAGATAAAACTTATCGACAAAATAACGAAATGTCTTAGCATCCTGATCATTGTTAGTTCCCCTATATCGGGATCCAGGACCGCGTTCTAGTCTCCCGCTAAGATGACCGTACGAGTTGTAATCATGGACTGCTTAATCCGTCGTAAGAAAAAAGCAATCTCAGTATGGTTATTGGGCGCAGAAACCTAAATGTTTTATCTTTTATGGTAACATCCAGAACGCACATGAAGCAAGGGTAACACGACGCACATAAAGAGTTAATTACTAGCCAGGAAACACCCCTTAAGCGATAACTGAAGTATGCTGAGTAGATGTGAAAACGTCTGGCCAGCGCACTCAAATAGTCAGCTGGAATTAAATGGGTTTCCTGTATACAACATACACTCACTCCAAGGTGCTGAAAGTCTGTAGCTACTCTAAATCTACGAGAGTCAGCCTCTAACACACGGACATTTATGCTTGCTAGATATAGAGCATTGAGATATCTTTGGTTAGGGTTCCAGAAACAAACACCGATGAGGTCAGCATTCCGATGGCTCTCCCAAAATACTGTGTGCCCATCTAAATGTTTATTTGCCCATCATGGGTAATACCGCCAACATCCAAGGGGTAAGTTAGTTTGACTCTTCTATAAAGGGAAGGGGGCAACCGAACAGGGAGCCTCCTAAAACAATCTTTTTAAAAACCTATGGGCATTGAAGATGTTAAATTAAAGTGATTGTTGGCCTCCTTTAACATTTGCTAGAGCCCTTTGGCTTCTTCTGGTGTTCTCATAACTGTAAGGACTCTTAAAGCATTAGGGAAGTTTAGGAGATCTTCAATTGACGTGTTACCCACCTCCCTAAACGTGAGTAGTTTATTTAGATCAGATAATATGAAGTTCTTGACTGTTTCTTCTTGTCTCTCATTAACTACACAGATTTTGTGTCCGTGGAAAAAAGCAGTTGTTTTTCTTCCTTTTTTAAAAAAGGGCTTCTCTGGCTTTTTTATATGGAGGAGGAGATGGAGATGGAGGTCTTTTTCATTCGGGAGTGGGAAAGAGTAGTGTTCTTGTTTTGCAGAAAAGGAGATGCGGGAGCGAGCTGTTTGACAGGGGATGCCGGTTTATTTCTTATGGGGATACTTTGTAGGGATCCGGTCTTGGGTTATTTAACTGGGCTAAGAGGTATTAACCTATATTACCTCTCTTTCAAGGAAGTGGTGATCGATCGGGTCATACTGTGAATAAAGGTGATTGATTTTGTTTTAGTGGAGGGCTAAGGGCTTTGTTTTTGAGATGAGGATTTATCGGGTGACTGCGAGCTTATATTTTGGGGGGGATTTGGGACTTGCTGTTACTTTTTTGGTCGGGTTTTTTTAAGGTCACGTCAACATACTTTACTTTTCCTGTGTCTTTCGATATCATTTATTTCTCTCTCATCTGATCCAGGACTAGACGACCAGGTGTTTTCCCCCTGGACCAATACCCATTCATTTCTCTCTTTGTCATCTTGTTTGCTTAGATAAGGGAGTACTGAGTAGTCTTCTTTCGTAGACTTAGGTCGGGACATAGGCACCCCTATATGTTGGCCCATTCTGGTTTTGGTAATAGTGGGATTTCTCAGTGGGCATTCAAAGTGAGACGGCCTATTTCTTCACAAGCCCAACAAACAGGCCTTCTGCCGGCCACAATTACATGAAGCTTTTTCTTTCCTATTTCTATATAATACGGAATATTTTTCAAATGCTACCTTGTCTAATAATATTTCGAATGCCTATACTTCTGTGTATTCATTCAAGATTACGGACGTGATGTCCTCTATACTTAAGAATAAAGACTCTTAAGTGTTACCCGTCCACCTGGAACGGAACATTAAAAATAGGCACACCTGCCCTTCTTTTGCTCATGTACTCTTTCCTTATAATATAACCCTGAGTGATAATCTCTGTCTAGGATAATTTAAGACAGGTTTCGTCATTAGGAAACAAGGTGTTCCATGTATTATAACCTTTGCAATGAATTATTCGTTGTGGCCGATAGCCTGCCGTTGGCAATAGCTTATACATTAGGCAGGTTGAAGCTCTAATAATCTTTCTTGTCTTTTTATCCACTACGAACATCGTTATGCTTCTTTTTTTTAAATTTCTGCCAACTTTGGGATGGCAATAATTAGTCATGTGTCTGTAAGTAAATGAAGGCACTTCTTCGCGTTCTTAATAAATCTAACAACGTTGATAACAACTTTAGGAGGCTTGCTCCATTCCAAACTATTATTTTAATTATTATTATTATCATTATTATTACCAATAATTGTGTAAACTTAATTAATCTGCTAGTGAATTTGTTTGATTTATTAATTAATTAATGATAATTTGATAAGTTTACAGGAAAATAACACAGTGGAGGATAAATAAAAAAATTAGTGACACAATGTGTTAACGACCTCTGTCCCCACCCCCCACACACACGTTTGCACGCACACACACATATATGCTGCAACTGATTACAGCTGATTTGAGAATATGCGGTTTGCCCAAGTTGAAGAAAAACTTTCGACGGTTTTTTGACACATTCTATTGCATGTACATCCCCTTCCCCTACTTCTGTCTGAATCGCAGACGATTCCATTTCATTTCTATCTATCTATCTATCTATCTATCTATCTATCTATCTATCTATCTATCTATCTACCCTTTTTATTATATCTCTCTCTTTTCACTTTATTTTATATTTTATTTTATAGTTTATATTTTGATTTTAACATTTTAACATTTTGATTCTTAACGGTCCCAACCTCGTGACTTCCCAAATTGTTGAAATTTTAAATTTCTTTTCTTCTTCTTCTTCTTATTTACTTCATTCTTTCGAAATATGATCTAAGGTTAAGATCGGATTCTAACTCTGCCTAATGAGATCTCAGTTCATAAAAACTGTTGATCGATAACATCGCCATGCCAGTGTCACAGATTTTGTACATGTCTGTTTTGATAAAAATAATCATATATAAAAGCTCTATTTGATATTGAGCACTTTTTATAAACCCGGTTGAAATTCTTTGGATTACTACCCTGTGGATTTTATATATATATATATATATATATATATATATATATATATATATATATATATATATATACATATATATATATATATATATATATATATATATATATATATATATATTAATGCTAATATACTCAACTATAAAATGTATTCTAGCCCCGCAGTATATCCGATCATCAGAACTGTATTTTACTAGGAACAATAGTATCTATGTAATTGTCCGTACATTATTTATACACATATGTTAGTATATATATTTAATATTGCAAGTGATTATTTCTCTTAGCCCATATGTCTAATTTCTCTTCATGGTAAATATTATTTAATGTTGTTTTGTCTGGCTAAGTAACTAATCAGATTCCCTGTTATTACTCTCCACGGGTGAAAGTTTTTACAATCCAATGTCTTACTTTTTCTTTATGTCTTTTTCTTTTGTTTTATCTGGGTGAATATAAAAATGCACATCTTTTTTCAACTAGCTATACCAGAAATAATGACACATATTGATTATATTTGTGATCTTGATATTTTGTGGACTTTGTCTTTGAGGAATCTCTGGTCCAATAAGGATTCTTCCCTCTGACTTAACTATTGGCGAAATGTGTATGATTTCTTTTCTAATTTGTGCTGATGAAGAACTTTAATAACTTGTTTTGTCTCAGAAACGTACGTACACTAATACTTTTTGATTCTGAATTTTTGGAACTTGCATTCTTAGTGATGGATATGGCATAATTCTGTATCTTTCTAAGCGATCATATATAAGCTCTGATTGAATACAAGTCTTAATCATACAGCTGATTTAATACTTATAGTATTCATTGGTATATGATGGACGAGTTACTTCACCTTTCATCTATGGCGCTTTGAGGTGTTGTTTCTCGTGTCTAGATCAGATATTATGTCTGAACACTTCAGTTTACTTACATATATATATATGTATATATATATATATATATATATATATATATATATATTTATATATAATACATGTTAGCCACATACAGATGTTTCGCTTCATCATGAGTCTATAATGTGTCTAGATGTAACAAATGCTTCCACGTCGAAATTAGCACCGCGAACGCCAACTCACCTTTAAATAGTGATTATCGATATCAGTTTATTATCTGCTACGCTAGCAAACCTTTTTTGGGCAGCAGAATAATTCATAGCGTTATATGTATTTGATTTGTGTACGTTATTTCTTCGTACTACGTAATATAAATATACTATCTAAAAAAAGTATTAATTAAGGCTTAGTGTAAACACTTATTTCCTTTATCAAATCACCGAACTCACTAATAGGGAGCATATATAAGTGTGTCTCATGAGTACCGAATTTTTTATGTCTAATTTTTCGGATACATAAATGTATACGGTACGGCACAGATAACGTTGTTTAATTATTAAAAAAATACTTAACACATACGATTAATTGAGAAATTAATATTATGCATTACAGTAGAAGAAAAATATTTAATAAAAACGTGTACTACAAAAATAGAATAAGAAAGGGCGTTATTTTCACAGAAACATATATATATATATATATATATATATATATATATATATATATATATATAATATGCATATATATAATATACATATAATATATATATATACATATATATAATACAAATATATATATATATATATAATAAACACCCACACACAGACATATATATATATATATATATATATATATATATATATATATATATATATATATATATATAGGCACATAGATGGTTAACTCTTGAGAAAGTTATAACCTCAGAACTTTGTTCAATAACAGTTTGTCTTTAAATAATTACATACGATAAATCGTTTATAACATGTAACGGGTTTCGGCAATGCATAGCGCATAATATATATATATATATATATATATATATATATATATATATATATATATATATATATGTGTGTGTGTGTGTGTGTGTGTGTGTGTGTATTAGATAACGGTGATGCCATTGTAGAACTTATCTATAATATCACATTGATGAACTACTGAATTCTAAACTAGGGTGGTAATGATTGACGTTATCTCTGCCCGCCATTCCTTTTGATGTCGGTTGATTGCGAGTGCGGCTAATGTTATTGCGTGGCTGAAAAACATTTGAGTTATTTTTACATTTGTGTTGTTAATCGCGTCATTGCTTATATGATTTATATTTTGACATCAGTTGCAATGTGTAATAAAACAATCCCGACGAGAATGATGGCATATCTTCTTTCCTTGCTGAATCCTGGGTGGCTCTTTGACCCTCCCGTTTGTTATTAATCGCATCACGAACCTACAATTCACTCTTGCTGACTGGTATCTCTACTGAGGTGAATTGATAAAAACAACCGACGTGATTGAAAGTATTAATTAATTTATTGAACAGACTTTTACCAGCCGGTGTGTTGCATCATATCTTCAAAGGATCTTTAACCATCATTTACTTAATCGGGTTGCCACGATAAAAACTGTACAGCAGTCACTTTTATGCTAGCTTCATATTTTGTCAACTTTCTTTTAGTAAATAACTTTTTAAAATTCTTTTAACTAACATAACACGTTGCATGGTCAATCATTCAAAGCTTATCACCTTTCAGGCCTTCTTTATTCACTAAGAATATCAGTAGAAATTTCCTCATGAATATAGATATTTAAGACACTGCCAGCCCCGATGTGTGTCATGTTTATTTACTCCTCGCGCAGTTAGGCACAAGGCCAGTTTTATCTTACTCCCACAAGTAAGATGTGACCCAAGATCGGGTCGAGCAAGTGGGGTTAAAAGCCAGCGCTCGAGAGGTGAGCACTCTGGCCATTTAAAAATTGCCTGGGCAGCCCCGTCGGCATTCCCCGGTAGGGGCGCCTCAGACAGTAAGCAATAAACTTACTCCTCCCCAAAGAGGGGAGGCGAAGCCTGGGAGGGTGGACCTCCTAGAACTGCACAGAACAGGCGTGCAGTATCCATCGGAACAGATACTACACTTTGATCTTAGCCAAAAGGTCATTTTCGTTAAGACTCACGTTATTCAAGTTAAACCGCTTCACACAGGCGACTCGGTCGATACCGATAAACTATAAGCTTAGATTGTGGCAAGCAACGAATGGTTAGTTGTTACTTTTTCCGTTTCCAATGAGTGAAGATTATGGTTACGGCTAGGGTTAGGGTTACTGGTTGCATAAGGTCTAGACTGACGTTTTAAATTAATTATTGAAGAATTATTCAGATATTTCGAAAAGATTGTGACATTAATCAGTTTGTTATACATGTAATTGTAAATACAGCCAATTATGAAGTTTGAAGTAACAATAGGCATATATATATATATATATATATATATATATATATATATATATATATATATATATATATATATGAAGACAGAAAAGTAGTTCAATAGAATCATCACGCTTATCTGAAGTTTTTTGCTTTCTAAAGTTTATTTTTTAAAAAAGCCTGTATGCTATGAAAATAAAGACGATTTGCTGTCAGTGTGATCAGCAAGTTTTTCTTGATACAAGTGAAGAATATCCGCAGGAAAACATTAAAACTTACAAAGTAATAGTTGTTGGTTAGATAAGTTTTTTAGATTAAATGTAAATAAAAGCTACATATGTGCAACCACTTGCAAATTATAAAATCTACTATGCAGCATGAACTATCGACAACTTGCATTTGGCATTGATTCTACAATTAAACTATTAGTTTTAAATACGAAAGTATCGTCTGCATATAGTTTTTGTAAAGAGAAAAATATGTTAGTATTTATTAATAAATTATAAAAAATAATTCAGTATAAATGGATAAGAATCAGGAAATTACCTGAAAAAAATCATCGCTCACTAATAATAAATGTATACGAAACTGTGGGTTTTAGTTTCATGGTGAGGAAATCCATTTTTAATTTTTATTTTCATGAAATTATCTCCAGACAAGGAATTAAGCCACTTGATGTAAGGAGCTAACAAGAACGAAATATGATTATCAGAAAGACAAGATATGCCTATTGACATTAGTTTTGAAGAGACCACTGTTTAGGTAAGAGGGGAACAGTCAGCTACTAGAATAATAAGCTGTTTTACAAAGAGGTATCAAGACTGCGAATTGATGGAGACTACTTGTGGAATGAGTCAAACGAGCTAGAAAAAAAGAAGTAGGGACTAGATCACACAATTGCGAAAAACATACTCCATGATATTTATTACAAACATTGTGAGAAAGAGGGTGTAGGGAACAAGAACGGGTGCACCCAATCAAATTAAAGATACGTTTCTGCACCTTATCAAGACAACTCAAATGAGATTCACTAGCCCAAATATGACAACAGTACTCGATAGATTGTATGATAGAAAATATGTAGAGATTAAGAATAGACTCACGTGTGAGAAAGAATTTGGAGCAGTTTCGAGAACCGACTTCATAAGAAGTAGAAAAAGCAAATAGTCTAATGTATGAACTCCAATACAGAGTTGCTGAAAGAGAAAGGTGAATAGTTTTAGAGTCGATTTCTCTTCAAGAGCAGTACAATCACTAATGAAAAAAGTGACACGTCTTTCGATTGAAAGACAGAGGCGGCGTCTAAAGAGTATTGAACGAAACAAGCCACTTTGTACCCGAATCCACAACTAAACCCAGGTCAACCTCTATATCCGCTGCATATTTCAACTGATCCGAGGATGATGGTCGAGAAGCGACACCAGAATTGAGAGTGGACCAATCAGCATAATTAGCATAACGGTTAAACAGTGCTGAGTCAAGCATGACACCCCGAGGAACACCAGCATTGATAGAACAAGAGAATGAAGAGACACCGTTCGAAGTTACTAACAAGCTTTGATCACAAAGAAAAAGACTTTATCATGTCCAGAACCAAACTACCAGTACCATAATCCTTAAACTAGTCTACTATTTTAGTACACAATTAATTCAAATAAATGAAAATTTGTGTATGTAGTATAAACACATATTGCAATGTAGAATTTATTTTTAATAATTTCGTATAGGCTGGGGGTTAGTGCAGAAACGAAACATGAACCGGGGTAACTGACCTCGTAGCTGGAATAATTATGCGATAAACTTGTTCTAAACTTTGCATTGAACCATGATAGTAAAAGTTGAGGAAATCAGTTAAACAATATTTTTGCCTTTTTAAGTTAGGAACAAACAGGATTGAATTTAGAGATGAAAGAAAAAAGTTGGTTATGTTTTTGCAAGGAGTCCCTCACTATCTACCAGGCTCCAGCCCCTGGCCCATCACCGCAATGTGGCATCATTGTGCATGTTTTACAAAAACTTCAATTAATGTTGTTCCAATGAACTGCCTGCTCTGGTGCCCCTTCGATATAAATACACTAGACCAACTCGACAATCAGCAAAATCCTATCCATTCACTTTGGAGGTCCCCAGATGCGGGAAGGCCTTCTACGCTAATAGCTTCTTTCCTCGTGTTGCCGGCTTCTGGAACTACCTCCCGTCGTGCTTTTTCCCCGACTCTACGACATGCAGAGGTTTAAAACTAATGTAAACAAACATCTCGCTACACAGCTCCCAACTTAGGATGACACCCAAAACCTAAACCTTAATTCTCAGCAGCCTCTTAAATCTACAGTGGCGGCCGGCCTTGTTTGGGGTGGAATAAGTTTTTTTTTAAATATCTGACAAAGATAGCACTCAAACAGTGCATCATACCCCGCGACTGCATTATCAGATCTAACTCCGTTTGAGTACAACTTATTTTTACTGCCATTATATCCATGTTTCAATTTTTTCTTTTAGTTTTCTTTTTTTTTTCTTTTTCTCTTTCCTTTTTTTTTTTTGAATTAACGTGTTTTTCGCAAACTCGAATTTTTTTTTAAAATTAGTTAAGCACATCTGAATAACACCCTGGTTCGCGTCTTCTTTTCTATTTTTGCCGTCTTTTCAATAAACTTCAAACCTTTACTTTTTTTGAAGACGTTCGTAACTGAATAAGACCGGTCTTATCTCTCGTTTGATTTTTTATTTCCTCCATGTGTTTAATTGTTTTTCTCTCTGTCTTTCATACATTTTGTCTCCATTTTATTATATATCTTGTATTTTATCTTCATATATATATATATATATATATATATATATATATATATATAGTCATTCACATACAGACTGTTTCGCTGTATAACAGCTCTTCAGTTCGGCTAGAGCAGCTAGTGCCTCAAGCTATGCTATATATTTTAAAGAGTGTCTATACAGAAATATACATTTTAACTATATGAAAATATCTTATTTCAAATAGAAATAAGATATTTAGTTAATGTTAGGTACATTTAAAAAGACTAAAAATTTACAGCGAACATATTGCTTAGAAAAATGAAGGCAGATAGTGGATAACGATCCGCTTCAATGGATGGCATTCATTTTCCCATTAAATATGAATCGTAGTATTACGAACCCTCTATAGAATCGATTCACCCGGTTGTTGCGTAACGATTTGAATTCCAAGGAGGGACACCTTTCAATAAATCAACAGAAAGGAACGGATAAGAAAAATACAAGGTCCCCTTGGAATTCAATGTTTATTCGACCAGCACGACGGTGGCGGTTTTCGACGATGGGCACGCAAGGGATGCAGACGCGTGGACATTTCCTTACACTCCCTTAACCAGAAGGAATCTTACTGACTATTGTTTCACAGTCTCCCGATTCAGGCCATAGTTGACTATAGATCCACTCAACTATATGATCCGGAGTTGATGATGTAGTATCGGCCAGTAGCTGGAACTATGTTCACACATGGTAGAATGGAGACAACAACAATTTAACTTACACGGTTGTGTGGATAACGGCAGCCAGACTAAACCTAAAGTTTAACTTTATTGTATTTTACAGATACGTGTAGTTACACATGTTTTACTAACCTAATTCTGTTATACTAAACGAATGCCGTCTATTTCATTCAGAACAAAGGGGTGAGGTTGGTAAGATTTCTTTTTATACAACATCCGTATTATAATAATACAATTATAAACTGTTTTACGTCCGTTATCACCTATCACGCACAGTAAACATAGATCGTTCAATCGTCAGAGATAAACCGCAATGCAAAACAATAATCTGTTCTCGCAACGCTAAAATCTTGGCTTTATATATTTTTAAATAAATTGTTCAGAACTCGAATTCTGTTAACCGAGATTAATTGATGACTACATACTATGTAGACTACTTAAAATATTACTTCATTAATTCGATAATCACTGATATACGTAACTACTAAGACTGTGATGTTTATTTTAAGGTTGCCATACGGAGGAGCGGTCTTTTTATACTAATAGGTCACCAATTATCGAGATCCGGGGACAACAACGACATGATTAGACTCAGTTAGTGGAATAGGCAGAATAATAATTAAAAGGAAATTATTATCAAAGTGAACGGCTCAACAAGTATTTAAAGACAACCTGTTTGTAGTCGGTTGAAAAACAGTCTCATGGTATGTATCCTGACCAGGAAGTAATAAGTAGTGGTTGGAGCACCAGCCCAGATGTTGCAACACTACTCCATATATGGGCGAATGGTTGCTTTATAAAGATATAGGAATTTACCAGGTGTTGTAATTTGTCTTGCCCGGTTTGGAAGCCTATCTTTATTGTAGCAGACTTGAGAGGGTCTTCTATATAGTTATTCAAAGTTATGCTGACTGTGAAAGATAGGTCGAGGAGTTTAAACGCTTGGTTCTCGAGAAAAGTGCTATCATCCATGGCATCGTTGTTTGGAAAAAGTTATTATAATTTTTAAAGCAAATCAGTTTTCTCTTGGTAGCATAGAGGCTGAATACACACACACACACACACACACACACATATATATATATATATATATATATATATATATATATATATATATATATATATATATATATATATATATATATATATATGTATATTTATATATAAAGAAAATTTAATTCCGACAGTATGCAGTATGTAATTTATAAAGCTCCTTTTTGTTGATAATACTGTTAGCGGTGATAATATAAATACTACTAACAATGAATTATTCAGTCTACTGCTTGTAATAAGCATAAAAATACCACAAAATGAAAAATGAGATTCATACAGAATTCGAAACGTTGCATCGGGTAAGGGTGTGCTAAAATGTATGTCGTGTTAGAGCACTTCACTAACAAGTACTCTGTCGATAGAAACATGTACCGGACTCATTTTGTACTTCGTGGTATGAGTTGCCTATTAACAAAACACAGCGGAATAAATAATCGTTTGTTTACTAATATTTGTGCCCAATCATAAAGATACAGCTTATTACATAACATACATTACGATATAAAGTAAACATCTACACGATAAAAATCCAAATAATTTTAACCAGGCTTATAGAGAATGTACAATATGAAATAGATCTGTTTTATATATATGATTATTTTTATTTATACAGACATGTACATAATCTGAGACACTGGCATGTCTATGTTATCGATCAGCAGCTGTTAGAAACTAGGAGCTCATCGTTCCATTAGGTCATATTTGGATAGAAATATTCTTTCATAATATGACGTAAGGGAAGGATCATATTTTATTTTACCTGATGAGATCTCAGTTTCTAAAAGCTGTTGATCAATAACCTCGACATGCCCGTGTCGCAGATTATTTAAATGTCTGTATGAATAAGAATAATCATAGATATATAATGTATTTTTTATGTAATTGTTTTACGAGTGATTGTATCGTTCAGCCTGTCTTTTTGTCATTGACTTCCTAAGTTATACATATTAATGCAGAAGATTGCATTAGTAGTTGCCCTTAACTTTAAAACACGTAGTATTCATTAATATATATATATATATATATATATATATATATATATATATATATATATATATATATATATTAGTAATGCTATATATAACCTTAGACTAATAGATAATTTATTAAAGAGCCCCAATAAAAAGACAATAATAATAAGAACCTTATTATTCCAGCTGATAAAACAAAAAGAAACTTTAATAGAAAAAGCTACGAACAATATACACTTATAATTCATAATGAACTTCATAAAATCATAAAACTACTTAAGTAGACACAATCCACAGTATCAATTTAGAGACTAAGAATGTGTATACGGGTTTCAGATTGATAAATACACTTAAATTACTGTTCCTAACACTCGAAATTTTACGTTTAAGCACCAGAAACATAACGTCAATAATAATTTCTCTGTTAGACGGGTGTGCCTTATCAAACTTGGACATAGGTCTAGTTAATAAACTATATTTGATAGGTTAATCCCCAACATCAAAGAGAAAATTAAATAGCTCTATTGAATTTCCTCAAATCAAGTTACATCACTTTTTTAGTTTTTAACATTGACCCATACTCCAAGTCTATTTAACTTATCTTATTAAATGAGAAACTTCTTATGACTAGAAAATATTCCGATGTTACTCTAGCAAAGGTAGATTTAATATTACTTGATAGAAAATCCATAATAAATGTTGTCACCAAATACTTGACTAGGAACGATGCTCCTTACCATTTCAATATTTTATGAGATCTGCGTCGTTTACTAACTTGCTAGTTTCATTTTGGTTTAATGAGATTCATGAAGAATTAAAGTGTGCCTTTGGCTTTGAGTAAAGATAATATCGAGATAGTGCACTATTTGCAATTAGATCTAATAATATCATATACGGATAGCCTAGGAAGGGTTTAGATGAACTCGTTAAACTTTCGATGAGAAATACGAATAGATATTAATCATAACGTAGTTTACTTCTTAGACGTAACACTAAACTTATCTGCCAATACTTTTAAACCTTACCATAAACCGTACCAACCCCTATATTATGTTCATATAGATTGTAAAAACCTTCGGTTTATTATGAATTCCATTATACTTAACATTTCTAACATAATCTACAGAATTTTTCCAGTAAGCAAATGTTTGATGAGAACTCTGCATTTTACCACACTGCATTGAGCAAGTAAGGTTACGATAAAAGTAAGGGCTATCAATATTACATAGAATACTAGCCTAGTAGTTATAACAATACTAATATTAGATTTAAATCGATATTACATAACCCTAACCTTAACCCTACCCCTAACCCATAACCGATGACTAGAAAAACTAATCTAAAGTGATAGTACAAATAAAATGAATCATAGGAGTAAGGGACAACTTAGACTCATACAACAGTGTAATGTAAGAATAGATACTAATAAACAAAATGATTATTTAAATCCACCGTTTAATAAGAAATGTCATTACTTACATCCCGAAACTCTAAAATTATATAAGACAACTTCAAGGTCCCACACTCATATAATAAACTATTCAACAGAAATGCTATTAGACTATTTTTCTTTACAGTACTAAAATTACAACAACGTATAATAGGATGTCATGCAGAAAAAACTTAAGAAATTATGGAAAATCAATAGCGCCGTTACCTCAAGCGCTAAATGCAATTGTTCGCACATAAATTCCCGCCTATTAGAAAATTCCTGCATGCAAGAAAGCGGCATATACACATGTATAGTAAAACAAAACAACACCACAGGCAATACGAATGATAACAAGAATAGTAAGTCGACAAATAATAATGCTGAGGTAACTTTAGCAAATTCTCTTAATACCAAAGTCATATACATAGGGGTCAAATGCGATATATATGAAGCCAAAGATCTCAAAACATAAATATATATTTAATAATCAATCCCTTTCTCAATTCACATCCCTATCTAGTCATGTGTGACATCCGAAGAGTAATAACATTTAAGACAACTTTTAATGGCTAACAGTTCAAACGGTTAGAGCATAAAGGCATTTAAATAGTTACTATAGTGTATGCTTTGATGGATCTTTATCCAGAATTAAACATGCTTACTAAATAAAAAGGATGAATTTCTTTCGAACTCTATGCACAGAAATGGTATAAATATTACAATTGTAAGGTTTCCTAACCTGATATTGTTTTTTTCCCTATAAAATACTGTAATGAAATACACTAATAGGCTAATAGTAATTTATTATCCTAGACGTAACCACCATTTTACATACTGTTAACATATTTTTCGAGATCTCTTATACTTAACAGATATTACTGTATTGCGTTCTACTGTAATTAATAAGTTCTATGGTAATTAATGATATCTCAGTATACTCAGCATATTAAGATAGAGACACAGAATTGTGCACCGATATTCTTAAATAAGATTCATTTTATTCCAGGGAACTGATACCCATACGTAGTATATACACTTCAACTAGCATCATGATATCTATAAGAATTATATGAATGCATAAACATAAAACTAACCTGAGCGTTTATTATTAATTTAATTTTTCTCGTGATCTTACTTTATAATATAACAATAAGTAATCTATATTTCAAAGGCATATCTAATATAAACATATATTATATTATAAGAACATCTACCAATTGTACTGAATTAGTTAATAAGTTTAGTTATATTTTTAGGTTGAAATAATCTCTCTCACTTTTTTCTATTATTAATTTTCTATTTGAATCAGCCACGATTATCTTTCTACTACTGTGAAATTCGTCGTTATAATACTACGGAGATATCTGAACTTTTTTCCCTCCTTCCTTCCTTCCTTCCTTCCGCCCTTCCGCCCTTTCTTTCCTCCGCGCGGCGCAGGCAAAAACCGAAGAGAAGAGTGTCAGCATTTGTCGGTAGTGATGCCTCAGGCAAAACCCGAGAAAATGTAGGTATTCACTGGTAGGTGCGCCTAAGGGAAAAACATCTGGATTCGCCTGTAGGTGCCACACAGGCGAATGAAATAAATACTGGGAAAGCGTACACATTCGCCGCGAGGTAAAGTCTGTGAGAGATCTCAAAAGATGAGATAGTAGTAAATGTAATTTTCATCTTTGATTACAAAGTGCATTGAACAGATACTACACTTCTGTTCAAGGAAAAAGAAAATGGAACATAGATAATGACATTCTGCTTTTTGATTAAATAGTGTAGGATCGAACCCTCTAGAATAAGACTAGAAACTACACTCACCTCGGGCAAAACGCCGAGAAGTAAATAAATTGACAAGAACAGATAACTACACTTTGATTTCAGTAAAAAGGCCTAGAAAAATGATTTTATTTTATTTTTTTACTAAATTTCATGGAGAATTTCTAATATGTAGACCCTCGTACAGTCTCGAGCCGCTATAAAAAAACGTTAATGAATTAGCGTTAAGTTTCAAAAAGTACATTAACATCAGTAAAGTATGGTTGTGCTTGAACAAAGATTGCACAATACTATTGTGAGGTCTACGTTCGCGCCAAATTTTCATATAATACAAATATGTCACAAACTCTACAAGGGTTTTGGAGATAAAGGTTATTTTTCTCTTACTTCTTTTCTTTTTTCCTTTTTCTGATTGTTTTTCTTTTTCTTTTTCTTTTATGATAGTGACGCTACATAACTCAACATGCTTCTGTGTCTTTGATACGACAAGGCCGCATTTATATGAGTTCTATTTTTATGATAGTGACGCTACATGAATGAAGATGAGTTTGGTTCTTTGATACGACAAGGTCGCATAAATATGAGTGTTCAGGGGCTTATGCAGTATAGCACCCATATGGTAAACGCTTATCTACGGCTTGTGCAGTTTAGCGCCGCTATGGCATACATTTTAAGGGGCTTGTGCAGTATAGTGCCCCTATGAAATACGTTTTATAGGGAGCTTGTGCAGTATAGCGCCCCTATGCTAAACGGTTTCTGGGGGGTTTTGTAGTATAGCGCTCCTATGGAAAACGCTTATTTGAGACTTGTGCAATTTAGCACCTTTATGGAATACGTTTTATGCGGCTTGTGATTTATATTCGTTTGCATTGGTTAGGTGCCGTAAGTGAGACGTTCACCAAGCAAATTAGCTCAGCAGTGGAAAATTGCTATTTTGCGTCGAAAGTGCGTGTTGCGTTCGAACAAAACGTTTTCTGACGTCCTTTTGAAAATACGTTTTACCACAAGAGTAATTTGATTCATCATTTTGAATGTAGTTGCAGTGCCGACTACGTTGGCAGGACGATGTTAGAATTGGACAACAGGGTATAGCAACACATCCCAAGCAAACATTAGGAATGGAACCTCCGGTCGACGGACGTACTAAGAAACACTATAATATACCATTTATAATCAACCATTTACTTAAAAACCTGTCGTGTGCAATGAACTTCAGCATTAACTCATTAACCATCTTGAGTTGTGCTCACTCAATTTTCCAACTTAACATCTTGGAGGCTATCACGTTCGTCTTAAACGATCCTCTCTCTGAAAACAGAAGGAATGTCTATTAAGGTTGAGTGTGATTAGTCTCTAAGACACATCATCCATTGTAAATAACGTTTTCTTTGTGTTAAATATATGATTTACTTTCTTTTTTGCACTCTCCGCTTTTAAAATCTCACGATACAGCTTTCATTAAGTGTGGGCGAAACCGGTCTACTTGCACTTTTTCATATCTACTATATTTTAATCATGAAAGATAAAACATGTCTTTTCTTCGTAAATTCCCTGATAAAATCTTGTACCTCAAAGACAATAAGGACATTTTTGGAACACAAACTTCATAAAGAATATGATATAATTGTGTTATATATGAGCTCTTGTTAATCAAAATTCCTATCCATAGGGATGATTCCATATCTGCAGTATTCAATGGCATCCGACAGACTTTGTTTGTTTCATTTTTAATCTATGTAACTGTAGGGGGTTGCTTTCTTTGTCTCACTAGGATACTGTCAAAGTAACATCATTTTATTTTACTTATCTAATCTTGTATATATATATATATATATATATATATATATATATATATATATATATATATATATATATATGTATATATATATATATATATATATATATAAATATATATATATATATATATATATATATATATATATATATGTAGAAGGGTGAAAAAGAATTAAAAAATCAAAAGTCACATCTTTTTCAATTCAGTTGCTCAATACAACGTATATTCCGCTAAAAAGCAATTTATTCAATTAATTTTTATCTTCAGCCAGGCGTTTCAAAGATCAAAATCTTATCATCAGAGGAAATTACTGGGATAGATAAGTTGGCAAAGGCCAAGATTACAATTTGAAAAAGTAGAATAAAGATAGTGGGAAAGAAACAAGGCAAAACGCTGCTCGACTGCAAGCAAATGTCTGATTGCAAAAAGTCCAGCGGAGAAAGTGATGTGTAGGTAGGTAGGTAGGTCGTAGAAATAAAATGAAAGGTTTCCAAGTTAAACTCTAAAAAACACATCTTCAGGTGCAGCGAAAATAGATAGAATCTAGAGGGTAAAAAGTCCAATAGAGGGTTCGTTCGTGAATGCAACAAGGCTCAGTAAAACGTAAGGTGGGAAATATAAGCAATTTTAAAAAGTCTTCATGGGCTGAAAATCATAAAATAAGTCTAAATCGACGAAACGACAGCGAATTAATATTTAAAGGCTAGGTCAAAATTCCAGATTGCCCGTTGAAAAACAGGACCGTCTGAAGAATGGCAAAAATTCATATGAGAAAAGATCTGCCTTTTGCTTTTCTAATTCCTTTTCATCCTTCTACCTATCTATCTGCTCTATCCGGTATATTGAGCTGTATACTTTTCACAATAGGTTTTACCTTTCCTAAAAGTTCGCTTTTAGTTCCCCACTATATATATATATATATATATATATATATATATATATATATATATATAAATATATATATATATATATATATATAATATATATATATATATATATATATATATATATATATATATATATATATATATATATATATATACATATATATGCAAACATTGTTAAAATAACATAGTCTGTATGTTTAATTATACCTGAACAAAAATGATGGAGAAAGAAAATAATTTTAAAAACACGTTGAGGAAACAGGCATAGACAGTTTTTCGCATTGTTCCAGGAAGTCGTTGACGATTTTAAATTCAGCAACGCTGGATGGCATAACAGAAAAAATCGCATTAGGTTAAGCAACTTAAAATGCTACCACTGGTTACATATGTGATTTTGTTAATTTAAGGTTGTTGTGTTTTTACGTAGATAGCTTTCTGTATTTTTAATTTTTTCAAATTGGTTTCTGAATGTATAATTTAGTGTTGTACTTGTTTGGAAAACGACACACCCATATATATATATATATATATATATATATATATATATATATATATATATATATATATATATATACAAGACAAAACTAAACTAAACTAAACTAAACTAAACAGACACAATACAACACAACGACCAGATATGTATGCTAAAATTCTCAGAGATACCTTAAATCCATCTGGTATACGGAAATATTCCAGTAATGATAAAATAAGTAACCACCCATTTTTAAGACAGCCTTTAAACACATTTTAACAACACTTAGCCGGTATTATCCTCTCCCTTAAAAAACATATGATCTTGCGACTTTAGCACAGTATTACTCCGCACGTGGTCGGCTTCATTTTCGTTTTTATTTTTACGTACACTAATTACTCAATGATAATATGCGATAAAAAATACAGGACTTTTAAAATACTGAATTATTATAATAAAAAATATATAACAAGCGACACGTTTTATGCTTCAAACACCACTCACTCATTACCATCAATATATATATATATATATATATATATATATATATATATATACATATATAAAGAGAAAGAGAGAGCGCGCGAAGGAGAGAGAAGGAGAGAGAGTAAGTGAGTTCGATAGATGGACGGATAGATAGATATATAGATAGATAGATAGATAGATAGATAGATAGGGAGAGAGGGAGAAAGAGATTGATAAATGAATAACCCCATAGTTAAAACAATACAATCAAATTCAGACGTATAGTGAGTTTTTTAAAATATTAAATATACATTGTAAGACAAAACGGATGAGGAAATGTAGGTTAAAAATGTAACACATCAGAAAAAGAAAAAGAAAAAAAATTAAGCTCACCTCAGACATATGAGTAGTTCGAGAGGGAAGAACGCGGAAAAAAGCTTTAATTAGTGTGTCAAAGACGAAACTGAAATCTATTGCAAATACTTTATAACATGTATGCTAAGAACATTCACTTAATACTGATACATTTCAAATGCAGCCAGGAAGTTGGTGGCATTTCTTTACTGATTGACTGAGTATTTACAGATAAACGAAACAAAAGAGATGCAGTTATTCATTGCAGGAGAAAACCTTTGTATATTTCTTTACCCTTGAATTCGGAACTCTTCACTCATGTGCAACAAAACGACGATTTTACCAATTTTTTTGATATGCCTTTCTTGGGTCGTATTATTCCTTTTATTTTTCCTGGTCATTTTCAATCTAAATTATGTGATATTTCGCTTATACTTGGATATTTTTATAAGTGTTTTTTTCTGATGCATTTTCTCTATAGTTTTGTACAGCATTTCAGAAAACTTTACATTTTTACTGCTTCTGCCGATTCATTTAATGCATTATCTTTTCTAAACAAAAGTAAAAATCATGTTTGTTAGGAAATTATTATACTTAAAAAACTCAAATTTAATTTTGAATCTTTAGTAGCTCTATTCCTACATGTGTAACTATTGTAGTTTCTTTTGGCCATTGCAAGTTAAACATTATTCGTTTCGATATCTCAAAACGAAATTTTCTCATGAGAATTTCTCTATAATTATAGAAATATTGCTTTATATTTTATATTATTCTGTATATATATATATATATATATATGTAGGATCAAAATGAACCAAAGTGAAAACTTTTAGTAGATGAAACCTATTGTGAAAAGGATTTGCTCAATATACGAGATAGAGCAATAGTATCACTCTTTTTTCTTCTCTCTCTCTCTCTCTCTCTCTCTCTCTCTCTATATATATATATATATATATATATATATAGTAAGCTATAGAAATATATTAATGCCAATAAGGCTACACAGACGCTTCCGCGTTTCATCCCCGGGGGGAATCTTCAGGCTAAAATGCATGGAGATAGTTTTGCCGTGTTAAACAATCAGATTCTTTGTTATTCTCTTAGCCAATCGTTGGGCTTCCTACGAACAAAGATCTGGTTAATTTTACTTCCTATATCCCGCTCTATTGTTCTGTTCTATAGAGTAGCATATATCCTGTTTCTTTGTTGTGTCAATATAATAGGTGAACTTATTTTAACACGTGGTTTATTGTGTTTCTATTTTAGGTTTAAGTTTTAAAATTGTTAGATATTAGTTTAGTTTAGTTCTTTTACTTATTTGTTTTTTTTTTCATGTATTGTAAGCCTAATGTAAATGACATTCTGTGCATGCAGCTGTTTGCTATCTAACTTCTACTGCTTAAAAGATTTTAAGGATTTTATAGTTTAGGATTTCAAATTTTTCATTCAGACATAATCTACACGGGTCGTCTAAATTTCTACATGTATTATTTTCCATTCAATTATTGGTGAGCGTCCATTTTCTTTGAACTTCCAATAGTGGTCTGCTAGTACTGTTTTAATTCGACGTTCTCTGTTTTTAAATGTGTTTTTGTGGTCATAATATCTGGTTTTATAATCTAAAGAGCTCATACCCACATAGTATTTCTTGTTATTCGGTCTTTCCTTGACATATATTGTGGTTTGGTATACAACTCTTTGGTTAGGCATTTATTTTGTAATGAACAAATTGTGCGATTTATGCAGTTACATCTTTTCTCTTCATTGCAAACTTGTTCATTTCTATCTGGATGACAACTATTTGTGGTTTGTTTATTTATATTAGGTATTTATATTAGTGTTTATATTATTTATATTAGTGTTTATATTTTTGTTCTTCTTAGTGTTATTTTTGCTATATTTGTCACTTTTTATGTAATTTGTTATTTTTTCTTCTTCTCTGCTGTTCTCTTTGAGTAGTTTGTTATTGTGTGCCTTAATTATCAATTCTAGGTTTTTGCAGCAGCTGTAGGACAGTTTTAGGTTATTTTTATTGAATATTGTATGCAGGG
Source organism: Sepiola atlantica (assembly GCA_963556195.1). NCBI lineage: Eukaryota > Metazoa > Mollusca > Cephalopoda > Sepiida > Sepiolidae > Sepiola > Sepiola atlantica. Next base: position 68,393,435 of record OY744537.1, on the reverse strand, counting down.
ATTGGTTACGGGAAAGTTTTTTTCAATCAGATTTAAGAATCATTTGCCAAGTTTAGTGTTTAGCATCTAGTTATAGGTCAGTGTATAGTATATTGTATTTTTTCTTTTCTTTTTAATTTTATTGTAATTATTAGTGTCCTGTTTCTTATATTTAATTTCAGTATTATGGTAACCACTATTTTTTAGAGCTCTATTGCAAAATGTTGCTTGGGTTTTTAAAAAACACTTTCGTTGCTAAAATTGTTGATAAGCCTACGTTCGATAGCATTCGGAATATGTTTTATGATTGATGGGGAGTGATTTGACTTTGGATTCACTTGTGTTGGATTGGCGTTATCTATTAGGTATGGTTCGTAGGTATTTTTATTTACGTTTTACGTGACATCTAGAAAATGGGTAATTTTTATGTTAGCCAGTACTTCTACTTTTAGGACTACTTTTTTCATTTCCATATGCATAATTTTCTTGAAGTTTTCTCCTTTGACCTTGTTGGAATCTCTTGTTATTGCTAATCTATCATCTCTATTAAGGCCGATATCTGTATTATAAAATATATTTGTGAGTGTATATAAAATAAATCACCCCACAAGATCTGATGCCTCCGCAGATTCAAGGGCACCCATGGCCAAATAAAAAGAGGTTTGTCATATTTGTTTTAATCCATTGGTCACCATTATTGATTAAAACTGATCTCCTACATTTAAAAATAAGTATATATATATATATATATATATATATATATATATATATATATATATATATATATATATATATATATATTGTTATTCCACGTATGCTTCTAGAAAAGTGTTTTAAGGATGATTAGTGATATATGAAGCATACACACGATGTTGTTGTTTTTGTAAATATTATATTTTGTTCTGATATTTTTAGCAGACTTTGTCAGAGGTCTGATGAAAAGATCAGAATAAAATATATTTCCAAAAACAACATCGTTTGTATGCTTTATATATCACTAATCATCCTTAAAACACTATATATATATATATATATATATATATATATATATATATATATATATATATATATATATATATATATATATATATATATATAAGCTCCCGCGTTTCATCCCCGGGTGGGAATCGTCAGTCTAAAATGGATTAAACGCGGGAGCCTCTGTGTAGCTTAATTTTTATAAATATATGTTCATAACTTACTACCTAGCTCTATTCACGTATCGAGCACTGTTGAAGTAAATACTGAAATTTGATACATAAAAAATTAAGCCTCCTTATAACATTTTATGTGGATACATGAAATAGTAATTTATATATATATATATATATATATATATATATATGTATATATATATTATATATATATATATATATATATATATATATATAGAGAGAGAGAGAGAGAGAGAAAGGAAACACAGAAAAAAGAGATAGAGATTATTTAAAGATTCCCTCTTGAAACTATTTAAATAAAGATTATCAAGTTTATCGGTTGACATTTTACGTTCAGACTTGCAAAAAATAGTAACACAAACAAGACAGCTTAATATATATATATATATATATATATATATATATATATATATATATATATATATATAAAGAATTTGTTTAGCTAAATTGAAAGGAAATCATAGCAAAATTATGCTTACAATTGTTTCAAAGCCGATGTATTCCATAACTCATATTATAAACAAAGCAAAATAACGTTTTCTATGCATTCTCTTGTGAATTAGAGTAGAAACTATTTTGAAGATGTTTATATATTCTTTTGTTACATTTTACTTCAGTCGAAGTTCTCCGAAATCCTGGGGCGTACACTTGATCTGTATATGATATACATAGATATCCGAGTGTTAAACTAAGGTTCGCGTTTACCTCTTTAACGTTGAGTTAGTAAAGAAGCGAAGAACGTTAATGTTCCTTCCCCGAATTGACCAGTTACCTATTTTATAATATATCTTTCTTGTGGTCTCTTGGTCGTACCGGATTCCAGAACAAGAATCCATTAAGTCTAGTAACGCATCCAGCTTAGTGATGTTTCTTGATGCAATATTCGTGTATCATTCCTCGTATATGCCAGTATGTAGCCATGCCGAGGTGATTTGATTTGTGCTTCAAATGCTATGTTATTATGAATATTTTGTCATTGTTTACTTATATGGTGAAGTATACTGGTGTCAGGTTGTTCTGACAAACCCTTGTACAGATAGACCAAAGACACTCGAGCATTGTGTCTACTCGATAATTCCAAATATATGTATCTCTTTTTGTTTCATTTCACTACAGTCGAAGTTCTCGGAAATTCAAGAGCCCATTTCTGAGACTAACACAGTATCTCTATATGAAATACATTGATCATCGAATATTCCATTAACGATTTCTTTACCTGATAAACGTTGAGTTAGTAAAATAAGTTAAGAACATTAATTTCCTTTCGCTATATAAGATATATTTAAATAATTATTTTTAACAAATATTTGTTATATGAACATACATGTTTTTTTTTATGTTGCGCGAATTCTCAGTATATATAACTGTTCCGATAGTAGCACGATTCAAACACCGGATTTGACTAACCTATGAGTCGCGTCCGACGTCTTCGTCGCCACGGCCATCGTACTAGTTACACGGAATGAAGAGTAATAAAGTGTGTGTATATGTAGCTGCTCTTATTCCGTCGTGATTCATCTAAAAGTTTGAAAATCTAATCTTCATCAAAGAATGGCGTCTTCGAAAGTGCTATTAAATTAATCAGATTAGTCAGATAATTATCCAATTATTATAGTCTCTAAGCGATAACTGAAAATAGAGCATAGCTAGAAAGCTAAAATTGTTTGAATTTATAAATTTGGACAATTGAGATCTCATATACATATATATATATATATATATATATATATATATATACATATATATATATATAAAATCTACACTGTAATATAACTAAATATACTCATTTTATTTTTAACCGCCCTCAAAATGAGAATTAAATTATCATAATCAGCAGCAGCAGCTATTATATAAGTGGTTTCACTGTATCTTCTCACAATCTTTGTTCTTGTATAATGCTTACGCGTGTCTGAATACTTTCTTCGTGTTGTTAGGTATTGATAGAAAACCCACCTTAGTTAAAATCATTGACAGCAGACGTGATCCATGTTAATTTCGATCGACCTCTCTACACAACAGTTAGGGTTAGGGATTCGTTTAGCACAATTGGTCTTCTGTCAGTAAATTCTAATGCTCCCGTTTATTTAAACGTATTTTCGAGGACTATACTCCAATTGCAATACTCCATTTAACTGTGGAGACCTTCTATTCCATGTCTGTTTCAAACTTTATGTCTATCACATATATAATCGTTGATAAAAATATTCACTTAATAATTGGGTGCAATATTTGGGTTGATATTTGGGTAATTATTGTAATAATATATTTTTAAAACTGTTTATCCTGTCGATAAGTGTCTTGACACATATTCCAGAATTTTAAAGAGATATACTACCAATATACACGTTCAAAGTCCTGGTTTATTTATTTATAAAAAACGTAATTACAAGACGTGTGCCCATGTGTTTTGATGGCCATCTGATCCCTACCGACCATGGTGTAGCAGGTGATAATGTAAGTTTCGTGGGACGACAATGGGGGGGGGGAGTTGAGGAATAATTAAAAGTGAATGTTTTAATCACAAAAGTCTCATCATTTGTAGTCAGTACATTTTTATTCTCTATTAAATCCAACAATAAATTTCACTAAACAATATCTGAAATCAAAAACTAATATGAAAGTGATAATTTGCTTGATGCAAAGTCGCAAGAAATGACAAATAGCGCTGAAGGTAATTTTGATGAGTATTATATGCATAGTTTGTTGCTTGTGATTGTCATACAAAAGTGTTTCGTATTTGTCATTGCTTCATTCATGTGTTTTAAAAATCATCTTTCTCTGTCATTTTCCGACGAGTCGGCGACGCTAGGTTATTTAATATACACTCTTTTCTTTACACAGTTATTGTGTTAATATATGTAGAGTTAAAATGACAAAACGCGATAAATCCATTTTAAAAATTTGGATAAAAAAGAAAAGGGCGAGTATATATAATCCAAAGTTCGACTAAAAGCTTTTTTTTAATTAGAAGTAAAGAAAACTTATGTCGATATCACATTATGTAAAACATGATTTGGGGGTACGCTAGCGCGTTCAAATGCAACCTTGTTTGTAGCAATAGCTTTGCAATTTCAAAAATGTAGGTTATCGCGTTTTGCATTGCTACTTTTAATATCATCTATTATCTGGTTCAGTTTTACCTACATTCATGGAAACATCATCTAAAATTGTATGTTGATGTTTGTTGTTTTAATTACATATGAACATCTTAAACATTCCCGGGTTTCCTTAATTAATTGTGCTATTTCATAATGATATAGTCATGAGAAGCACCTACGTTCTTTTATGTTTTCGATCTCCTTCTTATTGTCTGCAATCATGCTGTGTATTGTGCTCTCTACTGAACAGTAAATCACATAGATTTATTTTACAAGTAAAAAAAAACATGGATGCACGACACAGTTATTATCTTAACATCATTTACGAACGAAAATAATCAATAAAAATACAGATCTTTGAATGTGTCAGTCAACACACACACACACACACACATATATATATACATATATATATATGTGTGTGTGTGTGTGTGTGTGTGTGTGTGTGTATAGTTCGGAGGCAAGTCATTTTTACGCAAGCGTCATTAAAAACTACGGAGTTCTCTCTCTTCACGATCTTTCTTGTCAGTTTCTCGACGGGGCGAGCGATTCTCCGGTTTTCGGGTGTTAACCGGTGGAGTATAGCACCTAACGTTGTGTCTTGGGGCATTCCCGTATGTAAATTAATAGATATATAACTAATAATACAACTATAAATACGGTTGTTAGTAAAAATAAGACACAGCCTCCTGAAGACGGTCGAGATACCGAAAGCGCTTGAGGAATGGCCTTAATGATATATATATATGTATAATGTGTGATAATATAACACAATTATTTTATATTGTTCAGATCGATTCTGATGAGAATCAATAGTCAATATTAAACTTTTAAGAACTTATTTCAAAAGTTTAAATAAGGAGTAAATAAATTTGAAAGCTCTCCAGATATGAACAGAATTTCTGGCTCTACATACTCAATATATACTTTCCTTTTAATAATGTCTTAATTATTTTCATGGTTTCTGAAGTGAGACTTGTTGATATGCAACCAAGTTTTGTTTCTAGACATTTGCGGTTTCATATTTTCTGAGAATCAAGTTTTTCCTTATATCACATTCACTTAGCCATTGGCCTTACTGATACAAATCTGACAGCTTATAAATGGGTTTCGTATGATTTTCATATGGCAATTGTCTTTGAGACCGAAATATGTTCATATAACTTGGATTAGTAGAAGTATGCTGTGAATATTTATCCTGTAACATATATAAGATGCATTTTGCTCTGAAATTGACATTTAATCACGGTATTATATAACCCTGATCAGTCATTTATATATATATATATATATATATATATATATATATATATATATATATATATATATATATATATACACCAACGGCAGTAGGTGTATAATATTCTTCAGGTCCCATTGTTGTAACTATCGGCAACTTAAAAGCTTTGCAACTAATTGAGTTTTAAATTACATTTTTTTTTACTTTGTAGGATTCCGTGAAAGCTAAATTTTGACATCAAATTATTGAAATTAAAGCCAGCAAAATGAGAAGACACATTAAAATAGGTAATGCCTAAAAAAGGAAAGTTACGCACCTGATCATCTTCAACTTATTTTTTTTATATATTAAAAGCAATTTATATTTTTCTTTATCTTATATGATGCAAATGCATGCAGACTCTAATGGCGTTAGTTGCATTCTACAAAAATGTGTTGCCAAATAGATGCAAGGTAAAATGTGATGAAAATTAATGTCATTAATGAAAATGTTGTCTTTCTTTAAAAAGCAAACTAAACTTTATTTAAACTTTAAAAAGAAATATGCATGAGGGAGCAATAGTGTTTTCCCCATTCTACAAAAATCGATTAAAAACATGTAAAGTAAAATGTTAATTTTAAAAAAAATAAACTAATAATTATTAATTTTTAGTTTCATTATTTAATTGTGTTTCTAAATTTTGAATTTAGCTGCAACATTTTTAGAAGTTTTAAGAAAAAGAAGCTTTATTTACCTTTACTTTTGCAGGTGTAATAACTTATCAACTACTTTTCTATGTGATTTAAGAATATTTCTTCGCATACGTCCGCATATTTCCCTGTAATATATATATATATTTATATAATATATATATATATATATATATATATATATATATATATATATTATATTATATGCGTTTCTATTCAATTGCCATATTTGGGACGCGTCAATATATAACAATGCATGAAGCTGACATCGTATAAATTGAGAAATAATATTTTTCGATGGATTATATTCCCGTAATATACTTCAAGTAACGTACGTCTCTTCATACCAATTAATTCTTGATACATGTTTTGGCCATGCACAACAACTGAATGATATTAACATTTTTTTCAAATAGTAAAAAAATACATATTATAATGTTAGCGGATTAACGCAAAAGCAGTAAATGTATTCTCCTTAAATCTATGGAACTCGCGATTTTCTCACGCTTCATCTAGCTTAACTGATGAGCATTAAAAAGCCGAAACGAGTGTCGGTATCTCTCTCTTTTCTCTCTATCTCTCTCTCTCTCTCTCTCTCTCTCTCTCTATCTATCTATCTGTTGTGAAGTTGTCCAACAGTAAATAATAAATAAAGGAGGTCAAGTCGAGGGTTGGTTTAACAAGTGTATTAACAAAGTAAGAAAGTGACTAGCACTTGGCTAGATAGTTACAAGACTGTGCTTTGTCTTTTCCGTATCTCTGGTGACTCGCACTACTTATAGTGACAACCGGTGTTGTTTCTCCTGTGTAAGAACGGCCGGTGTAACACTATATCTCTCTCTCTCTCTCTCTCTCTATATATATATATATATATATATATATATATATATATATATATATATATATATATATACATATATATATATATATACGATACGCTACGTTTAGAAACACCCCGATGGAGGTAATTGTTCTTTGCACAAGCGTAGAATATTTTATTCCATAGAGGGAATTGAATCCTCTATGTTACAAATATCGTTAACGTTAAAAAAGTGAATAAGAAAATCGTTTTAAACGCGATATATATTCTTCTATTTATATCAGCAGGCAAGTTTGATCGCGGAGTAGGCTATCGGATTGTAATAATAGGTAGTGGCCGATGCCTGATCCCGAATACAGGGGTGCTGTTCTCACTGAGTCCAGTCACACTGTTCAACAGACGAAACACGTATATGTGGATATCTGTATATATGTATATATATATATATATATATTTATATACAATATATATATATATATATATATATATAAATATATGTATATATATATATATATATTTATTATATGTTATAATATATGCATATTTATTTGGTGTCATTTTTTAAAATTATTTAAAAAACACATTTTTGACTACACACAACCGGTCGGGTGATTAATAATGAAGGCCACTTTCATCCTAAGAACTGGCCTAATGAATTCCAGCTGATTCCTAGCTAAACCTGAAACATATCTGCAAATATGTTGGGCAAATGTATATATTATATATATTTAATTTCTCAAGACGCCATCTTAATATATATCTTGTTTGTTGTGAAATAATGTTGATATATTCTAAATTAAACAATCGAATTTGAACATTCAATGAAACTATGTTTCTTATTTGAGTCCTACTTATAACAAAGAATATGGTTACATCATGATTTTAACATCATTTATTTATTATACAATTATTTTAAGTACTATTTAAAATTGTAACCTATTGATGCTTTTAAAGTTCAAGAGCTCATTGCCCCGATTAGCAAATTAATATTTAAATTACGTTCCGGCAAAATATCACAGTAATATATTACAATATAGCACTGTTGCTCTCCCTCTTTTTATACGGTAACTATTAGATTATCTCCTTTTAAAAAGCTATGAAATAAAACATACAACTGTGAATTGATTTTTTGTGGCTTTTAAAAGTAATAAAACATAATTTACAATATAAACATCCAACATGCAATATGAATAAAGAATAATGGAATGGAATGAAAATCGCCGAACTGTTGCTGATAAATTAACGTGCTATTCTGAATTTCTTACTTACTTTTGAAGACGTGCAGAGAATTCAAAGCCATTTTTTGTTTGCTTTGATAGTTTGTAAACTTGCACATGCGCATACACGCCTTCTTTTCTTGGTGCAAACAATATTAAGATCATTTTTTAAAACGGATAAATATTACGAGTTGACCAATCGGAAAATAGAGGCATTATTAAGGAGTGGTCTTTACGGTAAAATGTTAAAATAATATTTACAGATAAAATTGAGTGAAGACTGAAATAGAATTGTAAACAAAGATGACAGATATACGGATTAAACGACAACAAGTGATGGGGAGGTCCGTTTAGGTAATTTACTGCTTGAATGGTTTCATCATAAAGTTATGAATCTATTGAAGATAAAAAATAACTATCATATATTAGATAAGGAAAAGGAAAGACCAAGATTAGATGAAAGAAAATTAAAGTTCGGAAAATGGTGCACCTTGTTATTTAGTTGGCAGCTACGGGAACGCATGTATATATATATATATATATATATATATATATATATATATATATATATATATATATATATATATAGGTGTGTGTGTAAAGGAGTAAGGCTACCAACATTTATAAATCGTTTTTTTCATTTATTTATTATTTTGTCATTTTATCATTTTATCATTTTATATAACGCGTTTCAAGCGGTGGTCCGCTTTCATCAGATATGTAAATCCATTTGAAGAAATGTCTTTCTATTTGAAAGAGTGTGGTATCAATGAAACAAAACTCTTTCAAATAGAAAGACATTTCTTCAAATGGGTTTACGTATGTGATGGAAGCGGACAACCATATATATATATGTGTGTATATTTATGTATTCCTTTATTTATTCATTTATTTATTATGAATAAATAAATATATATTTTTATATCTATATATCTATCTATCTATCTATCTATCTATCTATCTATCTATCTATCTATCTATCTATCTATATATATATATATATATATATATATATATATATATATATATATATATATATATAGTAATCCAGGTAGGCAAAAATCCACATGCCAGTGTAGCATGTATATATATATATATATATATATATATATATATATATATATATATATATATATATATATATATATATATATATATATACATGTGTTAGTTACGCATTTTTATTTTACGCTCATCAGTAGTGAATTACGTAACAACTCCTTCTAAGTAGTGAAGCCTTATTCCTTTTATTGTTTTAAAATTCAATTGCTGCTTAGATACCGTAGACACACATTTTGCATTAATGTTCAAATATTTCTTGGTCGCCTTTTCGTTACGGGGACCAACTTGATTTTAAAGATATTGGCACTAAAATTGTTATTGAAAAAAGAGATCCCTACGCACACACTCGCTTAGGCGCATTTATTTCTTATTTCTTTTTATTTCTTTACGTTCATATTTAAAAAAATAAATAAATGTGTATAAAAATTCCAAAAAATGTAAATATGTATCTATTTATATGAAAAAATTGAATGTATACTTAGATGAATACATGTTAATGTGTCAATCTTTTCTTTACAAGAAACTTATTAATAAAATGTTTATTATTTAAGATTTTGGTTTCAAGTATTTTAAGTAGTGAAATTTGCGAAGCTATAGCGAGCTGGGAACGCCAGCAAGTATAAAATGAAGTAATAAAATAAGGTGTCAATCAAATTTTATTAGAATTCAAAGTTCAAGCAAAGTATCTTAAAGTCCTTATTATATTACTTCATTTAATATTATAATATTAATGCTCTATCCAGTATATTGAGCTTCAGTTTTTATCCAGATGTTTCACTAATTATAAGATATTAGTTGACGTTTATATCTTTTGTTTGATTGCTTCATATATATATATATATATATATATATATATATATATATATATATATATATATATATATATATATATATATATATATATATATTATTTATCTATACACATATATGTTTCGTCTTAAGAAGACTCATCCGTGTGGTAAGAAATGCTATAACAGCAGTCGCTAGTTACGAACTTTGACTCCCTCGGCTAACGAGATAAAGATACGAAATGGAAAGGAAATATACTATTTTCAGATGTTATACAGCGTTCATACTTCCCTGTAAAGAGAGCGAACGACGCAATATTGCTGTTATTCAGAATCTATTCTTGTTTAAAATACTGCAAAAAATATGTTTCCAATATTTTTTCTAATGTAATAACCCACATACATATACGTTTCGTTTTGAATAATACTCATCAGTATGGTTGATAAGCTGGGTTCGAACGCTAGACTAAAGTCACGTGTGACTTTCACCCAACGAATTGAGGCGCTCGACCATGATATACCAAACGAAATGGAAACGAAATATACCTATTTAAGATTCTGTAAAGTGTTCATACTTTTGTGAAAGGGAGCGAACGACGCATTATTACTTTCATTCAGAAGCTTTACATATTTTACCGGAAACGCTCACGCGACGCACTAGTCATACACAGGGGCATTTTCACCGAAAATGGTGACTTTACAAACTGTCCCCTTCTAAAGACGGAATTGCATCGAAAGAGCTTTTATTCTTCTCTCCTCAGTATCTCACACTAGGATCATATGTTATTCCTTACCCAAACATCTAGCAAAAATGTCACCCAAACAGTGCAATATACCTCGCAATTGCACAACAAATTCCGATCACAGTTAATTTATTATTTTTATCTTTTTTTGCATTTCATCTTTTTCTCCATGTGTTTTGTTGCTTTTCTTCTGTCTTTCCTCCCAACTGTTACTAATTAACGTCTTTGTCGCACGAACTGCATATTTTATAGCAAATCTTACTAGATTAGGCAAGACTTCAACACACTGACGTAATATGTGTGACTGTGCTACATGATATATTTAGAGGAAATACCTCTTTATCGAATATAGGTGTTTAAAATCTCAAACACACGTATCTATATATATATATGTATATATATATATATATATATATATATATATGTATATATATATATATATATATATATATATATATATATATATATATATATATAGATACATCACTTGTTTTTGTCTTACTTCTCAATGCCGACATATCTCCATTTCTTGCATTGTGATAGCCTTCTAATACTCCTCTCTCTCTCTCTCTCTCTCTCTCTCTCTCTCTATATATATATATATATATATATATATATATATATGTATATATATATATATATATATATAAATATATATATACAAAATAGTTTAATTAGTAAAGTATAAAGAAAGTACTTCATAAAGTCACTCTTCTTACATATTAGATGTGACTGCTGCATTTGACGAAACGAAGAAAATCGATTATTTTGCATTAGTTTTAAAGTCGTTATCTAAAAAAATATAGCAAACTCATTGATTATTTTCGATATATAATTCATATATAAAATAGTTGCTCAAGTATAATATATATATATATATATATATATATATATATATATATATATATATATATATATATATATATATATATATATATATATATATTACACACTGGATCACATCTTTCAACATTAACCACAACAATAAACTCAACAAACAACTAGACAGTTTAATTTACAACAGCAAATGGGGATGCATTAGACGACCTGAACTTATCCAGAACCTCTCCAACACCATACTCTCCAACACCATACTCTCCAACACCATACTCTCCAACACCATACAACCACTCAATCCATAGACTCAATTCTCCCTAACAGATATTTAAAAGCATTATACAACCTAACTAACATCGATAACATCATTGTCTTACCTGTAGACAAAGGTGGTGGCGTTGTTAACATGGATAAATCTAAATACAATGAAAAGGTGTTCCAACTCCAATATATCTAATACATTTATGAATAGACTAATTCCTCCCTTATATACAAAGAAATAGATAAATTTAACAAATCCCATAAGAAACTAATTAACAATAATAAAACCTGGTTAGCGTATATTTATTATCGTCCCACTATTCATATATATATATATATATATATATATATATATATATATATATATATATATATATGCGTGCCTATACATATATATGTGTGGGCGTGTTTGTGATTGCGTGTGCGTATATGTGTGACTGTATTTAACAGTATATATATATATATATATATATATATATATATATATATATATATATATATATATATATATATATATACGTGTTTGATCAATTACTTCAATCCAGTTAGCTGGAAAAGTGTTTCTTGTATGCAACGCTTGTCGCAAATGCCATTAGTAAATTGTCTAGCATTAATTATACAGGAGGTCAGAATCTCTGTAATTGATTCTGTCGTGTTTCCAGTTTCATTAACTGAGGCATACAGAAAACTGATTCCGTTTTCCTATCCTATTCGGTACATGATGTATAATATTGAACTCGTGTATGTCTATGCGCAAGTAAGTGTGTTTATAGAGATGTGTTTATATGAGTCCATATGTATATGCAATTGTGCATGTATGTGAATACGAGTATATTTCACGTGCATTTCTGCATACATGTGAATACGTGTGTAATTGCGTCTATCTACAAGTATGTAATGTTGTGAACGTGTATATGTATATGGGTAGTCATGTATACCTATTGTTGTGCATAACCATTATGTCGGCATATGTTTACCCCTATAAGACTATGTTTGTACATTTGAAATTTAAACCCCTTAATCTCGTTATTTTGCAACCACTACCCTATCCCACCGCTTCACTATATGTGTTGAAAACTCTAGCTAAATTTAGCAACACTTCCAAAAGCATAACTGTCCTCTCTCCGGTTTAAGACAAATTCTAGTTTATAACACTGGAATAATACATTCCGAAACCAATTTAAAAAAATTAAACATACTTGTAGTCATCTACGTAAAAACATAACAACCTACAATTAATAACATCACTTATGAAAATAATGGCAACATTTTAAAATGTTTAACGTAATGCGATTCTATTCTATTATGTAACTACGGCGTCGCGGAATTTAAATTTTGAACGTATTTCCTGGAACAATGCGAACACTTTTTTTTTAATTCTCTTCTTTCTCCAGCTATTTTGTTCTTTGCTTTTGACACCTGAGGATGATTCGACGAAGAATCGATAACGTTCGTTACACATATGGGAGATTTATTTAGTTTTTTTTTTATTTTAATACAATAAAGAGATTCAGAAACATTGAAAAAAAAGTTATAATTTAGGAGTGAATTGTGTTAGTTTAAACAATATGTATATATATATATATATATAGATATATATATATAAACATTAAAACAGCCTTCACAGATCACATCGCGTGTATGTGTTAAGCGAACTAACCAGAGCTAAAACAATAATAATTGCATTTGTCGAAAAGAAAGTCAGAGGTATAGGTATCGGAGGTCAGCAAATAGGAAGAGGACGATTTTTATTATACTAGTCGGTGATGACATAATTTGACATACTAAAAAAATCCTTAACATTTATAACCTAGAAAATAATTCCGTCGTGTACTTGCTGGCTTCCGATTCCTATACCTCTGACTTTCCTGCGAACAGTTTATTTTGTGTAGGCTGTTATGATATGTATATATATATATATATATATATATATATATATTGGTTTTAAGTTAATTTTACTAACTTTCTAAATTATATATATATATATATATATATATATATATATATATATATATGCAAAGGGAAGTTCAAGTTATAGAACCGAAACAAATCAAGATATCTCTAAGCGATCAATTAATACTTAATTTAGTTTATACCACACACGATACAGATAAAATAAGGTCAATTAGTAACAGGTTATGTAAAACAGAGCTGTTATACTACAATTCAGTAGATTATAAAATGTATTATATCATTAATTAAAATTGTTTATATTATAAAAAAAACCTCCGAAAATAAAAACTTAACAACGTTTATCCATATTATGCGTTCCGGAAAACAATTTATTAACAATATTATCATTTACGAATCTCGAATAATTAAAAGGAGATAACTGTTTTACACATATACAATTCTAATTGAATCGATGATTATTTTTTAGGCCTGCTTGTCCCGTACGTGTCAGTTATGATAAAATAAATGTAATTAATAGCTTTAGCTTGTTTAGAAAATAAAATGCGAAATTACAACATTAATAGATAGAGTTTTGCTTCATATTTTATTAAATTTTGGGAAACAATTACAAAACAATAAGAGCTATATCCCCCTGGTAATACGAAACAAATAGTAATGTTTATTTATACCGTTCCAAATGAAGATACGTCACGACATCCTCTGAATTAACAATCTTAGGTGTTGGTTTTTCAATAATTTCTGGAATTAAAGGGTAACTGCTTTTTGAAAGAATAAAAGATATATAATCGGAACTATGAAACATTATTTTTGGTCTTCGAACATACATACAATGATTTTACATATATACACCATTTGTTATTCAGATTATTGTGATTTCTAAGGAAATTAAGCCTCGCTTATTGAAAGAAATCGATTCCAAACTATTTGAGGCTGAGTCTATTTCTATTGAGGAGATTATGAAGCTTATTAGATAAACACTTTCCACAATCTAATAAGCTACATGAACTATTTAATAGAAATACAGTAAAAAGATGTATTCTTGTCCTTCCTTCTTTTCCAGCCTTAAAACTCACAACTGCAATCAATCCCCCAACTTCCGCTGCTCATACAGAAGATAGGAAGTGGTCTCGTCTAAGAGGAGTTACACAATCAGATCGATAGTGTACGAAGCCAAATACATATCCAGTGTAAACTCCAAAAAACAAGACATTTACATCGCAATGACTCAATGTAGTTTCAAAGGGGTAGTTTGATAGGTCATTTATTTATTTGTATGCAAATTGTTTTTTATTATTTGTTGTTATTTTGTTTTTTATTGTGGAGGGGATAATGTGTAGTTTAATTTCTTATTGATATATTTATATATTTTTTATCAATTTGGTGTTGTGTAATTAGTATTTTATTGTGGAGGTGATGATATATTTTTTTTATATTTATCAATATGTTAAATGTTTTAATAATTTGTTGTTGTTTTTGTCGTTTTATTGTGGAATAAATAGGGTGTGTTGTGACATTGCGATGGACATATGTCAGCTAACGATTACAAGATCTAGTGTGGATCTTTGGGTCAAGCGAACAGTGCTGTCAAAGACAAACCAATTTTAAGGAAATATAACAGGCAGAAATGACCTATAAGGGTCAAATTCAAAATATGAGGTCAATGAAGGTAAGCCACAAAGCGACATGAGTCGACATGAAGTAATGGCGCACAAATTTCGAATTGCCAGGAAACAAAAGGTTTAGAATAAGTTGGTGATGGAAGTTTAGTCTGGACAGAAGTTTAATATTAAAATGCAATATATTAAATAAGGTGAAACCGCCGTAGCGAAATAAGGCCCGATATGTCTATGTCCGTCCGTCCGTCCGTCGGTCTTCCTATCTGACTAGTTAAATAATGGGTATTCTTGTCTCTCTTTCAAGAAGCATTTTTTAATCTGTCAACGTGGTTATTTGTCTCCAGAATTAAACTTAAAAAACTGACGTATTTGGTTTCCCTTCTATACGAGATAAAATGTTCTATTTGCACATGACACCCAAGCCACACTGATGACGATTCACAACCATAGAATAAAAGAAGCCAGTACAAAAACGAAGCGACAACTGTATAGAATTAATGTAGCGGTGACGGTAAACTAACAAGAAAACTTGAAGAGTTACGCGCGCAGAACAGTCAGCAATGAGTAATTAAACAAAAAGAAGGGAAAGCTAACGAAAAGGGTATTTCACGCACTATAGTTATGAGGGAGACATCGATGGTTAAACCAGAACGACATCATTTAATAAATGCGCTATATAGCTATACAAATAGACATGTAAACAACTTTTTTAGTAACGACAACGTTACAGTTCTGCTGTAACATTGTCGTTACTAAAATGTTCTTTATTGATTGTTTCTATTAATTCATTGTTGGTTTGTCAATATTTTATTGTGGAGTTAATCAGTTGCAGTTAAATATGATTTTATTCATATATTTTAATATTTATTGTTTTTCATATTTTGTTAGTTTGTTATTTATTTATTGTGGAGTAAATAAGATGTAGTTTGAGTTGTTATTTATTTACGTACTTTTATATTTATGTTTCTTTTCATTGAATTGTTGAGGACATTTGATATGGTTATGCCGATGTGAAAGGCTAGTCTGTTTCTGTTAGATTGTTTCCTTTTAATATGTATTTTTACCTGTTCCTCTTTTGTTGCTTAATTTTGGTAGTGGTTATAAGATTTTCGACCACCTTGTGCATGTCAAGCATAACATGAGCTCAGGTTGTTGCTTCAACTAAATTTGAGAAATAGCTTTTTAAAATACTAACCATAAATATTTGACAAGCAAACAATCAGCTTAATACATCCTGACATTGGAAAAACCATTAGCATTTTAAGCGGAGAGAAACTAATTATGAAAACAATAGAACAATTTTGAACATGATTTATAAAATAATGGGAATTAAAAGTTTGAATTATTAATCGATTAAACTATCGAATATAGAAAAACGCTTTGAATAAAGTGCAATTCTAAATTGATGGCAACACGAGTAAACTTTATTATGTGCTGTTCTTATTTTAACCATCGCACTGGAGAGACAATTATTACAATATTCTATGTTAAAATAAATTTATCACGACTGTACATAAGGATAGTGTATATAACTTTAAAATCAATATACATTACTTCGCTACCTAATGATCTACGTGTGTTCACTCGATGCGTGTATAACACAAATGTTGCTATTTATGAATTGTTTCATTGCAACACATTACAAAATACAAATGAAGCAAAAGAAAACATTTTAGATAAAGTTACAGTATTACGTCATAATTATTGTAGTAAATCCATATCATTGACACGTAAGAAGGTGTAATTTCTAGATTGTGGGGGGCGTATATTGTTAGGGGGTGCTGTTTGTTAGAAAATAACCAGAGGCTTAAACAACACGTGATTGAAAGTAAAAATATTTTAGTTAAAACCGTTTTGGAAAATATAATTTAACTAATCTAGAACTATTCGAAATAACACCCACTCCATTGGCGTTTTACACCCTTACAGTGTACAAGCAATTAATATTTGCGCCGTAAGTAAAATAATTAAACTACTACATTAGAAAGTCGTGAATTCGATGTGTGTACATGTCTAAACAATCCTGAACATGATGTTAGAGAGATAGGATCTAAAATTTGATTGTATTCCATGATAAATGCCCTATACTTAAATCATATACCTTAATAGGGTTAAGATGAAAATTCATATACACTAAATGTACAAAAGCAAGGAAATTCCCAAATGTGTACACTGTTATTGTGATTAATTAAGGGTGTGACTACATATCAACCAAACCATTTCATTATCAGATCACTACAGTATAAATCTCTATGCATGAGTGGATGAAGTGTGTGAGGTGCGCTTAAGAAAAATTCCTACCAGTAAAATACATAGACATGTTGTGCTCGCATACCTTTAATGACAATAAAAGTGTAAAAATTTGAGAATTTCCTTGCTTTTGTACATTTAGTGTATATGAATTTTCATTTTAACCCTATTAAGGGCATATGATTTCAGTATACTGGCATTTATCATGGAATGTCACTACTTTTGTAAAGGCTATGCCTCAATACAATGGTCATTTTTAAGGTTTTTTGGAATTTTCTGGAAAAATAAGGTATATGGTAAACTGAAATTTAAATGCCATAAACTAGACCCTATAACGTCTATCTCTGCCCAAAATCAGCTGAATCCATCAAATAGTTGATGAGATACAGGGTGGCACATACGTACGTACGCACTTACGTACACACAGATAACATGATTTCATGATTGAACTTTCCGGATCTCTGGGTTGCCTTGACTAATGATGCTGAAATTCTACACACTTATAGAATTTGTCAAATAAAAACTTTGGTTTATTAGTTTTTAATTATGATTGATCAAAGAAATGAGATTTCCAGCATAGGCCATTTTTTATGTCTATTAAGGGATAGAGCGCTCTCGCGCCTCCCTTGCTTCCATTTTTTAATCAAATTCCAGAAAGAAAAACAATTTAGGATGATAGCATTTAGCGTAATAGCAGTTTGATATTTTATGTTTATTACAGCCTTTCAGGCTTTAGTTCGTAGTGTTCTTTCATAATTCACGCTCAAAACATTACCATTGCAATTATTATATATTCAAATACTGTTATAAGTAATGCATATACTAACCGTTTATATATATTTTTTGAAAACTATTATTATAGTATTACCTTACAACCTACCTATATGTATACATTGTACAACTGTAAGAAATAACGATTTTTTTTTCAATTGAGAACATTAGAAATAAATTACTATTTGAACAAACACTAAATCCGTTTCATTCACCCTAATATTGCATTGGCAATTACTATTTGAACAACCACTAAATCTGTTTCATTCACCCTAATATTGCATTGGCAATTACTATTTGAACAACCACTAAATCCGTTTCATTCACCCTAATATTGCATTGGCAATTACTATTTGAACAACCACTAAATCCGTTTCATTCACCCTAATATTGCATTGGCAATTACTATTTGAACAACCACTAAATCCGTTTCATTCACCTTAATATTGCATTGGCAATTAATATTTGAACAACCACTAAATCCGTTTCATTCACCCTAATATTGCATTGGCAATTACTATTTGAACAACCACTAAATCCGTTTCATTCACCCTAATATTGCATTGGCAATTACTATTTGAACAACCACTAAATCCGTTTCATTCACCCTAATATTGCATTGGCAATTAATATTTGAACAACCACTAAATCCGTTTCATTCACCCTAATATTGCATTGGCAATTACTATTTGAACAACCACTAAATCCGTTTCATTCACCCTAATATTGCATTGGCAATTACTATTTGAACAACCACTAAATCCGTTTCATTCACCCTAATATTGCATTGGCAATTACTATTTGAACAACCACTAAATCCGTTTCATTCACCCTAATATTGCATTGGCAATTACTATTTGAACAACCACTAAATCCGTTTCATTCACCCTAATATTGCATTGGCAATTACTATTTGAACAACCACTAAATCCGTTTCATTCACCCTAATATTGCATTGGCAATTAATATTTGAACAACCACTAAATCCGTTTCATTCACCCTAATATTGCATTGGCAATTACTATTTGAACAACCACTAAATCCGTTTCATTCACCCTAATATTGCATTGGCAATTACTATTTGAACAACCACTAAATCCGTTTCATTCACCCTAATATTGCATTGGCAATTACTATTTGAACAAACACTAAATCCGTTTCATTCACCCTAATATTGCATTGGCAATTACTATTTGAACAACCACTAAATCCGTTTCATTCACCCTAATATTGCATTGGCAATTACTATTTGAACAACCACTAAATCCGTTTCATTCACCCTAATATTGCATTGGCAATTACTATTTGAACAACCACTAAATCCGTTTCATTCACCCTAATATTGCATTGGCAATTACTATTTGAACAACCACTAAATCCGTTTCATTCACCCTAATATTGCATTGGCAATTACTATTTGAACAACCACTAAATCCGTTTCATTCACCCTAATATTGCATTGGCAATTAATATTTGAACAACCACTAAATCCGTTTCATTCACCCTAATATTGCATTGGCAATTACTATTTGAACAACCACTAAATCCGTTTCATTCACCCTAATATTGCATTGGCAATTACTATTTGAACAACCACTAAATCCGTTTCATTCACCCTAATATTGCATTGGCAATTACTATTTGAACAACCACTAAATCCGTTTCATTCACCCTAATATTGCATTGGCAATTACTATTTGAACAACCACTAAATCCGTTTCATTCACCCTAATATTGCATTGGCAATTACTATTTGAACAACCACTAAATCCGTTTCATTCACCCTAATATTGCATTGGCAATTAATATTTGAACAACCACTAAATCCGTTTCATTCACCCTAATATTGCATTGGCAATTACTATTTGAACAACCACTAAATCCGTTTCATTCACCCTAATATTGCATTGGCAATTAATATTTGAACAAACACTAAATCCGTTTCATTCACCCTAATATTGTATTGCCAATTAATATTTGGACCGAAGGTAAACTATTTAAAATATTAAATTAGAAAGTCGTTAATTCCAAAATAAACTATATCTTTTTACAGTTCTAAACAATTCCAAACATAGTTAAGAAAGATTAATAAGTTTCCATTCCATTTATTAATAATATTCTTGATAGAAAAACGATCTAAGATAATAGCCTTTAGTGTTACAGCACTTTAGGAAATGTGATAATTTATGTTTATTGCAAAGTGTGTGGTTCTTATTATATGATGTGTTTAAACTGTTACACACAATGATTATGTATTCAGATACGCTTATAAGTACTGCAGATATAATTTAATACATATTTGTAATACTATCTATGTAGATGTTGTGACCTTGGGTGCCGATAATAATTAAGACAGCACGGTGGTATATTTACAAGTATGTATTTACAGAAGTACAGAAATAGTATTTACAGAGTCCTCCTCTGATACTGTGGCTGACTGCCATCAATGACCGCCGCCATGGTTGCAACGACACCTAGTGGTAACTTTATTCATAGTCTCTGGAAGAGTCCATATACCCTTAAAATAGGGTAGATCAACATCACACCAGTCACGTCCTTTTTAAGCCTTGACCCGTATGGAGTTAATACCATTTTCATGTTGGGTATATTTTAATTAAGTCTATAATTTACGGTGATTTTCCATATATATACCAAAAACTTTCTTACATTCTCTCGTCCATCATAAATATTTTCCATTTTTCTCTTTTTTTTTAAATATCACATTATAAGACGCTTGTTTTGTACTAAATACTTTGTAAGAATTTGCAAAATTAAAAGAACTTTGTA
The DNA here is from genome assembly GCA_963556195.1 of Sepiola atlantica. Lineage (NCBI taxonomy): Eukaryota > Metazoa > Mollusca > Cephalopoda > Sepiida > Sepiolidae > Sepiola > Sepiola atlantica. The sequence continues at coordinate 68,372,188 of OY744537.1, read as the reverse complement.
AAAATTTGCAAAATCAAAAGAACTGTGTAAGAATTTGCAAAATTAAAAGAACTTTGTAAGAATTTGCAAAATTAAAAGAACTTTGTAAGAATTTGCAAAATTAAAAGAACTTTGTAAAGCTGATACCTTTTCCGAAGCTGGAATATTCTTTAACGTAATCGTTCGCACTGAGTCTGAACTTTTAATATATTTGCTAATTATTCAAGTAAGACATTTTAATTTATTTTTTATTTTTGTGGGCTTTAGGTAAAAAATAACTTGGTGTATTTTAACTCGGCTTTTAAATATGTATTCACTTTCTCGTCAGTCTTATTTAATGTGCGCGGATAGAAGATTTATTTTAGTACATGGTTTAATATATGTTTTAAATTCAGCATTTTCAGTCATTTTTAATCTCTTTCTAGTCTACAAGAAAAAAAACTTCTATACAATTTCCATTTAAATCTTCCGAAAAGCTTTCTGTCTTTTCTGTCGCATCATTTAATGTTTTTTGTACTTTTATAAAAATAATTCATAGGTAGATAACAATTATAACTTTTCCATTCAATCTCTGCAAAATGTTGCTTGGATTGATCATCAGAAACATTTTCAATTCTAAAGTTTTCTCTTGTAAGGTAATTGTAGTTATTAGTTAACCCTCGAATTGATTTGTTCTCCAGTGACGCTTTTCGCTACGTTTTTAGCCCTCAATTAAGTTGTCTTTCAAATTTTCTTCCATGTCTGAAGATTTATAATTGATAAATCAGAGTCTGAGGAAAGTTGCATGCTAATATTTATATTCAATATTTTTACTTGGTAATATTTTCTACTTAGTCACATTAAGCTATTCTAATAAAAAAATAGTTCATTTCTTACTCTGCAGTGCGTACTTTCGTGTCCCAGTCGGTCGCACTGAAAGCATTTTTTCGTTTTATATAGACCTTCGTTGTACCAATTAAGCTCTTCACAACCAAAAGATGGTTTAAGTGGTACATAACTTTTTTCATTATCAAATTTTGATGATAAAGTACTTTTCTTCTTTTGCGGGTTTTTTTATATGTTACACTCCACTCTGCTCAATATCTTTTACATTCTTGACGTATCCTAAGGAACCGTTGGCAGTTCTCTGAGATCTACTGGAGTTTTAAATCTTGTTAATTTGCCAGCTTATTAAAGACACAACTTCTGACCTTCGCATCTATGTTCACTACTAATCCTTGCACACATATAAATCATTTTGAATTGTAAGCACTCAACTCCGGCAACTTGAAACCATCGCAGTGCATGCTAACTAAGCTAGCTTTAATCGTGTAGTCTTCGTCGTCTTTTCTTGTTAGGGCCATGCATGCCCACTTTTTGTGAAAAAGAGACTTTTGAGCTAAACAATTTAGTCAATAATAGTATCGTTTCACCGAATGTATGGTCGCTGTTTTTTGTGGTAAGATATAATTTACGAATTTAGTATGTTTAACCATACTACATTTCCTCTAAATCGAAATAACCGTTTGAAAATGGGTGCAATTCGTACAGTCCGCATTATAAATGCCCCTTTATCGTCTGAAATACAAAGCAAACGCACTGTCGTTGTTAGGATAATAGTTAAAATGATACATAGTGTTCCAAATAGTGTTTTTTGTAATAGCTGTTCTTTCTGTTATTCTTGGAATTTCTCTTTCAGTCAAAGCTTTTATTTCTGTTGTTTTTTCTTCGATTACATTTGTCTGCATTTATTTTCTATTGACATTCCGCTTGTTATTTCTGCATTTTTTTAAAGCATTTTCTTTTGATAGTCCATATATTGTTTTCAGTTGGAAGTTTTTCCTTCTGGTTTTCCTTCTGCAATTATATTTGTCCGCTTCCATTTTCTTTTGATATTCCACTTGTTGTTTTCTATTCGATAGTTTCCTTCTGTTTTTCTGCAACAATTATATTTGTTCGCTTCAATTCTCTTCTGATATTCTACTTGTTGTTTTCTATTCGATAGTTTCCTTCTGTGTTTTCTGCTGCAATTCCATTTGTTCGCTTCCATCTTCTTTTGATATTCCACTTGTTGTTTTCTATTCGATAGTTTCCTTCTGTTTTTCTGCAACAATTATATTTGTTCGCTTCAATTCTCTTCTGATATTCTACTTGTTGTTTTCTATTCGATAGTTTCCTTCTGTTTTTCTGCTGCAATTTCATTTGTCTGCTTCCATTTTCTTTTGATATTCCACTTGTTGTTTTCTATTCGATAGTTTCCTTCTGTTTTTTCTGCTGCAATTCCATTTGGTCGCTTCCATTTTCTTTTGATATTCCACTTGTTGTTTTCTATTCGATAGTTTCCTTCTGTTTTTTCTGCTGCAATTCCATTTGTTCGATTCCATTCTCTTCTGATATACTACTTGTTGTTTTCTATTCGATAGATTCCTATTGTTTTTTCTGCTGCAATTCCATTTGTTCGCTTCCATTTTCTTTTGATATTCCACTTGTTGTTTTCTATTCGATAGATTCCTATTGTTTTTTCTGCTGCAATTCCATTTGTTCGCTTCCATTTTCTTTTGATATTCCACTTGTTGTTTTCTATTCGATAGTTTCCTTCTGTTTTTTCTGCTGCAATTCTATTTGTTCGCTTCTATTTTCTTTTGATATTCCACTTGTTGTTTTCTATTCGATAGATTCCTCTTGTTTTTTCTGCTGCAATTCCATTTGTTCGCTTCTATTTTCTTTTGATATTCCACTTGTTGTTTTCTATTCGATAGTTTCCTTCTGTTTTTCTGCTATAATTATATTTGTTCGCTTCCATTCTCTTCTGATATTCAACTTGTTTTCTATTCGATAGTTTCCTCCTGTTTTTTTTTCTGCTGCAATTCCATTTGTTCGCCTCCATTTTCTTTTGATATTCCAATTGTTTTTTCTATTCAATGGTTTTCCTTCTGATTTTCCTTGTGCGATTCCATTTGTTCGCTTCCATTTTATTTTAATATGAGTTCTATTTTTCCTGCAGTGCAGTTGCGTATCTTACTGATGCCTTCAAATTTATAAAATTGCATTTTTTAATTCCTCTATTTTTTCGTCATTTCAAGTAAACTTTCTTTTCTGTATATATATATATATATATATATATATATATATCATTACATACGATTATTGACAACTTATACCTTATTTAATTTAATATGTATAACAAAAAATAATACTGCCCAGATTTATATATATATTATATATATATATATATATATATATATATATATATATATATATATCACAGTCGTGGCTTTTCTTACTGTAATCTCTCAGTAGAATGAAAAAATAAGTGTGTACTGAAATTATTTACGTGTTTTTGATTAGCGAGAAAAATCCACAGACTTTAACTATGGTTATTTGTTGTGCTTTTCCTTCGCGGTTGAACAATTGAATTTCCAAACAGTGATTTGCAAACTGTATCGTCCTACTCAGAATACGACAATTTTTTCTTACATATTTTCGCGCCGTTGGAGTGTTTTCTTAAGTTTTTTTAGAATTTACACACTTAGCTTGTTTAAATTCAGTTTGATTTCAACTTCTCGCTCTATTGTTTACTAATAGGCAGAGCGTACCACTAAGGTCTTTTTTAAATCCAATATTCCAATTGTAAACATAAATCCGAGTTTTCGCTGCCAGTTTTGTGTGCAACATAAACCAGGTTGTTTTTTGTGTCCGATAATATCCGAATTCCTTGTCGCCAGAGTGGTGCGACATACACTCGAAAAAAATGTTGGTCCGAAGAAGTCCGAATACGTTGTCTCCAGTATTGTTGGGTATAGGTTTACACCCCTCGTTTTCTGTGTTGTAGGATATAGATTTCGCACCCGCATCGCCAGTGTTGTGAACTATAGGTTTCTACTCCTTGCCGCTAGTGTTGTGACCTAGAAGGACCGAGAATTATGAAGACAACACGGTGGTATATATAAAAGAGTGTATTCTAAGAAATACAGATTAGTATTTTACAACGAGTTTGCGTCCGATACTGTGGCTATGACTGCCACTAACGACTGCCACAATCACTGTAACGACACTTAGTCTTAACTCTATTCATTGTCTCTGGGAGAGTCAATATCCGCTCAAAATAGGGTAAGATAAACATCACACCATAACAATTGTAATATCTAACCACCTACCTATCTTTGTGTGTCACTTTCTGTATATATTTCACAACTGTAGAAACTGATGTACTGTTTCATTCTGAACATTTCGAAATATCAATAAATAAAACGATAAACTCTTTACATGAAGTTAAATTAATACGTTAATTTCTTAGTAATTTTATATAATTCAGAAGGTAGGATATATAGTTTATAAATTGTCGAATGGTGTAGTGAGAGTCATATTTTCTAGAATAACTACGATGAGAGTGTTTAACTTTATCAATTTTAAGTAATTTTAACTGATCCATGAAATGCTTCATAGGTTCATCGAGATTACATAATCAAACTGTAGAAGATACAATGTTTTGTCTGATACATGTATTTTTAGGTAAATGTTTGTCGCTTATTCAAAATATGCAATCATTTTTGTTTCCATAAGTTCTGATTACTAATATACGTTATACTTAATTTGTATTCTTATGCGACTGGTCGAGCAGAAATATTCATAAATACTAATACGTTTTATTGTCGTTTTGATTAACAAAAGATTTCTATACATTTCGACTTGTTAATTTACGATAAATTGCATCATAAACTCAGATAGTGAAAAACACGGAATGTTATCAAAAATACACTGTCTATGAACCAAGTCATCTTACATAATGAGTGTTTCGAAGAATTGTGGCTATTAGATGTCCTGGAGGAGCACATGGTCTAGATCAGCAGTAATCCGCTATCGCTTTGTCAACATTAATCCTTGTTTCCTAAATTCTATATTATGTTTCTAATAACTGTGTGTGATAAAGTTAGTAAATTTAAGTTCAGTGTTACTATCCATCCTAAAGCCCGGTAGCCGAAAAAGTAAGTATACTAGAGCAACAATCACAAAGCTAAGTTTTGTAAAATATCACACGGGTTATGGCGTCGAATATCACACGGGTTATGGCGTCGGATCACCTTGTTCTATGAAACCTATAGTGTACAGTCGACTGTCTCGACACGTTGCACTGTCAATGAAAGTGAATAAACGTAAACCATTAGATTCGATTGTTGTTATATTTTTGTAGCAAACATTATTTTAGCCAACCTGTACATGTTAAAAATAAAATGGAAACTAGTTGTAAGTTCAAATAATTTTAAGAAATATATTTTAAGAAACACTAACCATAATTATTAGAGTAAGCCTCATATTAGTTTTATTCGTCCGAACATTGCATAGGCCATTAGCATTTTGTCCGGGAGAAAATATTTAAAATGATACTTTAGAAGCATCTATATACTTATATTAGTAATTAAATGTTTTGGCCTAAAAATATAATGTTACAAATTCTGGTTAGAAAATGGTGTGACCTTATAGGACCGTAGGGAATAACATTAACAACAGGTAATTAAAAAAACATATAGAAACAGAAAGTACAGAAGTAATGGGTTGACATAAGCTCTTTCTTCACTTCGTTTCTTTTCTCACTTCTGCTTATTTGTCAAAGTTACTCTATTCATAGTCACAGTGACAGAAATATGAAATATTGCCAAGAGAAACCCATTTATATAACTAGTTGAACTAGATATATTTGCATTTAACAAATTTTAAGAAATAATTTTATAATTGTTGAAACAGAAAATTGATTTAATACTATTTATTAATAACATTCTTGAAAGAAAAAAACAATTCAAGAAAATTTCATTAAAAGCAACAGAAGATCAAAAGATGCTTCATGTAATGTTAATGTGTAGTGGTTATATGTTTTATTTATACGTAGTGGTTTTATTTTATGTTAATGAGTAGTGGTTTACTTTATGTTAATGCGTAGTGGTTTATTTATGTTAATGAGTAGTAGTTTTATTTTATGTTAATGCGTAGTGGTTTTATTTCATGTTAATGCGTAGTGGTTTTATTTTATGTTAATGAGTAGTGGTTTAGTTTATGTTAATGCGTAGGGGTTTTATTTCATGTTAATGTGTAGTGGTTATATGTTTTATTTATACGTAGTGGTTTTATTTTATGTTAATGAGTAGTGGTTTAGTTTATGTTAATGCGTAGGGGTTTATTTATGTTAATGAGTAGTGGTTTTATTTCATGTTAATGCGTAGTGGTTTTATTTTATGTTAATGCGTAGTGGTTTTATTTCATGTTAATGCGTAGTGGTTTTATTTTATGTTAATGAGTAGTAGTTTTATTTTATGTTAATGCGTAGTGGTTTTATTTTATGTTAATTAGTAGTGGTTTTATTTTATGTTAATGAGTAGTGGTTATATTTTATGTTAATGAGTAGTGGTTTTATTTTATGTTGATGCGTAGTGGTTGTATTTTATGTTAATGCGTAGTGGTTTTATTTTATGTTAATGCGTAACGGTTTTATTTTATGTCAATGCGTAGTGGGTTTATTTTATGTTAATGCGTAGTGGATTTATTTTATGTTGATGCGTAACGGTTCAATTTTATGTTAATGCGTAGTGGTTTTATTTTATGCTCATGCGTAGTAGTTTTATTTTATGTTAATGCGTAGTGGTTTTACTTTATGTCTATACGTAGTGATTTTATTTTACGTTAATGCGTAGTGGTTTTATTTGTTATTGATGCGTAGTGGTTTTATTTTATGTTAATGCGTAGTTGTTTCATTTATGTTAATGCGTAGTAGTTTTATTTCATGTTTATGCGTAGTTGTTTTATGTTATGTTTATGCGTAGTGGTTTTATTTTATGTTCATGCGTAACGGTTTTATTTTTTTAATGCGTAGTGGTTTTATTTTATGTGTATGCGTAGTTGTTTTATGTTATGTTAATGCGTAGTGTGTTTTATGTGTATGCGTAGTTGTTTTATTATATGTTCATGCATAGTGCGTTTATTTTATATTAATGCGTAACGGTTTTATTTTTTAATGCTTGGTGGTTTTATTTTATGTTTATTCATAGTGTTAAAGCGTAGTGGTTTGATTATATATATTTGCGTAGTGGTTTTATTTTATTTTAATGCGTAGTGGTTTTATTTCATGTTAATGCGTAGTGGTTTTATTTTATGTTATTGCGTAGTGGTTTCATTTCACGTTTATTCATAGTGGTTTTATTTTATGTCAATGCGTGGTGGTTTTATTTTATGTTCATGCGTTGTGGTTTTATGTTCGTTATACAATACAAGAGACAACGATTACAATGGTTCTGTTATGTGCCCGTATATTTTAATAAGTACTGTAGATGAAAACCAGTAATATATATGCAAAATACTATGCTAATATTAATGGCTTGATAATTTCGTAAATGTGTGTTTCACTCTATGTATGTATAGTTCAACAGTAGCTACTAATCAACTGTTCCAGTAAAGTACATTACGAATTACAAATAGATCAGAAGAAAAACTATTTTCGTAACGTTATTGTATTACGTTAATTCTTTGGAGTTATTCCATATCATCGAGAATATTAACTATCTGTGTTATATTGGAAATGGTACAGTGTGTTATATTTAAAATAATAAACACGGTGGTTTATAGTAGCTATGATATGTAAGTGAAACTTTGTAAGTAAATTCGTTTTTGAAAATATATTTAAACCGATCCATGAAATTCTTCGCGGGTTTAACTACTTTACACAATTGCATACTGGGCAATATATCTTTTCTGCCTGAGACATGTACTTTTTCAGAAACTGTCGGTAGCTGATTCGTAAGATGCAATATTTGTATTTCTATCTTCTATAGTTGCTAATATATGATATACTAAAATCATTTATGCATACAACGCACCGGGAAAAATATTGATGTGTATAAATCATTATTATCACCGTTTTAATTATTAAAACGGTTTTATACACGTTAAACGATTCATTCATGATGACATTACATCTTAGAATCTGACTGTTAAAACACAGAATGTTCTCATTGGTGCATTGTGTATATACCTAATCAAATAGCAGAATAGGTGTTTCAAAGAAACTGGAGAATCATGTGGACTAAGCCGACAAAGATCCTCCATCACGTTTGTTTTTACTAATTACAGTATAATCTGTATGTGTTTTAACACTTTGGTTATAATAGGAGGTAAACTAAGAAATCAGTGTTTCAAAAAATCTATTTTATTTTTGTAATAAATTTAGTACACATACCTTTATGCATGCGGTGTTGCTAGAAAGTTTGTCACTTCTACAAAAAACTAAAAACAATAGAGGGGCAATCACCAAAGTAGAACTTAGTAAAATATCATACAGGTAATTTTTACATAACGAAAGCACGAAGTTTTTTTGGCCGCAGCTTGGGGTTGAGGAGTTCACTGTAACTATAAAGCATCTGTAATAAATTGTAAGCTGTATATAGTAGAGCTAACATTATATTCAGGCAACATGTCACAAATAAACATTGCGAACATTTGATTGTTTGGATTTTAAAGTATTTCAATTCGATAAATGTATTAAAACAATTGCAGAATTACATGACTGGTCGGGAAAGAATTGATAATAACATGGGAAACAATTCACAAGCTAAGTGAACAAACATTTCGCATTTTGCTTCCTTCATCTGGGGATTGCGGATTTCGTTGTAACTATGAAGTAAAGGGTGCTAAAATAAATGTTGGCATTGTACATGCAATTCATTGTAAGCTACATAAAGGAAAACAAATCTTTTTTTAAAAACTTCTTCATTTTCGCTCTAACACCTTTTCGATTTAAGGACCGCGGCAAGGTTACAAGATATGTGTGGAATCATTGATATGTCTTATATAAGATGACAGCTGATAGTAGAGTCAAATACTTTTGATCAAGAGCTTCTAAACGATAGTTATTATACGTATTTTTGTGAGGTCTAAATCAGATTCATTCTGCCTAATATTTAGCAGGTCATTAGCAATTTGTATGAGAAAAATATTATAAAAATAGTACTTTAGAAATCCATGTATATAACTAAGTGGACTTTACATTTCCAAACAAATTGAGGGCAAGATTTTATAGGTTTGATTGTATTTTATGTATTAATTATATTCTTGAGAGAAAAAAGAACAATGGCTTTCGGAATTACAGCACTTAGAAAGATTAGCTATTTTTGGAGTGGTCCATATTGTGTCATTGTTTTAACTATCATACTCAAGAGACGAATACTGCAATGATTATGTGTCTAAATACTTGTTAAGGTACCAAGGTTAAAACTATTATTATATATTTTGAGAACTATCAATACACAGTCCTATCTACGTGTGTACATATTGTACAGCTGTAGCAACTAATGAAGTATCTTTGTTGAGAAATAGACATAAATAAAAGAAAACTTTTTCATGTATAGTTACATAATTACATTATGATGTTTAAGTTTAGATCTAAATTATTAATAAAGGGGGGTTATTGTAAAATATGGACTTAGTTGTTGAGAAAACATAGTACGGAGAATAAAGAGTGTTTAAAGTACACGGGATTTGTAAGTAAATCTTTTAGGCAAACCTGTTTTGGTAAATATATTTAAACTGTATTATTTGGATTTTTCGGACTACTATTCTCAACTTGGATGTTAATCTCACAACGGTTCGAGCGATGTAATCATGACTCTTCATGTCGAACACGGGAATCTGTACGGAATTTTTAATTGAACTATTTATTTAATCTACGGAAGTAGCTTGCTCTCGTGTACTTACGATTGAACAATAAACCTCCTAAAGACTGTCACCGAGAACAGATGATTTCTTAGCAGATATTTCCGTTGTGCTACGGGTTAGAGTGTACATCGGCCGACACGTTATAAGAATACCATCCACGATGAGAACAATAGTCCGAACAATCAAAATAATACAAATTATCAATATTCATCGAAATATTTCGAAAAATAATTTGAACTGGTACAGTTACACTATGAAGGATGGAGTTGTTTTCTTTGGCCATGCATTTCTTAAGTGTCATTTTATTTTCCCTCAGCCCTGTTTACGTTATGCATATAACCAATCTGGTAGAAATATTGTTATATACAAACAATTATTTTTTTACACATTCCAGTATTCTATATCTCTACAAGCCACCATTAGTCCACACATTAAGTATTGTATTGTTGCCACATCTAGGCTGGTGTACCAACTACTAGTTTCTCCCTTTTGGACATGCCCAAAAAGAGTAGGTCTCATACTGTCTACTAACAACCAGTCCCTGCCCCATCGCCGTAATTTAACATACGTGTGGTTCTTTTACAATTACTTCTATATAATGTGCTCCGACGAACTTGTTGAAATTGCGTCCACTCAACGTAAACACCGCCGAACAACCCGACACTCAGCAAAAGTCCACTCTTTCACTGTAGAGTTCTCCAGATACTGCAAAGCTTTCTGCTCTAATAGCTTCTTTACTCGAACTGATTGCCTTTGGAATTCCATCCCTCCTTTCTGTTTCCCCAACTGCACCAACATGCAGTAATTTAAATGTAATGTGAACAAACATCTCGCTGCACAACTTCTCATTCGAAATACCCCTATAAATCAGGCCTCTAATTGTCAGTATTGCCTTGCGTCTCAGCGATAAAGCGCTTTGTTTGTGTTGAATATATGTAAAAACAAAATATTGTTAATACCGTTTTGATTGATAAAACCAATTTTGACATGTCGAAGTATGTATTTATGACCAAATTACAGAATAGAATCAGATGGTGAAAAACACGAAATGTTATCATTCATGTACTGCTTATATACTCAGCCTTTTCTCGCAATCGGTGTTGCTATGTGCTGTCCTGGTGAATCACGTTGCATAGCCAGCAAGTCTTTTGTATTGCTGTTTTACTTGTTCTTTTATTGTTGTTACATCGTAGTAGGGGTAACAAGATTTTCGGCCAATGTAAATAATAAAATGGAAATTAGCTGTTGATTCAAATATTTAAAAAATAGTTTTTTTTAGAAATACTAAAATAACTATTTTTACAAACACTAGATAAATGTTATTCACTCTAATATTGCATACATCATAAGCATTTTGGCAAAGAAAGAAATGGAAATGGAAATCTGTTACTAAAGTTGCTATAAAATCGGTTTGATATTCCTACCGCTCTAGAAAGAATTTGATTCCTGATGCAATCCTTTACCTATATACGAATCATATACATTCTAAGATAGAGCACTATTGGAGTATTGAGGAGGTGTCGCACACAGTAGATTTTCTGCCTCGGCTGCAGAGTACATCTTTCGATCTGGCAATCTAGTGGGGGGTAACCTCTACTGCTCTCTACATTATTTTCTCACAGAAGATAGGTCAATAAATACTTCTCATATTCCGTCAGCTTAAGAAATCAAATGTGTTTACTCCATTTTCTATTCTATATTCTTCAAGTAACAGACAATCCGCTCATTTCATTAAACCATATTATTGATAAGTGTTTTCATATGCTTAAACAATGAGTTACTATTACAAAGACACAGTTAAAATACTAGTTTAGAAAGTCATCTACGAAACAGTGAATTCGACAGTTCTTAATTTCAGTGAATATGATATTATACATTTTTAAAGGAGGTTTTTAAGTTACATATGAGCGGATTGCATGTAGGGGAAACATTTTATAACAGTGATTTTTCACGTAAATTAAAAGATATCTTTCTTTAATACTGTGTAGAAAATAATTGTTCAAGAAAGGGGAATCATTGCTATTCTTATAAACAAACAATTTGTATGAATTTACTGATTTTATATTGAATACACATTGGAGTGTATGTGGCCAGACGTTAGTTAAAAAAAATTAAATGAAGATAATGCTGAACATGGGTTTTAAAGAATTACATGTAAAAGTGTTATTTAATCATTTTAATAAATGTAAAGTTATGGATGAAAAATAACACTTCAAAAGAATCGCATGAAGTATAACAGTACTTTAAAGATGTGCTATTTTATTTTGAGTCCAAGATGTGTTATCTTTATGTTGCGCTGTTCTTATTTTAAGTATCACATTCAACGGTAACGATTTCAATAATTCTGCGTTCAGATACCTTTACAGTTAATGTAGATTCAAACTTTTAATATATATTTTAAATCCCATCCATATATTAATTATTCACCGCCTAACAATCTACGCGTGTCATTCTGCATGTAATGCACAACTTTACCTACTAATGGACGGTTACAATTTTAAACATTACAAAATACAAATGAATTCAAAGAACAGTTAAAGTAGTACGTATAGTATTTGGGCTAAATTTATATATGATAATCAAATTAACGGATATAATGTGTAAATAGAACGGGGTGGGAATATTTTAGAGAAATACCGGGGGAGTTTATAAGACACGTGATTTGTAAGTGACTAATCAATCAAAAGGTCACTAGCCGAACTAATAAAACAACTTTTAGGTATGATACAACTCGACTTTATTACCCAACACAGTCTCTTTCAACAGTGATACACTGATTCAAACGCGTTTCTAACAATTGTTTGTGCAGAACGATTTGTTATTGGTCTCAAAATACGCCTTAATTTCTTATATAATTTCTTCATTGTAACCACATCTATTTTCCTGGAGTATTCTTCCCTGGTCTGCAAACAGCCAGTAGTCGCCGGTGGCTAAGCGAATAGGGTAGGCGCGGAAGTAATTCGACGTGCAATTCATGTAGTTGTGCTATTGGTGTGATAGGCTGCATTTTCTGTGTGAAAGAGCTAATTTATGTGGCCGTTTTTTATTACTCCTTCAAAAGCATCGATAATGCTATATAATATTCACTATTGATGGTACTTCTCAATGAACCAAATAGATTGAACATACCAACATACGAAAGACAAAACATTGCCTGTTGAAGTTTGCATCTTTGATGGTTTTGGAATGTTTTGACCTGTTTTTGTCAATTCAGCGAACTGCTGATTTGACTCTTGGGTACAGTACTGACTCAATGTTTCATCCATTGTGATATATTGACACAAGTAATCATTTTTGTTGCGTTGAAAGAAGCTCTGAATCGTCGACGCGTTGTGGTTGTTGATCCACTGAGAGTAAACGCAGCACCTAGTTTGAACACAGAGTTCTCATTGACAAATATTCATACAAAATGGTGAATTCATTGCCTTCCGATATATTCCTCTGCTTTGCTATCTCGCGCAACTTTAATTGACGATCGGATAAAACGATTTTGTGGCCTTTGTTGTTTTCCGGAATAACTGTCCAATTTGGGCGATCTGAGCTTTCACAAAGAAGTGTGATTACGACTGCGTTTGAAGTAAACAAAAAAGCCTCTCAATCGTTGATTTCGACCGAGCAGACTCCGAATCAGACTTATCAACTAATCGTATTTGCTGGAAAATTATTTTCCATCAGTAGATATTTCTCTATCAACACAAACTATCAGATTTTTCCATTGGTTTTTAAAATTTGCAATAGTAACTCTACCTAAATAACTGGAATTTGTTCTCAGATTCTAATACCTCTCATTTAGAGATTTATATTGCCTAAAAATAATACGATGTTTTTATTAGTAGCATGATTACTATGTCAGGCCCGGAACTTACTGAGTGATATGTTAAACCATTTTAGGTAAATCCGTTTTGGAAAATATATTTTGACCGATCCTTGATGTTCTTCATGTGTTCAGTTATTTACCATAATTGCATTATGGCCGATAGAATTTTTTCTCTGAAGCATGTATTTTTATGAAAATATCGATCGACGATGCGCAATATGCAATCATTTTTATTTTATCAGCTCTAGTTGCAACTATAGGCAAATATGTTATGCATAAAACTGGCCAGATATACATATTAGTGTACAAAAATCATTATTATTGCCGTTTTGATTAATAATAGATGTCGACTTTGTATTTATGATAAATTACATCATAACATCAGAAGGTGAAAGAAAACACGAAATGCAATCATTGACGCACTGCCCGTGGACTCAGTTATCTAACCTAATTTGTGTTTCAATGAATCATTACAATATCCTACACAGGAGAATTACGTGAAATAGATGATCAGTATTCGTTATCGGGTAGGTATCATTTTTCCAGCTTATATATAAAGTTGAATTTATTTCACCCTACACTAGATTTCGTAACAAAAATACATGTATTTATAAATAGTCAGATTTACTACAACTGCAACAGACGTACATAGGAATAATATTTCGTACGCCACATATTTCTGACGCACTCTTATTATTATTTTTGTATTTCTATATTGCAATTGTAAGTTAAATACAATATATTTTCGTTAAAACAAGAATCACTCTCTCCATCTGCATACTTTTCTTTGTGACTAAATAATCGAAATACTTTTCTTTGAATCCATTCTTGCATTTGATTGGCTTAAATGCTTATTGGCACACTAGTAGAACATAACATATACACAGAAAGATATATCGATTTCTTACGCCCTATTTTCTTTCATTTTTCCTATTTTCTTTAATTTTTTCCTATTTTCTCTGCAAATTAATCTGATTTAATGCGACACAATGTTTCAATTCTTTTGAAAACAACATATTGTTTGTAAGAAATGATACAATCGGATGTCGATGTTATTTATTAAAGCTCACCAGTCCAAGAAACTCTCCTGATTACTATTTAATTGTATAAACAAAACATACCCGGAAAATTTGGTCAAACGGTTCGCATGCCCTTAATAATACACACATATCTGTTCTTTATATTAAACATTAAGTAATAACATAAGAATGTATCCAGTTTATAAAAGTTGATTAAAGTTGAAATTACCTTCGATTTGTTTATAAGCACAATCATTGGAAGCATTGTCTCTTATGGTTGGATCAACCCAGCTATACAGGAACAGAGGCATTCGGTTGCATTTTATCCGTCAAGCAGAGGTATTGGTCCTGAGTAGTCCTAGTAGGCCCACCCTCCTAGGATTTGCCTTTAATCTTTTTGGTGTAGTATGTTTATTGCTTACTACCTAAGGCAGAATACCAACGAGGCTACCTCGGCATGTTTAAAATCCAGAGTGCTCCTTCTTTACTTCCTGTGGTAGGAAGGAAGTAAATACTTAGAACCACACCAGTCTATACGGGCAGTCAACTAAGACGTACAACCACTCTTGTTATCTGGTGTAGTATACTTTGTTCAATACACATACAATACCTCCGAGTTGACGTTGCCTTCCTATAAACCTTTACACGGCCACACCAACCTTTTTTTGGAGGAACTTTAAAAAAAGAAAACGTGGATGAATCAACGGAAAATTCATCCGACAAGCTCAGAGTTCTTAAAACTAGCTTTACCGGGGAACCAAAAATGAACAAACGTGTTGGATTCTTTTTTT
Organism: Sepiola atlantica; assembly: GCA_963556195.1. Classification (NCBI taxonomy): domain Eukaryota; kingdom Metazoa; phylum Mollusca; class Cephalopoda; order Sepiida; family Sepiolidae; genus Sepiola; species Sepiola atlantica. Next base: position 68,356,907 of record OY744537.1, on the reverse strand, counting down.
ACCAAAGTGGATTCCTTTGTTTTTTATTACGTAAAAAATCTTATTTTCCCTCAGAATATAAAGGTGAGTGATTTTTCCTGCTATTCCAGCACTGTGTGGGAGTACACGGTAATATCATTTTCTCCAACAGAGAAAAGTTTAACCGCCGAAAGAAAAAAAAAGAAAACTATTTGTTTCTGTTGATTTATGTGCTTATCGTAAAATCTACGGTTACGTGAAATCTACGGTTACGTGAAAAACGTATTACAAAAAGAACAAAAGTGATTTCTGTCGGTTAAATAATAGTTTATACTTTCTTGCTCTTTTTACAAGATTATGTTTAGCAGCGTAAAATAAATAAAAAATCGAAAAGCTGTATTCTATAACGACACATCTTAACATGGAAGATGTTAAAACAATTGTGGAAAAACTCGTAAAATTCAAAATTCAACTAAAAAGGAAGAAATATTTTAAACGCTTCCACTAGAACAACATTAAAAACGACTTGGGCAAAAAATCGACAATGACTACAAAAACAGAAGGAAGGCTTCTGGAACAAAAACCAGAAACTGAAGAAAGTCTTCAGGAAAAAAAAGAGGTCGACGAAAAACTTCTACAACTAATAAGAGAAACCGATCAAAAGAGTTAAGTATTAATGCAAGCAATATCGAATAGGGTAAAAATACTGAGAACGAATATTTCGTTTCTCAGAATTCCGTTTAGAGTGCAATTGACAATTTAACTTACTCCAGAGACGAGGATAAAACGTTCGCTTCATATTTGAGAAGGTATGAGGATGTATACAAAATAGATTGTGAAAATTGGGCGGACTCTAAAAATTTCGCCTACCGCTGCGACAATATGGGACCACCGAACATTCTTAATTTGTGAACTTTATATTACCCCGAAAAACGAGCGATTTTACTTGTTCTGAACCGAGTACTCTTTTAACAGAATTATCTAGCCCAAAACATTTATGTTCAACAAACGCGTGAAGTGTTTAACTTTAGTCAAAAAAAATAGCAAAGACTAGACAACTCTCGCGTCAATCGTTAATAAACACTATTACGATGTCAAACTAGCTGAACTTAGCGCGGATAACTTTAAATGTATAATTTTCGCGCAAATACTTGTATCAGGAACATACACAAAACTCAAATGTAGGGTTCTAAAGACGTTAGAAAGTAAGCCAAATTTAACACTACATTAATTAGCCGGAGACTGCCAAAGATTTGTAAGTGTTTAATAAGATTCTAAAGACACTTCAGAGTTTGACATTGCGCACATAAGAACGGCACATCAGAAATCACATTTCAGTTCTCCTTCCAACACAACTCAAAACAAAAAGATAGATTCGATTCAAGCTCCTATCAAAAACAAGCGGACTAAAAATAAAAAAACAGGGTAAAATACTGTGTATCCCCTGTTTCATTTGTAGTGGCTTTTATGGTGTAATTACTCGAAATAAATCTTACACAAGAGTTCACATTGGAGAACAAATAGAGGAAATAAAACTCGAGTTAAATCAACAAAAAATGAACAGGACTGCATAAATATGAGAAATATGTACAAGTACACATCCCGAATAAAATGTATTATTACAATCGGATTCTGGTTGAGACCTGTCGATAATAAACATACATACTTGGAAAAAGTTGGAAAACCGACCATACTGAAAACCAACAAAATAGCGAGAACTGTGCCATTTATAAGTGGAATTATTACTCCCGTTACCTTAAACAGCACTACGAAAACGTAAAAATGTTTATATTAAAAAATACTGACAATTTAATCGGCACAGACTTGATGTAACAGTAAAACGTATGGAAGTTACCAAACTTTAACATACAAATCGTAACAAATGGACTCACAATAAATTGTCGAATGGAATTAAAGCGCATAAATACACTAAATTCACGCTGCAAATAGCTTATACTAAACTGAAAGAAATTAAGTCAAATTCTTTAGATAACCAGTTGATGGTAAAAGAGAGTTAATTCATGCTTCCAGAGCTGGAATCGCTACAATTGCAGCTATCAGATTGCTTAGAAAAGCTAATGATAAGGTGACGTGCCTTGAAGTCGTGTGTCAAAGTAAAGAAGACATTTTTAAAGTTTAAAGATGTGCTTTAAAATCAAGTTAAGAATTAAAAACCTATAGGATATCAAATTTCATTTTGATAGAGGCATACAGTTCTCTCATAAGTGAAACTTAAACAAATTAAGGAACGACTATAGGAAGACCCCGACTTTACACTCGAGGAAGACCTCATGGTTACCAAATACAACACTTATGGCATACAGCTACCCCAAGAAACCTCAGATTACCATCAATCGAAATAGGAAACGATACTGTGACTCCTAGGGAGATAAGGCTTTGAAGGAGGTTTTATGGTACCTTACCTATACGGACTACCTAAACTTCACGATAAATACTGGCAGCACCTGCCTCTCAGGGTCGGAACCACACCGGCCTATACTGGCGGTCAGGACAGACGTACAGCCATTCTCGTGTTTTATTATACTTTTTTCAATACACTTGTTTCTCTAAACTCCGAGTTCGTGTTTTCTTCCCCGGACCCTTTACAAGATCACACACATATTTAGAAAACGGACCGGTTAAATCTGACATAGTGATATAGAACAAGAGGTCGAACGCAAAGGAGACACCCTGGTTAGAGTCATTATCAATAATAACGCTGGTTTAAATAGAACTGAGAGGTAAAATGTAACTATATACAGAGGTCCCATGTACGATATAGAAATAAACTGGAATCTGAAGAAAATCAGTGTAATTCCAGTAATCATAGGAGCTATTGGGCTAAGTGCAAGAGAGATAGAAACAATTTGGGTATAAAGGGACGCTTAGAATCCTAAGGAGATCTCTTCCTTGGGGTCTCTCAAATAACATGCAAATGTCTGGCATCAGATCAAAGACAAAATCGACACAGCAAAAAAGATTTTAAAATTTACGAAAAATAAAATTAAAAAATAAAGAGCTGCTAGAAATAAATAACGTTCATATTCTTATTCATGGAAGCAATTTAAAAACTCGAAGTGTTATTTGTTAAAATCGTTTATAAAAAGAATCTATAGATGGCTCGATAATTGTGAATTTAGAATGTTTAAAAGAAATGAAAATATGATTACGATAAGCTGAACAATTCACGCAATAAAGCAATGAGGGATTGCCGACCGGCTATTTACTAAAGATCTCGACTAGCTGCGCCAATACCAAATGTTTTGCGGATCTTTAAACAGAGTGTGTGCGCAGAACGATTGACAGAGCGGCATGTCGGAACGCATGCGATACTGATGGTATCGGTCTACATTTAGTTCCGAGTAACCCAATAGACGACACTAAATGATACCCTGTATAATGACCGTACCACAATTACGATGGTCGGTGATCACATGGTTCTTTCACTCCCGACTACCACAATTCTTATGCATATCACATTTGATCCCAAACAACTTACTTTCACCCGCTCAATGCAACCGTAATATTTATTTATTGCCGGTTAAAGTAATTTGGTTTACTTCGATATAGAAATACAATTAAAAGATGTTTAAAAAGATAAGACATAAATGATATTAATAGAAGAGAACACGAAACGACAAATGAGATGATACTGAAATTGTTTCTTAATTCTCTAAAAGAAAGTAACATTGTAAATAATAACAATGTATTTTGTCATTAGAATTAGTAAATGTCAATATGTGTATTCTACAGATTTTAGCATCTCATAATATATTAACATTTTGTTAAATATTTTAGCATTTATTAAATCTATATAAAAGTCTTTCAATTTAAATACAATACATTTTGAAAATATAGCAAAAAGATGTTCATACGATGCAAATATTTTGATGAAAGTTTTTTCTAACTTTGGTTTCAACTTTTCCAGAATAAATAACATCTTCAGAGACAGGAGATGTTATATATTAGCAATATGTTGTCGCCCTGTGAAAGGACCCGAAAGAAAACACGAGCTTGGACTTTTGATAAACAAGTGTATTGAAAAAGTATAGTACACACGATAACAAGAGTGGAAGTACGTCTGGTTTGACCGCCAGTATTTAACAACAGTTGTGACATTGCTGAGAGGCATGTACTCTCAGTATTTATATTAAGCGGAAGAGTGTACGCTATTCGTACGGTAAGATACAATAAACAACCCTCCAAAGCCTTACCTCGTCAGGACTCACAGTATGGTGTTCGTTTGTAGATTGACGCTGTTCTGAGTCTGCTTGGTGTATCTGTAAGTCGAAAGCGTCGTATTTTGTAACCATAACTTCGTCTTGTGAGTGCCAAGGGTGTCGTCATACAGTCGTTTCTAAATTTGATTTAGGCGTCTCTTATAAGAGAACTGAGATTTGATATCCTCCAGTTCTTTCAGTCGTGCCCATAGTTATTGTGACTTTGGAGCCCATCTTTAAAATTAGATTAGTTTCTTTTTTTTTTTGAAATTCAACTTAAAGTCAAGTCACCTTATCTTTCATAGTCTTTAGCTATTCTGAGCCATTATTGTGCTGAAGCTGTAACGATTCCAGCTCTTAGAACATGAGTTCACTCTCTGCAACCTTCAACTGGTTATCAAAAAAAATCGACTTTCTTTCAGTTTGGTGTAAGCTATTTGCAGCGTGAATTTTGTGTCCTTGTGTCGTTTAATTACTGCCGACAATTTATTTTGAGTCCATTAAATACGATTTTTTATCGTTGAAACAATTCCTTATTTGGTTTTTCTATCTCGGTCGTCAGATTTGTTATTAAAGACTTTAAATGTTCATCGGCTCCTTAAAAAATAATGGACACCTTTTTCTCTCACGTGATTATTTTTTTTTGGTGGGGGGGATTTCAATTACTTTAAAATCAATAAAAAAGCGAACATATTATCTTTCCACACCCGAACTTTTAAAGTTATTAGTAAACATTAAAATTGACAATAAATATGACATCTGTATATCTACCAAAATTACGTCTTCTTTTCTGGTCTTTTTTTTGTTTTGAGTCGAAAGTAATTGAAATCTCCCCCACCCCCGAAAAATAATTAGTCACGTGAGAGAAAAAACGTTTCCGTTATTTTTTTAAGGATCCGATAAACATTTAAAATTCTGAGCGTACCGATTGAAAACGTCATTTTGGTAGATATAAAAATTTTATATTTATTGTCAATGTTAATGTTAACTAATAACTCGCTTGTGAGAGTTCTCCTCGGGTGTTGGAAAATAATATTTTGCGCGTTTTGTTTAAATTGAAACTAATTGAACACCCCCCCTAAAAAGTAATAAGTAATGTAATAGAAAAAAAGGTTTTCGTCATTTTTTAAGGAGCCGATGAACATAAATTCTCGAGTGTACCGATTGACGACGTCTTTTTAGTAGATATACAAATGTTATATTTATTGTCAATTTTTATTTTAACTAATAACTAGCTTCTGGGAGGTCTCTTCGGGGGGATACTATTTTCACTTTTTGTTTGAGTTGAAAGTATTTGAAATCACCCCTAAAAAGTAATAAATCATGTAAGAAGCCGATGAACATTTAACGTCTCGAGCGTACAGATTGAAAATAATTTTGTGTTTAGTATATAAATGTAATATTTATTGTGAATTTTAGTGTTAACTTATAACTAGCTTTGAGAGTTCATTTCGGGGGTGGGGATATAATATTTTCACTTTCAGTTTTAGTTGAAAGTAAGTGTAACCCCCCGAAAAAAGAAATTAGTCACGTGAGAGAAAATAAAATGTCCGTTATTATTAAGAAGTCGATGCACATTTAAAGTCTCGAGCGTACCGATTGGAGACGTAATTTTGGTAGATGTACAAATGTTATATTTATTGTCAATTTTAATGTTTACTAATAACTTTAAGAGTTCTCTTCGGGGGTGGAAAGATAATATTTTCGCTTTTTGATTGAGTTTAAAGTAATTGAAATCCACTCCCCCCCCCCAACAAAAAAGTAATTAGTCACGTGAGAGAAAAAAGGTGTCCGTTATTTTTTAAGGAGTCGATGAACATTGAAAGTCTCGAGCGTACCGATTGAAAACGTCTTTTTAGTAGATAAAAAATGTTATATTTATTGTGAATGTTAATGTTTACTAATAACTAGCTTTCGAGAGTGCTATTCGAGGGTAGGGCGATAATATTTTGCGCTTTTTGTGTAAATTGAAACTAACTAAAATCCCCCTAAAAAGTAATAAATCATGTAAGAGAAAAACAGTTTCGTTATTTTTTAAGAAGTTGCTGAACATTAAAAGTCTCGAGCGTACCGATTGAAGACTTATTTTTGGTAGATATACAAATGTTTTATTTGTTGTGAATTTGTATGTTAGCTTATAACTAGCTTTTGAGAGTGCTATTCAGGGGTAGGGGGATAATATTTTGCGTGTTTTGTTTAAATTGAAACTAATTGAAATCCCGGTAAAAAGTAATTAGTGACGACAGAGAAAACAAATTTTTGTTATTTTTTAATCTCGATCGAACGTTTTATAACTATGCATCAATTCATTAGACAGCATGGGATGGCAATTAATCGTCGTTTTTAATTTCATTTCAGAGTATCCTAGAACACGTCTACTTTATAATTAGGTAATATATATATATATATATATATATTTATATATATATATTTTCGTCGTTAATGTGTCGTTATGAATGTTTGATAGTGCCCCTTGAACTTCATGTAAATGAGAGAAACGCGACCCCTGTGACACACCCACAGGTTAACTATGCCTGCGCTTGGTATTAACACACACACCAAACCATGAGTAATGTCTATAAATACAAATAAACGCTGTGGGACTTAGAAGAAAGACTTGAGTGCCATGATGGGCAAGTGCTCCTTCCATGGCCAACATGGGGGCCCGGTTGCATCCTGCGAATGTTGGCTCCTTTAATTTCAGGAACAAGATCACGGAAAAACAATAGATAAATAGCCCATAATCAAATGCTAGGTATGACAAGGACACAGACCAAACACAAGTAAGCAGGTATTAAAAGAACAAACCAAAAAGTCATAGAAAGAAATGCACCACAAAAGAGAACAGACTGGTAATGGAATGCTACTACAAAACTGCTTCCCCACAGAAAGAAGATACCGGACACGAATGAAAAGTATATGGAACATATTTACTAACTTCCATACAACGGAACAAAGATAGCAGATCAAGCTAGACAGATACTCAAGCTAAATGGCGTAACGGATCAAGAAAATTCTCAGGAAATAGACGGGCAAAAGATAAACACAGAAACGGAAGAGAGCGAATACTATGAAACCTATAGAACTCATCGAGGAAGATGCAAGAGGAGTATTGATTTACTCCTCTCCAGGAGTTAGGCACAAGGCCAGTTTTTATCTTACTCCCACAAGTAAAATGTGCCCCAAGGTGAAATCGGGAAAGTGGGGTTTAAAAATTGCCTGTGCAGCCCCGTCAGAATTCCCCGGTAGGGGCGCCTCAGGCGGTAAGCAATACACTTACTCCTCCTCAAAGAGGGGAGGCGAAGCCTGGGAGGGTGGACCTCCTAGAATTGCACAGGACAGACCCATAGATCGGCGTAAATCAAGCCCCGAAGGCCAAGACAATACCAGTCTATGGGGTGCAGTATCCATCGGAACAGATACTATACTTTGATCTTAGCCAAAAAGGCCAAATGCAAGAGGATTAGAAATTGTCAAACGATTCATGTCCGAAACCTAAACAAAACTCCCATACCTAAGGAACGAACAATGGAATAAGTTAAAAGTTTAAACAGAGTAAGTAAACTCGCACACATCCAAACAGACAATATCACAGACCTAAACCAATTGATATATGCACGGGAAAATCAGTAAATATGAAACTAAAAAGAGAAAAAAACTGGGCGAAGGAATAGGCAAACGAATGCTGAATGAGAGATCAGATTCGAAATCCCAGATTACAAAACCTGAAAAGGAAGCTAAAACAGTAAACAAGATAAATGAGAACAGTAAACGATGGAAAAGCAGACATTTGAATCGCAAGGAAAGACTAAATAAGAAACATGAAGAACTAAAACAAAAGATAGAAGCAGAATAAAGTAGATTGAGACGATTCAGATACAAATCGGAACAGTACAAACTGAACATGAACTTTTGAAAACTATGAAACTAATTTTATAAAAACGTAAACAGAGAAAGAACAACAACAGAACCACCGGACCGGACAGAAACAAAACATTTCTGAAGCAATATATAGGAAAATGCTGGAGATCACAATAAAAACGCTAAATGGCTGAAAAACATGAAAGATAACATACAAGAAATTGAAGAAGGAACATAAATAGAAGAACTTATTAAGACAACACTAAAGAAAATGGCAAACTGGAAAGCACCAAGTCACGATGGAATACATGCGTACTGGTTCAAAAACTTCATAACCTACATAGAAAGACTAACACAGGAACTGCGAGGATGTATCTATAAAATAGACTCACTAGAGTAGATGACCGAAGGAAAGAACAAATTTACCATTCCCTAGAGAGATGTGGGCTACTCCCTGAGTAACAAAAAGAATGCCGGAAAGGGAAAAGAAGGACGCATTATCTGTTATATATAGATCAAAAGATCCTGAAAGAAGTTAAAAGCAAGAAAAAGGACATATATATATATAGCATGGATTGACTACAAGAAAGCCTACGACGGAATCCTTCGAGCATGGATCCTTGAATACTTAAAAATGTACAAGATACCTGACACGGTTATCAATCTCATCAAGTAAGCAATTAGAACATGGAGATTGGAACTGACAGCTGGAGGGTAACACTTGACGGATATCAAAATACAGAGGGGCATTTTCCAAGGATACTGCCTATCCCCACTGCTGTTTAGCATAGCCATGATGCCACTCAATTACATACTGAGGAAATGTCATGCCGAATACATGTTCACACGGAATTCGGAATGGAAAGGTGGGCACTGCTAGAGAAAGAGAAGATTAGAAAAGAATATCTGAGAAGAACAAGAAAGCTTTTATAAACAAAATTATATAGAAGAAACTTAATCAAAGGAATAAATACTTATGCAGTATCACTATCAAGATAATCTGGACAATTCATCAGCTTGACTGAAGAGAACTCAGGCACCTTGACCAGAGGACTAGAAAAGTAATGGTCATGCACAAAAGACGATACAGACAGACTCTACGTGATGAGAAACAAACGGGGAAGAGGACTGGAAAGTATAGAAGACTGTGTGGACGACACTAAAAAAGAGCTGGAGAAATACATAAACTAGAACACATAAAGGCTGATCACCGCATCAGGAGACATCGTCCCAACGAACAACTAAGGAAGCACCAAACCCGGACACAAAAAAACAAGAAAAGAAAAGTGGGAAGAAAAGCAACTACATGGGCGTTTTATAAGAATGACAAGAGAAGAGACCGCGAAAATAGTTGGGCATGGTTGAGGAAAGGACACCTGATCAGAGAAACATAATTCCTATAACGGCTGCACAAAACAATGCGATTACGACTCACTACATTAAAGCTAATATAGATAAAACCCAGGAAAACAGTAAATGCAGATTGTGCGGACAAAGAGACGAAACAGTACATAGCATAATAAGTGAATGCCCAAAACTGGCCCCAAAATAATACAAACATAGGCATGAGTGTGGGGAAAGCAGCACACTTGGAACTATGAAACAAATGCCTTTCGAACACTCTGACAAATGGTACAGACATAAACCAGGTACACTACTAGAAAACGAAAAACACAACATCCTTTGGGATATTGAGGTACAAACAGATAAACTCATACAACCAAGGAGATCGGATGTCATAATAGTCAACAACAAAGAAAAATCCTGCCAAATCGTGAAGACCAAGGAGACAGAAAAACGAAGCAAACATACGGAACTTGCCAGAGAATTTAAAGGGATATGGAGTATGAAGAAAGTAAATATAATACCAATAATCGTAGGCGCACTAAGAACAGTTCCGAAGAACCTGGAAAAAAGACTGGGAGAAATTGGAATCAAAGGAAAGACTGAAACCATACAACGTACGGCAGTGATAAAAAGAGCTGACATCTAAAGGAAAATCCTTGAATGCGGAAACCTTTCCACATAAGCTACGAATACTAACCAATCACATGCCAGCTAAAATAGGAAGAAAACAAAATCACATAAAGAGCACCACAAGAACCCAAGGAACAGAAACTGCATACAATTTCATAAACTACGCCTCCCACCAAAAAGAAGTGAAGGAACAAGCCCTGGCTGATACCACAGAAAACAGTCGTGAAGGGTCAAGGAGGATGGAAAAACCGAGGAGGGATACCACTAACCATACCTCCTCTGAAAGAGTGCGAAGAGCACTGGGACATTGGGAAGGCTATTGCCATCCAACCCCAAGAGAAGACCAATGGTCGTTACCAACGAGAAATCGCTGGTAAGCGTCTGTTGTGATAACGCAAATTCATTTGCAGTAGTTATTGAAAGATGTTGAGAGCACTGCAAACTGGAAACTGGGGTGACGTGCTGTCACTCAGACTCGAGGGAACACAACTGGTGATTATGAGTGAGCAATCACTGATTTCTGCATGTGTGAGAACTTGTGAGCACATAATAGTAATAATGATAATAATATCAATTATCAAAACAGCTGCAATCTTAAGGAAAATCATTGAATGCAGAAACCAACCCGCATAAGCTACAAAGGGTAACCAGTCACAAGGAATTTACAACAGGGAGAAAACAAAACCACACAAACCAAGGAACAGAAACTGCAAGAAACATCACTTCATAATCTCCAATAAATTACACCGGCCTCCGCTATCATTACAAAAATGAACCAAGAAACAGAAATCACAATCAACACTATAAGCTCTCCTTCTCTCCCCACCACACAACACCCCCACATTTTATTTTACAATTACAAAATTAAAAAAAAATTTTTTTTTTAAATTAAAAAACAGATCATATAGCAAAAAAAAAAAAAAAAAAAATTAAAAATAAGAAATTAAAAATTAATTAATTTTATTTTAAATGGTGCCGGCATAGGCTGACATCAGACAACATATTTGTAGAGGGTCGAGGAGGATGAGAAGACCGAGGAGGGACAGCACAAACCAGACCTCTACTGTTTTTATCTCCGGCCTCTGCAACGTGTCATGTCTTATACACGGAAATTGTCATAGAATTCTACTAACCCGACATTTTATTGAAGTCTCACGCATCCCATTTTTAATCTGATTCCTAAAAAATGAATACTTATTGAAGGTAAAACGATGTATGTATCTAATATCTACATATTAAACTATTTCTTGAGTTTATTATATGTTCTCACTGTAGCACATGGACAGCTAAAATGTGAATGAAAAAAGTGTTTATGAGTTTTCGTTTAGAAGTGTGTATATACAAGCGAAACAAAGGGTTGCGTTATTTAAAGATATGCGATTCCATATTTGTGATGACTGCGCATGCGTGAATACGCCTGTATGCGTTTTTTTTTAAGTTGTAAAGCCTGGTGGCGTTGTTTAGAACAAAATAAGGTCTATTAGATTGTCAGATAATCAAATTGTTACCAGGGCAGTGGAATCGAGGCAGTGGAAACCAGGGAAACCAAAGAAAAAAAATTACTTCTGTCATAAGCCCTTGAAATACTACGATATACATATATATGTTTTATCATGTTTTTAAATAAACGATTCTACATTTGGTGTCCTTTTTATTTCATAGTATATTTTTCACCGAGTAGGAAACGACATCAAAGTAAAGATAACAGATATATGAAATTCAATAAAATAAAACAATAATTAAATTAAATAAATAATTTTATATGACCACATGAATATGTTTAGAAAATATGTTCTATATATAAAAAGTAAGATCAGTTTTTATTAATATATATATATATATATATATATATATATATATATATATATATATATATATATATATATATATACATTTAAAGGAAATTAACTTAACACCCATTAGTGCTGCCCGCATTATGAATTATTTCGACCTAGATGGGTTTCATCAGACGCATAAACAGCCACATTTCGGAACTGAAATTCAATAAGACATGACATTTCATAAGAAAACGCATACACATGTACAGGAGAGCGTTTGAATTACCTACTAGACAGCAGCCTCGAGTGTCTTAAGTCTCTCTGTACTAGGGTTTGTCAGGACAACCTTACATGAGGATATTTCACCCTACAAGTAAACCGTGACCAAATATTCAAAATAACATAGTATTCGAAGCCCAAATAAAATCCCCTTCGACACAGCTATACACTGGACAATACGAAGATTGGTGCACCTTCACCGAGTAATGTTACCTCATGTAACATCACATTGCTGGATACTCCAACATACTAGATCAATTCTTGTGCTGGAATTCTATAAGACCAAGAGACTTAAATAAAGATATATTTATTAATTGAAACAATCGTGAATTGTATATACATATATATATTTTATATAATAATAAATCGTTACCTCCCCTTTTTAGATAATTAAATTAATTAGAGTTGCGTACCCATAATTATGTTCTACATATAAAAATAATATTTTATTTACTCTTAATTATTTTTTTTATTATTATAAATTTAATTAAATTAATTTTAATTTTATTTTCCCTTCTTTCTTTCTTTCTTTCTTTCTCTCTTTTCTTTCTTTCATTCTTCCTTTCTTTCTCGTTCTTCACTTCTAAATATAGAATCTCTTACTTAACGGCTATTTTTCGGATCTAAGCGTCTCGACGACCCTCCATTTCAAATTCTGTGTGCATAGCGTTTCATAACGGTTATAAATGTTTTTTGAAGAAATTCCATCATTTACTATTTCAGACTATGCTGAAGAAGACGGAATTGGGAATTAAACCCGTTTCTAGTCAGAAACCACTGGTCCATGTCTGATTAAAATCTGCATTTAAAAATAAATATACTACGCTTTTAATTTAATTTAATTGAGCACTCTACTGGTATTTCCTTTTTATTCTTTTTTGAGTATACCTTTATACTTTATATATATATATATATATATATATATATATATATATATATATATATATATATATATATATATATATATATATATAAATGACAATCTGTCTATCTATCCTTGTCATATATTTTATATCGATCATTGTCTAACAATGTATTCGTCTGCATGTCTCATCTCTGTATTTATATCCGTTTTAGTATCACTTGTTTTCTATGCCCCATTGTTTGTTGCTTTTATATCGCCTCACACTGTTTCTTCTTTCTTGCTTTTTTAACATTCATTTCTTTATTTCTCAATTATATAAATCAGTTTGCGATACATGTTAATCGCATTTTCGTTTCAGCGTACTGATCCCAATTCGCACTTTCACACCCGCAACCGGGGCTTATTTTCGGATTAACCATTTTGCACTGGCATTACTTAAAACTCCTGCGGCTCATTTTCCTGCTTCGTTTTTCCGGTAAAATGACTGATAGAAATTCCCAAGGCGAATCTACAGATAAGGACAACATTTTAAAAAGTGTCCCCCTTTTCTCTTTCTCTCTCTCTTCATCTATTTCTCTTAATATATCTCCCTATCTCTCTCTATTTCTCTCTCTTAATCTTTCTCTCTATCTTTCTCTTATTCTATATTCTTCCTTTTCGTCAACTTGTATCTCGCTGAAGCGACATTAGTATTAGAATTTTTCTGTTCAGACTAGTTTGATTGCGATATATATAATCTGTCTAATGAGTCCCACTATCTGACTCGTGCCCTTCTCTCTATCTCTTTCTCTCTCTCTCTCTCTCTCTCTCTCTCTCTCTCTCTCTCTCTCTCTCTATATATATATATATATATATATATATATATATATATATATATATATATTTAGGCAAACATTATTAAATATCACGGAGTGCTTTTGTTTGATGCGACTTTTTTTATTTTTTTCAATTTTCCGAATTGTCCATCTAATGTTTCGGTCAAATTGATATAAATATGATCCATGGCTTTCTTGTTCCATTCTTTTTTCTTTTTTGCAAGTACTTTCGATTTGAATCGTCAACTCATCTTCAGGCGGTATTAGTTTTAGTGTCTTTACTGTTGTGCTCATTTTTGAATTATAACGGCAAGTAGTTTATATTTGAAAACGCGTCTGTAAAGTTAAAATGTACATGAGAGCGTGATGGCGTTCTACACATACGAGAGATTTAAAGTTTGACTGTTTAAACCGTTAAGAAATTTATGACGTTAAATTAAGTGCATAGAATTCAAACGCATAACTACCTAATGGCTAAAAATTTGATAATGTTATCAATTTTACCAAAACATTAGATGGACAATTCAGAAAATTGAAAAAATAAAAAAAAGTCGCATCAAACAAAACCACTCCGTGTTATTTAATAATGTTTGCCTAAATGAAAATATGCTGCCTAAATATATATATATATATATAATATATATATATATATATATATATATATATATATATATATATATATATATATATATATATATATATCAGGAAATTAACATTTTTGATGCGCGCATGAAAATTTATTTAAGTGAAATATTTTTGAAAATCAACACATCGTGCAATTTAAATGAAAAAAAAATGTTTGCAACCTTCGTTGTAGAACAATTTGTCCGGCGAGACTGTCTTATAGTTTTTTTCTTCTTTTCGTCTTCCTCATTTTGTTGGTATTAACCTCGAGGGGTCGAATCACGATAGAAGCAGAAAGGCACATCAGCTACTTAAATACGTTAGGAGAAGTATAGTACGGTCGATGTTATGCGCAGATTGGCGCTATTTGATTAAAGAAATTGATAATTTTGAGGCACGCATGGAAATGTATTTCACGAAAGCTTGCAAAAAAATACATTTTGTCCAGTGTATCAAATATTGAACCCTAATCTATCTTTCGTTTCTTTCGCTTCTCTCACACTTCTCTCTTCCTCTCTTTCTACTTCATTTTTTTAAGTAAATCATAAATTAATGAATAAAGTAATGGTGTTTTTGTTTTAAATTAGTCAATTTAAATAAATTATTAAGTAATTACATTATTTTATTGTGCGTATTTACATAAACGAAAAGTGTCGTCTTTTTAGTTGAAAAAATCTTAAATCAGGTTGTCTCTTTTTTGTTGTTTAAAATACGATGTTGAAACCAAGAACTAATACTAACATGAATTTTCGATCAAGTCGTTTTGAATCAAGTATTAATGAATGGAATGTGTTTTGTGAAACCATAAGCTATTGATTGTATTCTTAGTAAATTTGTTTATAATTAAGTAATTGTAGTAATAAATTAATCAAATATTAAGTAACCTCTTTTTTTCGCCCAAACGCTGAGTCGGGTCGGGGCAGTAAGAGAGATACTAAATTAATAATAGCTTCTTTATGTGTTCCAAATTATTTTATTGACATGTATATAGATGTATGTAGTGACGTGTATATAAAAAAATAAGTCCTCTCTCTCTCTTTTATATATATATATATATATATATATATATATATATATATATATATATATGTGTGTGTGTGTGTATGGGTGTGTAGATGTAAATCCGTTGAAACTCCAATGTTTATAAAAAGTGCTCAATAGCAAGTAGATGTGTTCTTTAGTATAAATGTCTAACAATACAAAAAATATTGGTTACATATGTGCATATATGTTTCGGTTGTACTCTTCATAAAGAGACAACCTCTTCAGACCAAAACGAGTAATCCTTGTTTTGGTCTTGAAAGGTTGATTACATTTTTGTACGTATACAATTTATAAAAGTATATATATAAAAAAAACATACGTCCCATAAAGTTAAGGGCGACTATAAATGCAGAATTCTATATAACTTAGGAAGTAAAATAATAACAAATCGGACAGCTACCTTTACCGATAAAAACAAGTATATATATATATATATATATATATATATATATGATTATTTTTATTTACACAGATATGTATAACATCTGCGACACTGGCATGTCGATGTTATCGATAAACAGCTATTATAAACTGAGATCTCATCAGGCAGAGTTAGAATCCAATCTTAACCTTAGATCTTTCCAAATATGATCTAAGGTTAAGATCGGATTCTAACTCTACCTGATGAGATCTCAGTTTATAATAGCTGTTTATCGATAACATCGACATTCCAGTGTCGCCGATTGTGTACATATCTGTGTAAATAAAAATAATCATATATAAAACCTCTATTTGATATTGAGCACTTTTTATAAACCCGGTTGAAATTCTTTGGATTACTACCCTGTGGATGTTTTACCTTGTTTATTATCATCAATAATTTATATATATATATATATATATATATATATAAAATGTATTTACTTATCATTACAACATCATCATCGTGTTATTTAAATCAATAATACAACTTGTTGTTTTGGAATATTGTATATAAAGTACAAAGAAAAGACCCATCGACATTCATAGATCTGTCTAATTAGCATAACTACTTTTTTAAACAGTCTATATTTAATTAATGTTTGCTGTTAATCATACGTAATCTTATCGGTCCATGTGTTCCATGTATATGCAATAATTTTCTCGCTATTAACAATAATTCATTCAAGTGATTAAATAAAAAAAGGGATAAATTATTAAAACTTTCTGAAAATATTTGCTGATTAATTTTCAGGGGAGATCATTTTAATTAAACTACAAAGAAATATATAATAGGCAAGTGTTCAGTAAAAGAAGGTAGTGACTGATTGACTTATCTCTCACTCCCCCCCCTCTCTCTCTCTCTCTCTGTCATCACTATTTCCCCCTCCATCCATCCTGTTAGCGACGTTATACGGAGAAAGGAAGGGGTGACACTGCCCCAACCGTGGCCGTCGTAAAGTAAGTAGTTTACTTACCCTAACCATAACGGCTATCATTTCTTTAGTTTTTAAATTCAATGAAAGTTAAAAAAAAGAGTACACACACAATCGCACCGGCGAATTGACTTTCTCTTTCTTTTAATTTATTTATGCTATCGTATTAAAGATAAAGTAATTTGTACTGAATTTTTTAGATGAGGATTGATTATTCGGACTACTGTTCTCATCTTGAGTGTTATTCTCACAACGTTTCGGCTGAAACTTTGTGAGAATAACGCTCAATATAAGAACAGTAGTTCGAATAATATAAATAATATAAATACAAGTTTATAAATTTAACGAAAATGATAATATTTATTTATATAAATAAATGTTAATGTTATCGTGTGATTCTCCTGGTTAACCTCTATATGGAATATTGCTCTTAAAGAAAAATCACAACAAATGGATGTACTTACCTCTTATGGTAAAAAAGACGATAAACAAAACTCTACGGTAATTTATCCAGTATTTTTGTTTATAAAAAATAAATGCAAGTTTCATCGATAAACGGCATAGTTAAGGTCAAGGGAGATAATTCAGACTGAATTGACTTCAACATCATAGAAATGCCGGGTAGAAAGCGTTTACTGATAAAACTTGAATTGATTTTCAAAAAAATATCCTCGATTAATTACTGCTCGGGGGGCGGGTAGGTTTTGCTAGTATATATATATATATATATATATATATATATATATATATATATATATATATATATATATATATATTCTGATTTTATTCCATTAGTTGCGACAAAACAAGTTTTGTTTCATTGGTGCAAATAGCGACCAACTCATCGGGCTGGCGATGGAATTCACCACCCAATCCCACCACAACAAGTCATGATGAATCTATAAATATATAACCACCCCTCTAAACTACCAATAACATCAAATGTCTACGTACTACCTATAATGCACAGCCTCAATAGCCTCTCAGCCATACTACCAATTCTAACATAAACCCATAACTGGGACAGCTATTAACACTGATATCACTTGGACTAATCTAACCTCAATTACTTAACCCTTCGATCACTACCTTGAACACTTAATTATTAACTGGTACTTAGTCCTTGTCATTGGTAGTAGGACAAAAAAGCCTACCATCACTTGTCGACTTATTTCGCCCAATGACTTCACAAGTAGCAAGATGGTAATGATGGTGATATTTATCATTATTATTATTATTATTATTATTATTATTATTATTAGTAGTAGTAGTAGTAGTAGTAGTATTAGTATTATTAGTATTATTATTTTTTTTTTTTTTTTTTTAATACTATTATTATTATTATTATTATTGTTATTATCATTAATATTCTTACAAACTTGTTATTTCTATTTTTATTCTAATTTTATTTATATTTAGCTTTATTTTTATTTTTATTTTTATTTTTATTTTTATTAAGGCTTTTATTAAGGCTATTATCACTGCGACTATCGTAGGTATGATTGGCAGGCGTATTCATTGTTATCATAATCGGTTTTGTTAATGCTAAAACTGGTAACACTATGAAACTTCTCTTATAAAATGATTCCACTAGTATTGATCTCGGTATAATATAATCACAATTTAAAAAAAATATATAATCACAACAAAATTCACTACAAATAATAAACAAAACATTAAAATAAAATAAATAAAATGCAGAAGTAGCAATTAATACCCTAAATTAAAATTATCAAACATTTTTATCCACATGATAATTACTTATTAGAATTAAAATAAAATAGGAATGACGGTTATAATCATAATTTTTTTTTTTTGAAGCCGGCTTTCTCAACGGGCTAGCTTTAAATATTTTCGCTGCCTCTTTTTCCCACTTTAAAACACTTTCCTTTGTTATCTCTGCCCAGGAAGAATTTTTAATGGCGAATATTTCCCACCTCAATCTTCTCTGAGCCTGCCTGCATCCACGAACGTACCTCTTTTTGGACATTTTACCCTTTTGGATTTTCTATTTTCGCCGTACCTGAAGTTGTGGCTTCTTGGAATTTAACTTTGAATCCTCTCTCTTCACATCTCGTGCCTTTAACGACCTACCTATCTACATCTTATTCTCACCGCTGGACTTTTCGACGCCGGACTTTTTAGCAATCGGACATTTTAAATCTTGGCCATTGCCAACTTATCTATCCCAGCGACTTCCTCTAATGATAAGATTTTGATCTTTGAAAAGCCTGGCTTAAGGAAAATTTAACTTGAATAAATTGCCTTTTTGCGGAATATACCTTGCTCTGAGCAATTGAATTGAATTTTGATTTGGCTTTTGCTTCTCTAATTCATTTCCATTCTTCTTCATATCTACCTGCTCTATCCTGGATATTGAGCTGTATACTCTTCACAATAGGTTTTACCTTTCCTAGAAGTTCGCTTTTAGTACACCTCTTTATATATATATATATATATATATATATATATATATATATATATATATATATATATATATATATATATATATATATATATATACCTCAATGCCCGTGTGTATATTGGAACTTTATATTTTAATATGGTCTCTAAAAAATCTACATGTGTAGTTTCATGTAAAATCCACCAGGGAAGACAATGGGGGTGTCTCTGAATTTCTAAGTACATCTCTAACAGGTCTATAGGGGGATAACCCCCTTAAAATATAAAATCTGTCCTTCATTGTATTTAAATCTTGTGTATAAACTGTTCTGGGGAAGACAATGGAAGGGTTCCTGAATATTCTTGACCTAATAGGTCCATGAGGACCGAATCTTCTTTAAACTTCAAATATAATCTATTTTGTTGACATTTATATAATGCGTATAACATTCGCCAGGGAAGACAATGTAAGTGGTCTCGAGTCACTACGTAACCCTCTATGTGTTTATTATCTACGTGCCTCGATCTTTAATGACTCATACTTCAAATACGTATATCCGATTTTAATTAAATTTGAACCATATGCATGAGACATTAATTCAGAGTGTTCCAACGTTTCAGTTTCTTCTGAGAATATTAGTGGGAGAAACATATTAGGAGGAGGCACTATAAACATAGAAAGTAATATAGTGTTATGATCATAGTAGAATAAGTATATACTAGTGATCCTCATTCAATCCTAAGCAACGTCGGGTTTCCTGCTAGTAATATGTATGTTTTTAATTAAGGAAGACTAAAATACCGCTTTTGACTTCGAAAAAGTTGTACGCTGACCGACTCCAGCTCTCCTCCATTTCTCTCTCACTCTCTCTCTCTCTCTCTCTCTCTGTTTTTTTTTTTGATAAATCATAAATAACTGAATATGGTTATGACACTGTTTTTAAATTAAATTGATGAATTAATATATTAAAACAATGTATTAAATAATGATTTCTTTTCTAATGCCCTCACATGTTCAAAGGAAAATGTATTTATGACAGTTAATTTGTGTCTGAACTTGGAATCCCGATCATAAATAAAATAACACAGTTGTATATTTACAAGAGTGTGTAGTTACAGAATCGTATTTTAGAGAAAGACTGCTCCGACACTGCTGATTGCATGTACTTCCTTCCAACTGCAGGAAAATGTGGCACAAGACCGGAAGGTTGTGAGAACAAACCAGCGCCCGTAAAGAAAGAGCACTCCGGCTTATTATACATTGCTTAAGCAGCCGCGTCGGCATTCCCGGTCTGTTTAAATTGCATGGGAAACTCGTCGGCATTCCCCAGTCGGGGCGCCAAAGACAATCAGCAATAAACTAACTTCTCTCTAACGAATAAAGGCAAGGCATGGGAGATGGACCGCTTAGGCGTACCCAGTAGCAATACAACAGTCCGACAGATAAAAGGCCACTGAAATGGCTTAGTTCCCGTCGGACTAATTGCCGAGAAGAGATCCTCAACTTGTATATCTGAGTTAAGAGTCTCTAAGGAACTGAAGCTGCAGAAAGCCATGAACTCCTCTATACATGGTGTATAGAAGAGTCCATATATTCACGAAAAACGGTAGATCACCATCACACGATAACAATT
>OY744537.1:68318594-68331094 GCA_963556195.1 Sepiola atlantica | reverse complement strand
TATAAATGAATAATCTATAAAAGAAAAACGATGTTTTGGTTTTCAAAAATATTCTAATTGTTATTCCATCAATGTTCAAGTGTGAATTTTTTAATCACGTGACAGACACCAGAACACAAATACAAAACGTCGAAACACAAACACGGAATCTTACATTGTCTGCGACTATATGGGTTTCACAAATATTTGTCTAATATATATATATATATATATATATATATATATATATATATGTGTGTGTGTGTGTGCGTGTGGGTGGGTTGCCCTTATTATGACATCGGTGGAGATGTTTAGTTACTGATCACAAATAAAAAATACAAAAATGAGAATAGCGATTATGAATTATATATAAAAACATAAATAAGTTATTGTAACCACTACATTAAAAGTACATGTGAAGAATTTGATAGAGAGTTTAAATAAATAATAATTAGAATAAATGTTATATCCTTTTAGGGGAATGAGGTCAATGTTATAATATGAGATCTAACGGAATCAAAACTAGTAGTATATTGAATTGTTAAAACATATAAATTATGATATTGAAATATAATTTAAAATAAGATAAGGGGTTCAGAACAAACATCTGCATATCACATTATCTTAAATTAGAATTGGATACTCTTACTACCTTGGCAGAGGGGTGTGTTCACATAGGATATTTAACCTGGAAATGTCTTTAAATAAACAATCGTAGTAAATGGAAAAAGATACGCAAAAGTCCCTATTTTCTTTATAAATAGATAAATATGTGATAAATAGATTGTGAATTTAGTATATATGAAATAAAAGTAGTATTAAATTAGAAAATTGCATAAATATAATATTTAATACAATTAAAAAAGCATCAGGGATTATCTAATTACCTAAAACAAAAATATGTAATAAAAAGAGGCAGCGCTAAATATTATACTTAATTTCATTAATTACACAAAAATGTTTATGATTAAATATAAAAATATTTTCTAAAATTATTTTAAATACTACCGATAATCTTCAAAATATTGCAGCTGTACTTATAGTTATAAATGGACTCGAAAATAGATAAGTCTACGTACTTCCGGTTATCCGGGCAAAACGGAAATCACATAAATTTACGGATATAAAAGTATAAGGTAACAAAGGAAAAAAAAAAGGAATAAGATGACTTAAACCCGACGAAAAAAGAAAATAATTGGGTGAAATAACATTGGACGGTCAGTTAAAATATGCTTACATTCACGAATATTTTAGATCAATAATTATAGCTGATAATTAATTATTAGAAATATAGATAGTCATAAGGAAAATATAAATATATGTTACCACATGGATACAACGGGACCATAATTCCATGTAAGAAAATATATATATATATATATATATATATATATATATATATATATATTATAATATGAGTATTGATTGTATTTTCGGCTCTGATCAATCAGTTTTTATTTTTTGAACTTGTGGTTAGTTTTGTAAACTTAACACTGAAGATAGCAACACAAGGAAATTAATGCACAGTAGCATTTTACAAATATCTTGGTGTTTGCCGAAACAATTGTATGTTGAATAAAAAATAAGTTTTATGAAATTACGTGAATGTGTCCTTTATAACATTGAAATGGTATAAAATTACATTAAAATATTAAATATAGCATAGCTCTAGCGTACACTATTGACCTATTATAATTACTTCATGTTATAACATTTATATTAGAATATATATAAAATCTTCTAAATATAAAAAAAATACACATATCTCTCTCTTTCTCTCTATCTATCTATTTATCTCTCTCTATATATATATAAATATACATATATATTTATGCAAACATTGTTAAAAATAACAGAATTTGTTTGTTTAATTATACCTTTTTTACTTTTCAATTATTCTGATTGTCTTTTTTGTATTAAAATCAAAGAAAAAATAAATGTAACATAGGTTTCACCAGTTTTACGAACGTTTTAGATTTTTAGTCGAATCATCCTCGTATATATATATATATATACATATATATATATATATATATATATATATATATATATATATATATATATATACACTCCGAAAACATACAAACATAAAAACATACAAAACTTATATATATATATATATATATATATATATATATATATATATTTCT
Organism: Sepiola atlantica; assembly: GCA_963556195.1. Classification (NCBI taxonomy): domain Eukaryota; kingdom Metazoa; phylum Mollusca; class Cephalopoda; order Sepiida; family Sepiolidae; genus Sepiola; species Sepiola atlantica. Next base: position 68,328,965 of record OY744537.1, on the reverse strand, counting down.
TTTACTAGCTATTCCGACCAGTCGTTATTTATGCTTTACTTTTTGTTTCGCATATCTTTTAAAGTCTGTCGTTTTATATTCTTTACTCAATTATTATCACCTGTACAAATCCGTTCAAATATGAAATTGTCCAACTAAGTATGCAAGCACTCTCTATAAAAAACATTGGAAATATTTATTTTATATTAATTTTATTAAATACTCTGGGAGAAAACGAATGAAATCATTTAAGCAACACATTGAATGGGCTGATATGACGTATAGCAGACAACAAGAATAAAAAAGAATCAGAAATATTACAAGTCGGATAAAGAATCAGATATAGAACCAAGCAGCGTTTTAATGAAAGAAAATAGATAAATAGATAAAAGTAAACGCACGCCAAATATATGATGTATGTTTGAATAACATAGAAGAGAACCAAAAGTATGGCAATTTATTTCATGAATTAAACAAACATAAAATGGAGTATTTATCGTGTTAAATACCTATTTTATTCAATTATAGGTAAGATAAACGGATTCTATTAAATTATGAATGGTTGAAAAAAATAAACTCGTTAAATGTGTTTAATATTGTTCAAGGTGGTTTATCCAAGCAAGCTAACTTGCTAGAGAGATAAAACGACGGAGCATGGCGAGGAACACAATAATAATAATATGTTCATATAGAGAGAGCGACCACTGCTGACTCTGCCTTCCTCACATACCGTCTCTCTCACACACACTCCATCTCGTCGTATCTTTCTTGTTGTAAACGAACTTATGTGAGTGAATCAGTAGAATCTCTTCAATTTTGAATCATACAAAGTATCTAATGTGAAATGGAACAAGAAAATGAAATAGATAACAAAGCCGTATTTCATTAATATCGATGTTTCATTTTTTAGAAACTATACGTTTATTTAGTTGAAGAAGCTACTACTGTTTTTAAATGTAGGTTAAGAAAATCAAAATCAATACCGTTTATATTTTTAAAGAACACGTTAATGTGTTTAATTCGGTATAAGTTGTAGTAAATGGTTCTTGAAATGAATGAGTAAAAAAGAATGAAAATGAGTTTAATGTATATATATATATATATATATATATATATATATGTATATATATATACAACAGAAAGCAAGTAAATATTTGATAGGAATATTAAAATATATACTATTGAAGGTCTGCATTATATGCTAAATCACTAAAAATGAGAGTTTACAATTTTAAAGCGATTATATTGTAAACAACCTCGAAAATGTAGCTGTACAAAAAGTAAAATAGAAATTCTTCAGACTGTAACGTAAAATTAACACCCACTTCCGGAGCAGATAGCGTTTGTTTAGGCATATAATCCATTATTTTAATGTTGGGCATTTTTAGAGAATAGTTATTTTTTCTGCTTAAAGTACACGTTGAAACATGTTATGAATATAATAATTACGTACACAAATCTAAGTGTTTGTTTTTCCTTAATAATTTTTTGTATTGCCACTAAAATTAACATTATTTATACAACAGTTTGATCAGGAGCATTAACTATACAATAAATTGTTTCACGCCGTTACACTTTCGTCTGATTTTGTATTTTTGTAACTGCCCCGTATTATTAATGAAGAGTGGCTATGCCTCACACAACTACTCTTGTCATTCAGTGTTCATCAATAATTAAAACTGCACAAGGTAACCCTCCTCAAACACGCATACACAAAATGTAGAAATTATTGAAAGCGACCGAAACAAACGTATATGTTTAGAAAACTTGCATCATAAATGTCTGCAGGAGCAGATTTGCATATGCAGTTTTTGGATGGAATGCTATAACGACTATTGAAATAGAGGAGAATCAGTTTACTCTATTATTAACATCATGTTTTGCATACACATAATCTTAACAATAATTGAATATTTAGTTTAATAAAGTATAATTCTTTATTTAAAATCGTACACAAGTATAGCAATGTAAACATTATTTGCATTAATTTCGTAATACGTTGGTGTTGGCTTAATCATATACGAAAGATGCCTCCATTCTACCAATTTCCCTAGCCGTAATACGTATTTTATCAAATACACTGTAGTGAAATATTTATCTGTTTCGGTCGCATTCTATAAGTTTTATATTTTCTCCAGCTCGACTGCTTCTCCTAAGATTTTTATTCATACTAGAAGTCGGTGGAATTTTCACTCTCATGCTCAAGTCTTTTAGCACTGTCAGCCCCTTACACTAGAAATCATTGTTCATAGGACAACTATTTCGTTGTAGCATCGTTATTATTCCATGTTATATATTACTATTTTCTGTTAGCTACTCTACATTTTCCACCTATATACGGAACGCTTCGTTTTCTTTTTTGTGTACGTCTTGATTTCATATACTCTATTGATGGGATACATGAATAGCAGATAGGCATTCTTAGAACACAGATAGGTCTTCGGAGTCAATCCGCCAATCGTTCATTATAGTAACTTACATAATTCATACTTGTCAATTTTTATTCTTTTTTATCTTTTTCCTTTAACATCTTTTATCTTTTTCCTTTCTCCTGATATGATTCATGTAATAAAAAATTGGCAGATGAATAAATGCAAGATAGATAATTAATATATCAATCCAAGCTAGATAACTCAGATAATTCTGATTCTACAAGTGATGTTGGAAAAGGTTCTTCTCTAATATCTTCTTCTCTAATAGCTACTTATTACTGTAATAGTTTTCCTCCTCGGACTGCTGGCTTTTGGAACTACTTTCTGCCTTTCCTTTTCCTGACTGTAACAACATGCAGAGATTTAATGTAATGTGAACAAACATATTGATGTACAACTTGCTACTTTGGATGCGCTATGAGAAGCTGGACTCTAATCACAATAACCCCTTAGGTCTCAGTTGCAATGTGCCTTGTTTGGAATAAAGAAATGCGTCATGTTTATCTTTCAATCGAAATAACTATTTAATACAGTTCATTATTCTGTAACGCTAAGAAGGGTAAGTAATTCAGTATGTATTTACACGAACACAAGTATCAGCAATAAATGAGTGGTTCCATTAACATACTTTATTACACACTAGTACATATATATATATAATCCATATATGATACACCCCCAAGCGCAATTACTTCATAATGCATAATGCATTTATATGCATTCAAATGTCCGTTCAAGCCAGGAATGGCATTTTCTAACATTCCCGCTGGTGAAAGATTTAATTAATCAGATTATTTGAGTTAATTAGCTAATTGTGTTAGCGTCTGCGATATAGCCGAAAATGACATTAAGTAATCGGGATTCTATATTCTATAATATATATATATTCTATAATATATATATGTATATATATATATATATATATATATATATATATATATATATATATATATATATTCATTTATTCATTTATTTACATGTCTCTCTATTTTATCTGATGGATGCAATGCTACTTCCATAAATATTTAACAAGATAATTTAAATTTTACTTAATAAGAAATATATGCATTAATGAAAGGCGAAAATAGAAAGTCAACAAATGTATTCAACATTTGCTTACCATTTTTAATTCATTACGCAAATAATAAAGGACTCCAGCGTTACATTACTTGTTTATTTATCATCCCATTTTTCAGAACTCTAAAGTTAATGTATGCTTCTCGACCAGGGAAATGTTTACTTTCGTCGGCTTGGAAAGGGTACTTAATTATATTTTCATAGGTGAAAAAACTGTTCAACCACTTTTCACAAACATAGTAGTGTGTTACATAGCACTTGAAAATCAAGGTCTCTTACACGCTTCTGGAAACACGAACACTTTACGAAACGTCTAGAAGCGTTTTCAATCTTTTCTAACACTCATTTTAAAGAAGTTTAAGCCTTTAAATTGTGAGCCTCTTAAACATTACTTTTTAAGCATTTTTCTTTACATTAAGCACATTTTACTTATAACATTGTTCTCTTTTTACACAGTTCGTTAAGCACATTTCACTTATATTAAACATTTTTCGTAAGCACATTTCTTTTTAAAACACCCTTCTTGTTAAAACATTTTACTTAGAAACATTGTCACATTTTATCTTTTCAGTCTCTCAAATAAACTTCAAATTAAACATTGTTCACCTTAAACATGGTACACTTTTCATCTGTCTTAAACTGTTTTAGCTTAAAAGGTTCGGACCCGAAAATGTTATACACAAAAAGTTACCTTCCATTTTTTCTTTTCATCCACTGGTCGTGCTCGCCATCTATGCCGTTGGTTTCGTTGTGTATCTGGCCGTGATCGATGTTGGTCGTCTTTGATCCGTGGATAAACTTTATAGACAGGCAGGAGACAACGCGGAGACAATTTTTCCTCAGAGAGAGATTCAATTCTTTTATTCTGGACTTCTTGGTTGTGGAAGGGCTGTATCCATTCGTTCGCTCGATTCTCATTCATACCTCTTGTGGGGTGCGACGATGCACGGAGATATCTGCTGGATCTCTTCGAGATCCAGCCATTACGAGGAGCGACTACATCTTCGACGTTAACGCTATCACTTCCAAAAGCGTTCTCTTTTCATTTCAAGACACATAGAGAGGTCGATCGTCCGGCTCGCTTCCAAAGCCCAAACTCTCTCAAAAACCTTCGTTTCTGATAAAAACAAATGACGTAATCGACACTTTCTCGGGTCGGCAAATCAGATACTACATTCACAATCGTACCACGTTTGACCTTTTCTGACCCGAGATTCCCTGTGTCGGCGTCGAATTTGTAACTTTGTTATGGTCTGACAAAAACATGATTGACTCATAACGGTCCTGTTCGGTGCATGTCAGCTCGACCGCACTCATTGTCTTCATTTGACCCCAGCCATAATTCACACTAGTGTACTTAATCGTATCTACAAATATGGGGCCCCATCCATAATATAACAAGTGTAAGGTTAATTAATTATTTATATTTTAATTTTCTAATTTACGCCAACAAATGGCTGGCTCTCAAAGCCAATACAATCACTTATTTTATCTGCTATTAATAATCAGCCAATACAAATTGCGTTTTCAAAAAACAAACAAACAGACAACACGATATATATATATATATATATATATATATATATATATATATATATATATATATATATATGTATATATATATATATAAGTGTTTAAGGTTCATTTTTTTTAAAAAGCATCTATTGTTAAATTTAAGAAGGAATAGGTAAAATAAATACCTTTTGAAGCATTAAGATGCGATATCAATTTTTTTTATTAAAAAGAAAAATAATAAATCGAAACCGATTTTTTTTCTTTTCTTTTTTTTATTAAAACTAGCATTTTTTTTGTTAGTTTAAAGTGATACAGATATTTCGCCAAAACCTGGCATCCTCGGTGTGTAATATATCCTGATGTCATCGGATTTGTATTTTTTATCTCTTTAACGGCTTGTTGTTATACAGCCGGGCCAAATGGGCAAGATGTTGTTTCCCATCATCAAATATGAAGAACGTGAATGCAACACGTGATTTGTATAAGTGTTTAAGGTTCATATTTTTTTTTAAAGCATCTATTGTTAAATTTAAGAAGATTTAAATCAAGAGGGTGTATGTTGGGAAGGGGTCTGCTTAAAATATACATACTGAAAGCATTGTTGTTTTTTTTACTGGCAATTTACTCACGCTGTTTAAATGTGTATGTGTATGGGGTGGGGTGTTCTACTAAATATAAACATTACATTTGCTATGCCTCTAACCCCCCTCCGAAATCTATTTGGCGAATATGTCCTTAAAACGCTATCTGGTCAAAATATTTTGATATAAATTTAAATATGAAAGTGATTCTTCACTTTAAAATATCGTTGTTTCTTTTTATTGTTGTATTTTTTGTTTAAATCTTTACATCCAACTTTTCAGGCTATTTACATATACTCGCCTAAAAAGAAGAATCTCCCTTTTTTGGGGTGGGGGGCGGGTGGATCACTTTTACCAAAATGTAAAAAGAAACTATAAAACATCAAATAGAACAAAAACAATGAATACCAAAATAAAACATTGCATAACATAGGTGATACTTTAATGTAAAATTCATGCAAAACTGATCCTTTGCTCTAAATTTTAAAATAATTTGGGTTTTGTTTTGTTTTATATTTACCGCCATGTTTTTTTCAGTTTCACGTAATTGCCTGAAAAAAGTAAAATCGTATTTTTTTAGTAAATTAGCATAACTGTATGGCTATAATTATACAGATTATTTATCAAAGTAGGGTTTGGTGGAGTTTCGGAACAGAAGTCGCATCGTTTTTAGGTGCTTAAAAATGCAGATTATTGTCTATTATTATGTTTCGTTACATGTACACCACAGTTATAGACAATAAAATTGACGTGTGGATACCTTAATAATGTTTAATTCTGTTTAACTTGTGGAATTTCTTTCATGGAAAGCGCCCCAGATAATACATGAACCCACCTGATGTAAGGAGCTAAAATTTAAAAAATACTACTGAAAGGAAAAAAGCGTACAATAAGTGTCAAATTGATAGATTCCGATCCAGAAAACAGCAAATCTTCCCCCTTTGTCAGAAACATTGTTCGAGTCTGCCGAAAGTAAACCCAACGTCCACTTTCTATTCTCTTCAATAAATAGTAAATTCTCTTTAGAAAAGAGTAAATTAGTAAATATTGGAAATTATTCGGCGTTGAGAAGAATGGAAACACTCAACATTAAGCTTGTTTCGAATCGCGATTACTAATTTGGGTTGAGACCCTTAATTCGGTTTCGATTTATGTTAGAGAGGTGATGGTCGAGACATTGACTATGCTTTATGGCTACCAAATAATTTGGATGATAAAATAAGCTTGAAGTTCAGTTAGACGTCGTCGTCGTCTTCGTTATCATCACCATCATCATCATCGTGTCCGTTTTACATGCTGGCATGTGTTGGATGGCTTTTTGAAATTGACTACCAAACAAACCTATTTCTGGCCATCTCTTGCTAGTTGGTAATGTTTAATCTTCCCTTCATTCATCTAGAAACATATAAGCAATGTCTGGAAAATGCCTTCACTGTGCAAAGGAGGTAAAATGCCTTTGCCACAATTTCTTGTGACCAAAATGTATTAGCAAACTGCTAACCCAGAACCTAAATTAAAAGGTTTCATCAAAGGTTTCAACACTAGCAAGGGTGCAGTCAACGGGTGGATATGGTCCTATAATGCTAGAGGACCCATCACCCGTTAATGTGGAGTCATGTGTGGTAAAGAAGAGTATAGTAAAACTCGATCAGATCTCCTACCAAGTGACAAAGCTAATGTTGAAAAGATTGTTGGCACAGTGAAGAGTATGGTAAACCCATTTGATCTATATCACATCAGGGGTTGTTGCTACTCAATTTTTTGAAACTGATCTTCAGTATGTAAATGTGAGATGTGAATCCTAGTTCATAGTTTTTAAATAAGTATCTACAAACAGAAAGAGTCAACTTTTTTGCAAACATAAAAATGCATCTCAAGACATTCACCAGTGTGTCTAAGATATCCAAACATGGAAAGGTGACCAAAACCTTCTAGCAAAGTAAATTGTGAAAGGCAAATATAGAAAAATAAATTTCCAACCGCTATTGGACACATTGTCATTGTCACTTGGAGATTCTCAATCATTCCGAGTTAAGACCAACAAGATTAACTTACTTCATGCACTTAAAAGTCTACATAAAAAAATTCAATATAAAACTCCAATTCTAGGTGATATATATTTAGTGGATGACACGACATTGCTACATCAACGTAATGTCAACAATCTACCATGAGATAGAACATGTATTACCCTCTCTCCTGTAATCTGGAATCGTTTTTTTAAATTGGGAAAAACACCATAGTTCACAAAAAATCCACTTTTTGACTGACACGTACAAACAGATCTCCATAAAGAATCGTAAATGGGCTAAAAGAGTAGCAAATTGTACTCAGGTTATACAAATGCATGACAAATCCCTTCCCCAGCAGTGAAATAAGTTTGCAATCATGCATTCCTGTACGCTTATATATCCATACAAAAAGCAACAACTTTGAGCATAATAAGCTTGCTAACGATAGAAGATTGCATTGGATATGATCTCAGCCAAGCATTCATCAGTCTTCATTGTTTCTATAGAAAAGGAAAAAGCTCTTAATTTCCATTTTAAAGAGAAGGACATTTGGCATGCATTATAAGACTTATTTGTTTTTCTTAATAAACTGGTATTTTGTGCGTGCATGTTTGTTTCTTTTATTTCAATAAAGAAATATTTTTTTCACTAAGAATTAAATATAAACTAAATAGACAGAAACTATACAGCACACACATATTTGCAAAATGCTTGAGTATATATCACCATGTTTTGGGCTTCATATTTCATGTCTGACATAAACAAATGTATGACCTATCTACTAGGCATATGGTATCTCTTTTCAAAGATGAAATACACACTAAGTAATAGAAAATCGCACAAATACCACAGTGGAAACTAATTGGCTTGGTGTGTTTATTATAAGAAACTATAATATATGTATCTAAAAATAACGTCATAAAAGGTGCTTTTTCCACCACGCTTACTAAATCGAGAAGCATATGCTGGCTATAAATCGTAATATAGCTTACACCACAGGATGAAAAATGTAACTAAACATAAAATGAGTCAATTTATATTTGTCTATGCCTATTGATATTAGTACTGGTAAAGTTTTAGTAAGCTATCATATTTTCTTTAAACCTCGGCGGCCATCTTTACAGATGGTCGCTCTTCTCACAACTAAACCGTATTTAGGCTTGTGAAATATTGTATTGAGTGTGTAGATTTTAATTTGCCATCCTTATAGTTCAATTTTGTGACCAAGCCGACACAATAACAACTCTAAAGGACTTTTGGAGTTAGGACCCACTGTCAATAACTATGAATAGTTATCAATGATGTATCAGTTATTGTAAGTAGAATCAAAGTTGTCGTCTTCTCGTTGTCACGTAAGATATTATAAAGGTGTTTTCTTTTTTTTCTTGTAAGGCTTCATGCCATCTCCGAACTGAGAAATACGCGAAAAATATTATCAACCTTGTACCCGGCTAGCAAGGTCCTTTGTCCCATTCGAATAAGCGGTAATATCCCTTTACAAGCTATTAGCGCATTGGGCATTCCATTTTCGACTAAAATGGAAGTTTGTTAGGAATACAAATTCGCACGCGGTCACCACTCAGCACGTGGATTCCAGTTAGGGGAGATTATATGGAACACCTATTATTTCCAAAATGGTTACCCATCTTGTGCTGACGAAGCTCAACGTCGCTTAACTTCGCATTTGCACATACGCCGCAATGCTACAAAAAAAAAAGTGCACCAACTTTTGATTGAAGCATACGTAAGTTACCAGATGGGTACAATTTCGACTATTACGGATTGCATTAACATTAAAGCAATGAACACTGACAGGATTATACACTTTTAAGTGAAATGTAAACAACTTTTGCTTGAGAAACCCTTTTTTCTTCTGAGAGTGTTATATGAGACGAAAAGAATAATTCAACTACTACTACTTGTAAGAGTAGTAGTAGCAGTAGTCCTACTTCTAGTAATAAATAATTATAGGCTATTAAATATTTCACTTAATAACACCGAATGTAGTATAAACAGACGTTTAGAAAGTCAGCGGTGTAATAAGATTTACAATTAATATACAACTACAAATACTACTAATACTACTACTACAACTACAAATAATAATAATAAATCTATACAATTTTAAAAAAAATATGGTGTTTTTCAAGTTTATTCGTACGGAAATAGATACATGTGATTGGTTGGGAAAAAGAATAGGCAGAGTACACGTAATTAAACCGAGCTCGAATCTTACGTAAGTTTACAAGATTAAAAAAGTAGATACGTGTTTCATAACCTAAAAACAATTAACAACATAATAACATAAAACAAATAACGTAAACATTTTTGAAACAAAGTGAGATTTGTTTTTCATAATCAGCAAAAAGTAGAAATAAAGGTTATTCGGTATTAGTTAATAGTTAATTATTTTTGCTATAAACACTATGTCTCATGATTTTTGCAATAAATAATACATACATTACCCATCCTAGTTACTTACTCTCTCATGCAAATATTAAGTAGCGTATTTTTCTCCAGGAAATTTCACAAATATTTTCCTTCGTATTAGCTACAAAGCTGTAGAAGCCAGGTAAAAATGTAAATTTACGTATCTAGGTATGGATCAACAGTGCACAAGATGCGGATGTAAACTAGTTTATATCATACATCTTAACGAGTCATCACATCATCCACAACACAGATTTCAGCTAAGATATAAACTTAGACCAAAGATTCAAAATGAAACAACTAAAACCATAACGAGTTTGGCGACGCTGTTCATACCTTTCTAAT
>OY744537.1:68188594-68316094 GCA_963556195.1 Sepiola atlantica | reverse complement strand
TAAAAAGGAAAAGGTCTGGCAGTGCAAGCGAGACTTGAAAGGCGGCAGTTTCAGAAACGCGAAGAGCCGGAACGCTTGGTGATCGAAGTATCGAAGTACCGGAAGAATGGGATTTTACCGATGTTTATGGCACCGATGAAGCTTTATAGGCTATGGTAGCTAAGCCCGTCTTGCTGTTAGGCTTTTGTGTCCGCTGACTAAAAATGCGACTGATAAGCAAGTTGGTACCGTGAAGGAATCCCCTGACTTGTATTTCATCAAATGGATATATGGAAGGGGTTGTGGAACAATTGCTTCAGTTCACGCTCGGATAGACAATGCAGAATAAATTGCTTTCCAATCGGATGAATATATGAACGAGTTTCTAGCGGAAACCAAGTCTGTGATCTCAGCAAGAAAAAAGACTTTCATGAGACAAAAGTATGTCAAATATTTTTTTATGTGTGTGCATAGCCGACCTAAACTATCCGGTGATGGGAAATAAAGAACACCAGAGTGTTTCCATATTCATTCTGTTCTTTGTCAGTCTTGTTAGATCTTACCGGGTACCTCGAAAGAACGGGTAATGCAACACACACACACACACACACACACACATATATATATATATATATATATATACATATATATATATATATATATATATATATATATATATATATATATATATATATATATATATATATAAGATACTCATTCAGATTATAACCAACGCTAAAATCGACTTAGTGTTGGTACCTTCCGGATGTTTACGTAAACCGTCGAATGAAAAGTCAGTGGAATTATCTACAGAAAAATATAAATACAAGGTTGGCTTTACAAGTACAAACAAATATTAAACAAAGTTTAAAGCAAAATAATCACATGATACATTTTGTCAAATTGTATGAAATAACTATTTATTTTTATTAAATAGTATTGCCAGGATAATTAGGAAAATAAGTCTAGAGAGCAATAACGCTTTATAATTACCGGGAACGAAATAATAAACAAATAAATAAGAAACGTAGTCATAACACTCAATGTAAACATAATACTACTAATAAATTAGATTCAATATGAATTAAAACAAAAATAACTAATATATTACTATGAGTAAACATCTTGAACAAGAAACTATAGTAACATGAATATATATGCATAGTGAATTAAAAAATCACCACATAATATAAAGACTTATATAGACAACGACATGTTAAACATGGAAACTGTATGAGTATCGAGTACATTAAAATACTTGAAACCTAAAAATAGTGAATGTTATAATTTAAACAACAAATAATACAATTTGAGTTAACGCACAAAATTGGGAATATAAGAAAAACTAATACGGTAACTATATTTTAATGAATCTAGGTGGGAAAACTAACAATAAACTACATTAAAGGAAAATAAAATGGTATACCTTGTTATATTATAACAAAAGAAATTGTGAATTGAAAATTCATCATAAAATTATAAATACATTCTAAATAAGCTATAACATGAATTTGAACATCTTTTTAAAAAAATAATAATGTTACTAATAAATAAATATAGAAAGAAAGAAGACATTTTGAACAAAGTAATACATTAAATAAAACTCAATATAATTAAGAGCAGGTCATTTCCAAATAAAGATGATAATGAAATTGTAATCTGGTTTTAAATATAGAGCGTATAGATTAAAAAAAATGTAATTAGTAGATAGGATACGGAAACAGCATTTGCTACATTATGACGGGCCCTGCATTTTTAAAACGGGTGAAGTAGCTAGTATGAATTATGAACTGGGTGAAAGAAATAAGATGAAGTACAATTCAGGTGCATTGATAATTTGGGACAAACAAAATGCATCATTCTGGGAATCATAACATACTTGATGTATGCACACCGAGATGAAACGCTTGGATAAAAAAGGTTAGACAAAAAGCGATGTTGAGTTCTGTTATGACATTCGTTGACGTCACAGATCCCTGGTGAGAAATTAGCTTTCTAGACAGTTCACCATGGAGGCGCGTCATGGGCAGACGTCCATAAACTGAGCTCTGCAATGCGTAGTCTGGGTGACATCGCAAATATGGGCTAAAATGTTTCTACATAGCCGATTGCATCCCGTCACGTTTCCATAAAGCAGTATGAAAGAAAGACAGAGTTTGAGTGAACGAACCGACGAATGGAAATCTCTCCGATTAAAGTGTGGAATAAAAAGATAGACTCTCTCTCTCAAATCTTGTCTTCGAGCGTTTTTGTCTCCGTGCATGAAAACAGAGTTTAACCACAAGACAGGTACAACACTACCATCACGAGCCAGCAACGGGGATGAGTGTGCCATCAAACCCACGACCAACAGTGAGAAAGAAAATGTACGGTAACCTTTTTTGGGCATAACATTTTTTTTTTGTCCTAATCTGTAAAACTGAAGGAACTAAAAATCGAAAGAAAAAAAGTAGACAATACTTAATTTGAAATGTTTTAAAAGAGAACTATGTTTAAAATGCGTAATTTAAAATGTGTTTAACGAGAATTGTAGAAAATAGGTTGACAGTTTGAAGGCTTAAAATCGCCCTAAGGAAATGTGTATTAAAAGTGTCTGTTGAAAATGCTTATAGAAGTGCCTTACGGAAATTAGTTTTAAAAAAAGGTTGAAACCGCTTTCATAATCTTTTCATAGACTTTTCGTATTGTTTTCAGTTCCGAGAAGATGTAATTCACAAGCGTTATTCAACAATTACCCCCTTTGGTGCCACGCCCCTTTTTGAGGACTATGCAACACTTTGATCTATTTATAGGATATCAAGTTTTAAAAAATTAAAGAAACTAATTAGTAACCAAAATCTACATAATACTATATCTTTTTATAGCTAGTACAATGCGGTACTTGGAATCAGTCGCTAGTAGGATCGTATCGACGTGGGCGTTGGTTTACAAATCACAGATCACAAATTAAAAAATCGGAATGCAACTGTTGTCCAAATAAAATGGTAAGTTTAACCAGTACATTGAAAATACTTATGAAGAATATAATAGATAGAAAAAAATTAAATGAAAAATAAATTTGAAAAAATAAGTTTTACTTTAATTTTAATCGCGTTGGTCTGACGTTCGTCAAGGTTAGAATATGATATATATATGAATACCAAAATATACTTAATAGAATTGATAAAATATATATACCTTTAAAAATATTTTAAAATAAAATAAGTGATATAGAAGACAAATAAAAATCTGCATAGTGCAAATCGGTTCACTCTCCTTGACGCTTATCCTCTTCCTCGAATGGAGGACATGGGAAATGAGATTTACACTTACAAAATATTCAGCACTCTTGATCTAACCAGTGCTTACCATCAGGTTGCTATCAAGCCGGAAGAACGAAAATACACAGCCTTCGAAGCTTCTGGGTCCCTCTATCAGTTTCGTCTAATCACGTTTGGAGTAACCAATGGAGTAGCGAGTTTTCAACGAGTCATCGATGCCATCATCAAGCAAGCAGACGTTCGAGGAACCTATGCTTACATTGACAATGTTACCATTTGTGGAGAAGATCAGGCTATGCGTGATACTAATTTGAAAGAGTTTATGAATGCAGTAGCGAAGTACAGACTGACGCTGAACAAAGACAAGTGTCACTACTCACTTACTTCTGTAGACTTGCTTGGGTATACAATAAGCAAGGGCTCGGTAAAACCTGACTCTGATAGGCTCAAGGGATTGATGAACTTGCCAGTACCTCAAGATCTTCCTTCTCTTCGCCGAGCAATGGGGATGTTCTCTCACTATTCTAGGTGGATCTCGAACTTTTCTGAAAAACTAACCCCCTTATTAAAGTTACTAATTTCCCCCTCACTAGGGAACAAGCAGACGCCTTCAGGTACCTGAAGAAGGAAATTGTAAAATCATCCCTGATAGCCATAGAATCTTCTCTCACTCTCGAGGTCGAAACCGATGCTTCGGAACATGGTATAGTAGCCTCTTTACCCCAAAACTCTCGCCCCGTCGCATTCTTTTCAAGAACTCTAACGTCTGCCGAGCAGAAGCACTCCTCTGTTGAAAAGGAGGCCTACACTATTGTCGAGGCGATCCGAAAATGGCGACATTTACTGCTCGGGAAGCATTTTAAGCTAATAACAGATCAAAAATCTGTCTCTTTCGATGTTCAACCCCAAAGGCAAACGCAAACTAAACAATCAGAAGATAACAAGATGGAAGTTGGAACTGGCCTGTTTTAGCTACGACATTGCATACTGCTCCGGGAAACAAAACGCCGCTGCAGACGCCTTGTCTCGCATATGCTCTATTACCACCTCTGCCGACAAGTTACACACCTTGCAACCAGACTTATGTCACCCGGGTGTCACCCGAATGTTACATTTTGTCAGGAGCAAGAATCTGCCATACTCTGTGGAAGATGTAAGAGTGGTAATAAGGGCCTATAAAGTTTGTTCGGAGATAAAACCGAGATTCCTTAATGCGGCACCCTAGACTCTCATAAAAGCGAGTCAACCATTTGAAAGACTAAGCTTAGACTTCAAGGGACCATTAACTTCGAATACTCGCAACCGCTACATACTAACAGTGGTTGATGAATACTCTTGCTTCCCCTTCACTTTCCCTTGTGCTGATGTCTCAGCCGCAACTGTCCGGAAACATCTAACTAATCTATTTTCTGTTTTCGGAAATCCTTCTTTTGTACATTCTGATCGTGGTACGGCTTTCATGTCAGACGAACAAAAAGAAATTCCTGCTTTCCAGAGGCATTGCTACCAGTTGAACGACCGCCTTTAACCCTCAATGTAACGGACAAGTGAAGAGGTACAACGGTATCATCTAGCAAACAGTAAGTCTGGTTCTCCGGTCGTGAAATCTACCTATTATCAATTAGGAAACAGTGCTAGATCTAGCCCTCAACAGCATCCGCTCATTGTTCTCTACCTCTACTAATTGCACTCCCCATGAACGTCTCTTCAACTTCCAAAGGAAATCAGCTACTGCAGATTCCATACCTACATGGTTAACAAAAGCGACATCTGTCCTCTTAAAGCGGCATGTACGTGGAAGCAAATACGAGCCCCTAGTAGAACCAGTTCACATACTTGAAGTCAATCTCAGCTATGCTCCCGTACGTTTCAATAATGGACGAGAGTCGACGGTGCCCTTACGTCTCATATCTCCATGGGGTGATGGAACGGGCAGTCCGGATACGGAAATTAATCCTATGCCAGAAAACCAAGAGATACAGACTGCGCCTCTCAAGTCTTATATTTCTCCCATTCATCCTCTGCCGATAGCTCACGAAAACTACATCGTCGAGAATTCAGTTCCTACTCCTTCTCACTCCCCACACTCTGAGGGTGGCCCGAGGATATCTTCAGAAGATGCCGATGTGCCGAATCTTCAACGCTCTACCAGAATCCGTCGAATTCCTCAGTATTTAACTGAAAACTATCAGCTGTGAACTTTTGTTTGATTTTCTCTTTTTCAGTTTAATCAGAGATGCCCACCTGAGAGTCTTTAGAACCCTTCTTCCCCAGTCGAACACACAGCCTTGATCCTTCCCTGGGTGGCGGAGAATGTGATGAAAAGAGAACTCTTCTATTCCCTTCTATGCTTCGGAAGTGAATTACTTCCCTTGATCACTCTTTCTTTTTTAGTCAGCCATTGTTTCTCGTAGAGACTAGATCCCTGCGTAGATCTTTGTCGAATGAAGCTTCTTCACGCAACCTCAGTCTTCTTAAACTCATTCTATTCTATCCTTTTGACTAAATCATTACAATTTGTTCATATTTTATTCAATTCAAGCGGATATTGTAATCGAGAATCGGTATGATCGTTTATCTTACGACATATTAAGTAATGCAAATAAAATAAAAACATAACACATATATTCTAATAAAATACTTTTAAAATAAAAATGAGAGATATACAAGAAAAATACAACTTACATATTATAGCATTAGTATATACTATATTATAATAAATACAAGAATTATAGATCTACTTAATTATTGAAAGGTTCCAACGGATAGGCTGTTTACTTCCTGTTGTCCAGAAAAAAACAGAAGTTGACCACGGGACTACTAACATATAATATATGATAATTATATACTTTAAATGAAAGGCATATAAAACTATGGGAACATTGATGTTGAACACTGGATGAAAAAAATGTCAGACTAAAAAAAACACGGTTAGATAAAACATTTATTTGTATTTTTTGTGATTTGGGATGAATATCTGAGTCGATAACGAACACTTGAAAAAATCAACACCGAGAACACCAGATGGCGCGTGAATGTCGTGCCCATGGGAGAGAACTGATCATTTGTATACGAGCACCAAAAATAAACACACAAAACATAATTGGAGTGGATACAGGAACATTTTATAAATATTTTGATGGTCGCCAGAACAATTGTATGCGAGTAATAAAACACAGCTTTTTAGTGAAATGGTGTGAATCCGTGCTTCCATACATTTGATGTGGCTTAAATTAAATTAAAATGTCTTTCATCATAGCTCTAGTCTCATACTATTGAGCCATTACAATTGGTTGATGTTATGAAATGTATATTTACAATCTTAAAATTCTAAATCTAATTTATATATATATATATATATATATATGTGTGTATAGTTAGGTATGAAAATATATTTATTACAATTAAGTTGTTTAAGCTCTGTTTAAGTAAAGTCGAGAAAAGCTATACACAATATATTACATTACACAATATTAGACGTGCATACCTGAAATAACAATATATATATATATATATATATATATATATATATATATATATATATATATATAATGATATATGTGTATATATAGTATTTAATTTATATATTTCTTATTATAATCTGTGAATGTTTTTCTATTATGAGTTGACAATATCGGCCAATACACATTCTATTTTTAATTCTTATTAACCCTATTTCCATACATACTAGTTTGCTTAAAATTCAAAACTTCGATCTCAACGACCATGTTTCTATAAATAGAAACATGGTCGAGGTCAGGCCAACTCTAAGACATGTCGAGATCGACTAAGTGACTAGAGGTTTGATCGGGTACTGACAATAGCATCTGATGATCCCAACCGGGTAAAATAAATTATAGTGCAACAAATTTTAAAATGTTTGAGTTTTTCCTTTTTTAATTTATTCTTGATCTTCATATGCATTGAGTTCTTCTACTTAAAATCTAGTATACAAAACACTTCATCCTTCACGGACCCAACATAATATGAAGAGATATACCTGTATGCATGTATCTAAGTAGGTTAGGGCGTGTTCTCATTAAGGTTTATGCCCAATGCTGAGTATATGTTGGAAAAAGGGTTAGGGTTTATTGAATTGCGTCATTTCACAAAGATTGAAGAAACTATAATATGGGGGAAATGTATTGAAAATATGGCGATAATGATGGATGACAGGAGTCTTATACTACATTTTATGAATACTTTCCTACCAAAATAATCGTAGTTTCCTTTTGTATGACCTTCTCAGAGACACTAATACCGGTTCTGAGGATGGTATAAAAACTAAAATCCCGAAATAACTGTATGGCAATTAAGCTACATATGGCATGATGCGTATACACCAGCGTTCAATTCTGGATGTGGCTTGCTTGAGGCTTTTGGCGATTTCGAGAGAAGTGGTCGGTGGTCAGTTGTGATGATTAATCTCGACCCATACAGATATAGGTGAAATGTTCAGCAGCGTATAAAACGGCTAGCATCTCTCCCTGCCCCTCTCTCTCTTTCTCTCTCTCTCTTTCAGTGTGACTACTGCTTTTCCACATCTGCGATGGCATGGCTGGCGTAACACAGTAGCATTGACCCTCACACAACGGGCTCGCGTCTACAATGATATTTGCCTCCTACTTTTGGTTAAAGTAGTTTAAATCCAGCTTCCTTCAACTGGCTCACTGCCCTTTTTTTCTGTCTCCGACCACCTCCATTCTGTGTCTTTTCTCGTGAGTTTTCGGAGTGGCTCAGTGACAGTGACCTTATGTGGGATGAACATTGCCACGTATTAGACCATGCCCAGTAATGAGCGGACTTCGCCAACGTTGATGGACTATTTACAGTGTCCGAAGGTGAGCTGTTTTACTAAGAAAAGGCATCTTTCCCTGTTTAGCCTGGCCCCGGCATTCTGTAGACACTCCAGCGTGGACCTCAAACTGGCATTATGTGAGGCTTAATCACGTCCATAGACGATGATGTCGTAATAGATATATTTAGTCCTGGAATGCCTCAAGAGATCGACAGTAACCTTTTAATATATCTTTGAGGCAGCAT
This sequence comes from Sepiola atlantica, assembly GCA_963556195.1. Taxonomy (NCBI): domain Eukaryota; kingdom Metazoa; phylum Mollusca; class Cephalopoda; order Sepiida; family Sepiolidae; genus Sepiola; species Sepiola atlantica. Next base: position 68,307,812 of record OY744537.1, on the reverse strand, counting down.
TTACTCCAAAAAGTTTTTTTTTTGTACCAGAATAGTCCAGCATGTGTGGTGAATGTGGTGGTATATCTGTTGCACTCCGCTAGCTCTAATTTGTGGTAAAAGCTCGACAGGTCAAGTTCGATAAACACTCATGAGTTGAATAAATCCGCAAACAAGTCGTCCACTATCGGCATGGGTATTTGCCTCTTTGAATTGCTTCATTTGCTTTTTGCATGTCTATGCAAATTCGTAAACCACTCGTTTTTTTTTGGGGGGGGGGGAGGGGGGCTATCTTTACGGGACTTACACAGGGGGGTAGGCCGAGTAATATTCTCAATCACGTCCATTTCTTAAGCGTTTAAGTTATTACTTGACGGCCTTCCTCACATGGTAAGATATCCTACGATGTCGCTGTGTTACCGATGGGACCGAAGTGTTGATGTGTAACTTAATGTTTCCCATCTTTCCCTCGAATAGTGAGGGGAATTTGTCAGAGATATATGATGTCACACGAAACGTGAAATTAAAAGTTTTCATACCCAGTTCCTCGGCAGAGTGGGCACTAAGAAGATTTGTAGTTCATACCCGAACAAACGGTCTTCATGATCGACGACAAACATTCTCGCCCTGCATCATTATCCTTTAAATTTAATCAGAGCGGTAATGAATCCACGTACGAGCATGACTTGTTTGGATCGATACACAAATATCTGCGGTGCTGTGTTATGTATTGTCGTACTGTGCTGAAGACCGTCGTACGTGCGTCCAGAAATTATGTTTACACAGGCACCGGTGTCAAAAAGGCCACTGAGGTGCCATTAACAAAAATGGTGGCTGTGGGCGTTCTTATGTACGTGGGAATTATCACTGTGAACACAGGATTACCACTCGACATAGAAGAGTGTTAAATTTCATTTTGATACGAGTATAACATTTGTCTTACCGACTTTTAGTTGTAGACTTTGGCGAAATGATTTCTTTTTTCAGCAGTTCCTACATTCATGTCTCTTGCTGGGTATCCACAGTAGTGGAAAATATGACCGTCATCTTTGTTTAGTTTTCAACGTAATCGGTGTAAAATGGTGACTACTATTTTGCGTGTATCCGTGGTAGCATTCGTTGTTGGAGTAATTGGAGTGTTTACTAACTTTTTTTCTGCGTGTGTACCGCTTGTGTCTTTTGTTGTTTAAGTGGATGGAAAGTTCATGGATCTCTTGTTATTCTATGTCTACAGCACGTGTGTTTGCAAGCTCAATGGCCCTCGTTTGGTCAAGTGTTTGCTTGAGCGTAAAGTTATCTCTCAGCGCTCTTCTTCTAAATTTAGAGGACGAACAGCGTTGTACTATCTAGACCAGTAGTTTTTCGTCCCTATCTGGAAAGGCACACGTGAATGCTAAAGTTCTTAGTCTAGCATCGTAGGAATCTATAGTTCTGTCCGCATTTTACGTTGCACGTCGATGTGTAATTTTGAGGTGTGAAATAACCAATCAGTGACTTCTTTGTGGTTTCATATGTGTTCCGTACTATTGATCCATCTTTTGATTCGACAGTCGCGGCGACGACTTTCTGTATGTCCGTGAAATTGTGGAAATATCGAAAACTTCGTCTCCGGCGTAGTGGAGCAGGCTGGCCTTACGCTTGTGTCTATATTCAAAGCAATGAATAGATTCTCAAGCTTGTCCAACACTTTTGCCAGCGGTTTTTAATTGTATTCTGGTCAGAGTTGGCGCTAAAACTTGAAACTTTGAGTAGTCTGTTAGGAGTCATTCTCTCTGTTCTTGTGAATATTTTATTTGTTTAGTTTCGTTTCTTTTATTGTAAGCACACCACGTAACCCCTATGCCACCACCAGATGTAAAATAGTATTAATCACTCTGCTCGTGAGCTGAAACATACATGCAAAGTACAAACAGAAGCAAACAAGAAACACGAAAGACAAAATACGTTGTTACCACTGGGATCGCCGGACTCATAAAGAACAGAGCAGCGTTCGGCATGTGTATTTATATATGATTCCATACAAGGGGAGACCCCCTTTATCATCAAATGAAATCAGGGCAGCCCTATAATTAGGAGATAATCAATACATTACCCCTCTGATTATTATGAAATCGATATAATAGGTAGTTGACATAAAACTATATAATAAATAAAATCAATGTTTCTTCTATTTCATTGAACATTATAGATTGTGAACAACACCTTTATATTCTAACCCGTGCCGCCAGCGATGTATGCCAATTCTTGATGCGTGTTTCCATAAAATATGCGTTCATTTCGTTCCCTTTCAAAATGTCTTACATATTTCCGGGGTTAAGCCGCCTCTGGCAACACAATCATTAACAGAAAAGTCGAAGACACTTTCACTCTTTTACTAATATCTACCAACAGCCTCTATAATAACCGGGGACTGTCATTCATGAGAGTATATTTTTGAAACGCACTGTTTGGGTTTTAATTTTTACGCTACTATTTCACTCTTTAATCTACTGTTAGTAGAGCGGTTTAGCTCGAAATTTGAAAAGGATTCTACATTTTGTGATACAAGTATCAAATTTGACACAAATGTATATTGATATATGGCGAATATTTTCAGATATTGAGCAACTAGGAATGATCCTTTCATGTCCGTCATATATGAATTGATATTGGCCGCGATTTGAAATCTACATTTCCGATTATATTTTGGTCTAATGCTGCTACTGACACGAGTCTGGTGTCTAAATGTATGTTTTGGGGGCCAATAAATATAATGGTAACAATCTGCATCGACTATTTTGTACCAATGACCCGCTTTATTTGATTTCAAAATAGCCGCCTTTTGAAATTTACATTTGCGATTATCTTTAGGTGTAATGTTGCTATTCACTAGATTCTTGTGAACAAATGTATGTTTTTGGAGAAAAGGAATTCGATGGTTACAATTTGTATTATGTATATTTATAAATTAGCTTACCTATTGGATTTTAAAATGGCTGCCACTTGAATTATACATGTGCAATTACCTGTGGGTCAAATATTTCCATAGTACATGCTAAATAAAAAATCCATTTTTCAAAATAACATCCGTTATTACAGTACTCCACTTAATTAATGAGAGATATATATTCATTATCATGTATTTTTGACACGACAACATTTTACTCAAAGTCCGTGAAGTAAAAATTGTTTTGACAAGTTTTAGTTATTGATTAGATTATGTGTTGTTCTAGGTTTGATATGGCACCTTTCATAAGAGAGTTGGTTGATTAATCTTCTCCATTCCTTCAATCAATATCACAAAATGATCAAATCGGGCTTACGTCTGAATATCCATGAAAAGCGTGTGAACATTAACACAAAATAACGTAAACTTCTCAAAACTAGCTTTTCTGTATAACTCTAAATAAAAAATATCAATTTACTTCAACTACTAATTTTTAGTTTTGTACTTTTGATGCATGTCTTAAGTCATTAAATATCTAAGTTAAAATCATGACATGCTATGGTGTAAGGTTGGGTGTGTACTGATATTTTACAATAGGCTGGTATTTGTGACTAGGTATACATCGGTACAGAAGATATGTGTACATAAACAGTGTCATGTTTACCAGTTCAGCACTACCACAAATAAATGAATGTAGTTGACTCATCTTCATGTACAGCCCCTTTCACACACACAGAGGGCTGTGTACTTAGGGGCAGCCTTCACGGACTCAGCGTCTCATACACCCTTTCTGGCACTTGCAAGAAACCAGCTCAATGCAAGTGTGACCTTCCTCATGTAGCCTGGTTCAGTATGCTGTGTATTGCCCACCAGTCATTGACCAACACCAGTTGGTAAATGGTGGGAGTTCTGGTGCTGGTAGCAGTATTAAACTCCACACATGCCCACCTTGATATACTCTCTCTTGACATGTTCATCTAAAGCTGCCTTCGTTAGCGGGATCATTGTTGTTCTTTGTGACACATTTTCTTCTGGTCTGGTTAATGTTCGTGCATTTGCTGGTTCGATCATACAACAGGATCACAAACCTCTCGATGATGCACATTGCATCATTTGGTATGTCATTTGGTGCGGAGGACAGCTGCATCAGTGCCTTAGTTAACCCTAGAAGTACTGCCCAAACTGTCCAGGCAATCTTCTTGCCATGTCTAACAAAGCTTGACACAGTATCGCATCAAGTTAGAGCGTGGAACATTGGCAGTGCACAAGTTTTCTCTGGATTCATTCCAGCTACTTTTTCATGTGCTGCTAGGTATCGGAAACTTAGGCCTATTCCGAATGCCAGCCATAGTTTGTCTTCTGGTTGCAATTCCTGTGCCACGGACACTGCCATCACCACAACATCGGGGCAAGATAGACTGCATTACTATCACTGCACGGTTGTAAAGTCCTATCAAGCACTGCGGGTGATACTGGGCGTCCAACGCAACCATGTCCCCAACACTGAGACGGCCAAGCAGTTCTGTACTACCAAGAACGTTTGCACAGACACGGACCCGTCTGTCAATTTCGAATGTTGCCACTTTCCGATGACTATTAGTCTTCGAAGGTTGTCCACAGAAGAAACAAATTTCTGGAACATTCTCTGTACTCGAACGTTGACGCGCCCTTGTGCTTTTGCATCAAGATTGTTGCTCATCGCTCTGACTTTCTTTCCTGAGTGCTCTCTTCTCTGCTCTCTGTAGTTTGGTGTTGTTGTACTGGAGCTTGCACGTATAGTGGTGTTGTGCACCGTCTGCAACCATCGCAGCTTCAATGGCACCCCCATCATCAAGTATTTCCGATTGGAGTGATCCTGGAAGCTCTCCAAGTTCATTGAATTTGATCAAGTTCTCTGTCAGTGAACTGTATCCACTACAATGTATTTTCTCTTAGATTATTCAGGTTTGGTCAATGTCTCAATCTTGTCTTCTTGACATATGATGTATAACCCTAGTCAGTTGTGGTGAGGTGTTTTGATGTTGATGAAGTTCGCTCAGCATGAGCTAGTGTGAACTTTTTGGGCACGGTGATCCAACTGTCTTTAGAAGTACAACCAGCATCGTCAGGTCTGCATGGATCACGATGAACCTGGAAAGACACAATGTAGCATTTCTGTAATCATAAATGCCATGCAAACTCCTACCACAACTACACTCTTAAAAATTCCGTGTCAGACCCAGAAAAGGATCAGTTGGAGCCAAACTCCATTCCGGATCAAAGATGACTCGGAAAAAAGTTATATTTGACACAAAATAGGTCAGATTTGACCCAGAAATGGTCATAGTTATTATTCTTCATTCTGTGTCATTTTTACCCGAAATAGAGTTTGGCCCCAACTGATCCTTTTCCAGGTCATTCAATATGACAGAAAATTAATAAAGATACGCAATGCAGCTTATTACCATTGGATGCATTGCCTTTCCCAATCATACATTTAAACACAAGAATCAAGTCAATAGTTCTATTAAAGCGAAAGGTAATCGCAAATGTAGATTTTAAATGGCGGCCATTTTGAAATCCAACATGGCGGCGCATTGCTAAAAGGTACAAAATGCAGATTGTTATCATTGGATTCCTTGGCCCCAAAACATACATTTAGACACTAGAATCGAGTCAAAAGCAGCATTATACCTACTGATAATCGAAAATTAAGATTTCAAATGGCGGCCATTTTGAAATGGTAAAAAAAACGCAATGCATATTGTTACCAGGCGATTCCTTGTACCCCAAAACCTCCATTTAGACACCAGAATCGAGTCAATAGCAATTTTAGATCCACAGATAAGAGCAAATGTAGATTTCAAATAGCGGCCATTTTGAATTCAAAACGGCGGACATTAATAGTGAAATCCGAGTGGCTTGATATCTTAAAATGTTTTCCATGTTTCAATGTACATTTGTGCCAAATGTGTTGCTTGTATCACAAAATTCACAATAGGTTAGCTATGCTGCCCCACTCTATGCATTTCCAACCTAAATAAAAGACGTTCCCTGGAAATAGACTTGCATATACATGTTTACACATTCTAGATTCGCATGTCGAAAACGCAGTCAATAAAATACGCAGAATATTAATTTCTGTTAACTTATTTTTCTGAATCACATAATTTATGTGACACCAAGAATATTAACAATTTATTTTAGTTCATTATTTTCAAGTTACATCTGATTGATTTTCTTGAATAGCCGCTAAAACTATGGAAGCTGTATTCCAGAATATCGATCGAATTATCTGAATCGCTATTAACAGACAATGGCAGCCAAAGTCGAACGTTTCAAAATGGCGACTTTTTCCGGATGTGTGATGTGTTTATTTTGAATTTTTGGACTTCACATAACTTGTTTCTAGCATTAACAAATAGACGCATTATTTCAAGAACTGTCACCTTTAACAATTTGTGTTGGTCTTTGCTTTGATAGAAACCATCGTTTGATTTAGGTAAAATAATATTTTTATGAAAAATGCTCAATCCCATTTCACTCAAAATATTTTAAATATGAAACAGGAATTATTCAGGCTAATTCTTATATTGTTTCTGTTATTGGAAAGACATGGGTACAGCCTTCAAAAGAAAGGTTTGCTACCAGTCAAACGTAACCCTTATTAAGGGTAGCTTTTGCCTTCTTTGGTAGGTAAGTAAATTGAGACTTTAACTAAAAAACAAATAATTATTTTCAAATTGAAAACGAGAGATATTGTTCGCATATAAATTTAACGTGAACAGATCCCCAACTTTTAGACCATTAAACAAGTAGAATCTAATTTAAGGGGCCGAGTTTTTAGGGTTTAAAAAAAAATGAAACATTTCTAGACTCAAGTAAAATAAGTTGTTTAAGAGAAATTCTGAAACATATTTTAATCAAACTAATTTTAATGACTGAAATAGGAATTATCCACATTAAATCTGCTATATATGTCTGTAATCAGTTAGAGGTGGTGACATCCTTCAAAACTTATATTTGTTTGTTTCCAGTCCATAAGCGCCCTTATTAGAGGTAGCCTTTGCCTTCTTGGAAAGGCAAGTAAATAAGGATTCTAGCTCATTAGCATGTAGTGTTTTTCAAGCAATTCCGTCTCAAAGAGATTTTGAGATAGACTGTTTTCACATTTTTTTTTCGAGCATCGTTCTCTTTCAGCAGTTTAACATTTGTAAAAAAATGTTGTTAGGTAAGGGTTGCAAAATGTGGTATCATCCTCGTCTGCCCCCCCCCAAAGAATGAGATTCTACTATTGTAGGTAATTAAGTATGCACACCATGAAACACTTGGCAGCAAGAATATGAACAATAAGTATTTACAATTTAGAGTGGAGGATCAGTATCACATATTCATTTCGACTGAGATAACCCCGCATTTCAAGGATATTCTAACTTTTAAGGGCAATTAACCGTGTTACCAGTAAACCCTTTGTCTAAGTGACAACGTCATAGAACTACATGTAATTGTCTAAACAATACAATCACGTCACACCATAACGCCAACTAATTATAGCCTAAAAATAGTCGATAACTGCCCTCAATCCCTTAGAAAAACGGAAATGGGTGATCATTTAACATTTAATTTATATACAACACTGATAACCAACTCTCATGTTTTTAATAATTGATTTCTTTGAGGGGGCACTACTTTTACTTATATCCGTAAAGTTTTTACAAGTGTCGACAGAGTTTGGCAATCAATGTAATTTCCCAACAAGTCCGGTGGAAAGTACCTACCCCCCAAAACGAAATTTATTTGACATGGATTTCGTGGGGTCTGCGTTCGCGCTTAACAAGCACAAGTAGCAAATAATAAACTTGTTCAACGTTGAGGCCTGGAATTTCTTAAATTACTATACTTTTCCAGGTAACGCAAAAATACGGGTTTCTCTTTGTAATAAAAATTTTCGACAATTTCAGTGTTTTTAGAGTATTTAAAAAAGATTTTAGAGGATCTAATATAGACACAACCTCCGATTTGGTTATTCAATTGTTTGAGATTTGCAATACATTTTATTAATCGTCATATGACACCTATTAAACTAGAATCCCTGAATTGCAATGTCTTCTGAAGAGCTTTTAAGCTTAAGCTTTAACATTTGTACATTTTCCGGAATCAAAATCAAAATTGAAATAAAGATTGGTGACAAATGTTTAGTATCAGTATAGTTTGATTTTATAGTCATTGTAAGCGGACAGAAATGTCGCGCGTAACTGTTTTGTACAGAGTACTAAATTAACCCGATCTGAGACGAGTATTCTTCTAACATATATATATATATATATATATATATATATATATATATATATACATATACGTATACGTATATATGAGGAATAAAAGAAACAATGTTTCAGACAAAATGTTGATTTGTTTATCCTTTATTCCATTTTTATTTTTACATATATATATATATATATATTGTATATTTGTGTACATGTACACATTTGTATACACATATTTGTATAAATATATATATATATATATATATATATATATACATATATGTGTATATTTGTATATGCAGGTAAATGTACTTACATGTTAATTGTTACTTTCTTTATGTATATGTATACATGTGTGCATGCATATATGTATACGTATATCACTATATACACATATAGAGAAAAATATAGACATGTATATATATATATTCTGTATATCTATACATATATGCGTGTGTCTGAATATCTTTATATATATATATAGATTACTATTATTATGTAAGAAACAATTTTTGAAAATACAGCGCAATGCTTCTGTGTTCTAACATCGCCCTCTTAGCTGTCAATATTTTGATCTATTATATCCCTTTCCACAAAATATACATGCCACAACCATCCTGTTTATTCCAATATTCCTAATGTTTAGTTCGTTCTTTTCTACATGGAATGTGCTAGAAATAAACAGTTTCGGCGTTGATATTGCCCGATCGATAACTATAAAGAGATGTGGCTAGACATAATCCGACTGGATACCTGTCCACAGCTGCTAACACAATTGCGAATCGCATTTCACTTCACAGCCAGACACTCGTTCCTCTATAAGATATTACAATTTTTCTTTTTGTATTTAAATTTGAAATTGGAGCCAAAAATACTTGATGCATGTATATAAATACTATATACACATATATATATATATATATATATATATATATATATATATATATATATATATATATATATATATATATATGTATGTATTAGAATATAAATGTGTTTGCATAGACTTTCTTTTTTCATAGACAAACCTTTTCAATGGAAAAAGTTCGATGATTGTAAACATATTATAACAAGGCTTATATACATAAAAAAATATAATGCTACATTTCAGTGACCAAGATTTATTCACCTTACTTTTCAAAACGGATGTTACTCTTTAAACGAAACAATACGTAAATCAACATAAGTATTTTTTTAAAATATAATAAGTAGGTGAATAAAAGTTTGATCATGTAGAATGTAGTATAAGATTGTTATATATATATATATATATATATATATAAAATAAATAAATATACACAAACGGTAAAATAAATGTTGTTTAGATGGGTATATAGCGAATAAATATGTTGTTAACATCAATGAACATATATAGCTGCTCTGAATCCTGTTACCGTGGCTCATTGAGCTTACAATAATTGGCATCGTTCCGGAATTTATAGAGAGTACGCAACTTTAAATAAACAAAACAAATATATATATATATATATATATATATATATATATATATATATATATATACTAACAGTGTTCACTCCACGTTGCCCGTTTGAAGATTGTTGTTTGGGAGGTGTATTTAAAAGAAATTGATTTACAATATAATCATGATTACAATTTTCCTTAAAGGATAATATTGAAATAGCTTTTGTAATATGAGGTCGAGTAATAAAACAACAGTTAGCGCGGTGGTGTTTAAGAGAAACTACTATTTAAAACTATTGGTAAGACGATGCCAAGTAATAAAATAACTGTTAGCGTGGTAGTGTTACTAAGCTGTGTCGCTCACATACATGTGTAAAACGGCAAATGGACATTACGAATACATTTTATTCAAAGGTGAATTATTGAAATCATAACAATGCCGATGAAATAATTATTCAAATATTGTAATTTTTATTCTCTAATGAGATGTATGCTTTGTTTGATTTGCTTTTTGGTTTATGAAACTAAAAAAATATATTTTAAAAATTGAATTTCGTTTTGTGATGAGCTTCTAATATATTTCAGTTATTTTATGTAACTAATCGATAACTGCCTCCAGAGACTCCAGATTGAATCTAAGGAAAATGTAACGCTTACTGTAAATGTTTTGAATGCTCAAACTTGTTTTTTTTAACATAGTTCACCCCAAACAAGGCAAGCGGCCACTGTAGACGTAAGGGGCTACTGAGAAAAGAAAAGGGAGAACGAAGGGGGGGGGGATCAACCCTACTTGGGATCTGCACAGCGAGATGTCTGTTTACATTAGTTTTAAACTTCTTCATGTCTGTTCTGTCGGGGAAACAGGGGGCAGGGAGAGAGTTCCAGAGGCCAGCAGTACGGGGAAAGAAGCTATTTGAGTAGAAGGCTCTACGACATCTGGGGACCTCCACAGTGAATGAATGAGATTTTGTTGATTGTCGAGTTAGTCTAGGGAATTTACGTCGAGGGGGCACCAGAGTAGCCAATTTATCGGAGCATAATCCATTGAAGTATTTGTAAAACAAGCAAAAGGATGCCACATTGTGGAGATGGGACAGAGGTTGAAGCTTGGTTGACATTGAGGGTCCAATTAGGTTGGCGATTCTTTTTTGGACCTTATCAAGGAGGGAGAGACTAGTAGATGATGCACCAGCTTAGATGTGACAACAATACTCCATGCATGGGCGAATGGTGGCTTTGTAGAGATACAGGTGTGAGGAGTTTACTAGCACGGTAGAGGGAGCCAACCTTCTTTGCGACAGCCTTGGCAATGTCTTCAATGTACTTGTTCCAATTCATGTTACCTGTGAAGGTTAGGCCGACGAGTTTGAATGATGAACTCTCAGGTAGTGTGTTATTTGCCATGACAATCGGTGGTTGAATAGGTTCCTTGTAGTTATTGAAGGAAAGGTGTTTTGTCTTTGCGGCATTAAAAGTTACCAACTATTTATGACCCCAATCCACTACAGCCTGGAGGTCATTTTCTAAAGATTCAGCCATTGCCTTGGATATGATCGCGTCTGTTTTACCAACATGGCGAGAGTAAAGTGTGGTGTCGTCAGCAAATAAACCAATCTCACACTCTACGTCATCAAAGAGCTCGTTTATGAAGATCAGGAACAGTAAAGGTCCAAGATAGATCCATGGGGTACACCAGCATTTATGTCATGTTGCTTATATGAACGGCCATCGAGGACAACCTGGATTTTTCTTTTGTCTAGGAAGCATCTAATTATATTTAGTAATTGCCCACTAATACGGTATGAGCGTATTTTCAGGAGAAGCCCTTTATGCCATACCTTGTCGAAGGCCTTGGATATATCAAGCGCTACTGCCCTAGCTTCACCTGCCTTGTCGAGTGTATGATACATACATTCCGAGATGACCGTTAGGATGTCTGCAGTAGATCGTGCTTCTCTGAATCCATACTGGCGGTCAGAAAGAAGTTTAGCATTAACTAAGTGCCGTACTATCGCCAGATTGATTAAGGATTCAAAGATTTTAGCAAAGATCGGCAGCAGACTGATTGGGCGATAGTTCTGAGGATTGGTTCTATTCCCAGAACTCTTGTAGACTGGTACTATAGAGGCAATTTTCCAGCTATCGGGGAATCAAGATTCAGCTAGACATTTATTGTAGAGTTTGGAGAGGACAGGGGTCAGTTCAGCAGAGCCTTTCTTTATTACTATTACAGGTATAAGATCAGGCCCACAAGCTTTGGAGGTGTCAAGGTTTTTTATGATGTCTCTGACCTGGGATGGGGTGATGACCAGGTTATCAAATGTGGATTCGGTCAGCAAAGGGAATTTTGGGAAGGGGTGGTTATCTGAGTCCAAAGTAGAGTTAGAAGCGAAGCGTTGGGCAAGTAGTTCAGCCTTATCAGTAGCCGTGCAAACGACATCATTGTGGTTTGATAGTGGGGGAATCGTTGATTTACCATTATTCACTACACTATTGTAGATTTTTCAGAAATCAGGAGTACCTAGTTTCTGTGACTTGATGCGTTTTTTTGTTAACTCATTATACCTTCTCTTTGCTTCACCTATCACGGCCTTGCAATTATTTCTTGACTCTATGAATTTATGTCTATTAGTAGCTGACTTATGGCGGCCGAATTTATGGAATGCTTGTTGTCTCTCAGCAATGGCAGCTGCACATTCCGAGGTGAACCATTGAGGGGAGTGAGGCTTGCTAAATAATTTTCGCATGGCGACATAGACTTCAATGCCTGCTTTGACCCATTCAGTTAATTCGTTTGCACACTGCTTGGCAGGGAGTGAGAAGGTTTCCCTCCATGGGGCGTCGCTGATGTGATCTCTGATTGACTCAAAATCAGCCTGCTCGTAGTATCTCGTTGTTTTGAGCAACGGTTCATCAGCTTTTGGACGACTTTTTAGGGTGATATGTACCATTAGTACAATGTGATCAGCATTACCAAGTGGGCTATGAGCTTTTGTCACACAAGCCTCGGGCATTGAGGTCAAGAAGAGGTCTAGAAGTGAGGCTTGTTAGTCTACTCGATCGGGGATACGGGTCGGGAAATCGACAGTCTGAGAGAGGGAGTGAGCTAAGGAGAAATTATACGTAGAGTTGCCGGCTGCGCCAGTAATGCTAGAGAATCCCAACCAGTCACGGTGGTGGCCATTAAAATCCTCAAATACATGTATCAGGGCATTCGAGTCAATTAAGAGTGCTCTATCTATGCTTACAAAGACAGGGTTTAGCAGAGTACAGTCCCGGGCCGACGGGGAACGGTATAAGAAATATAAGTAGCTGACGCTGTGATGTAAAGTCAATCTAAAGCACATGTAGTCATTGTCATCCGATTCTAGCATATGTTCTCTAGTCAGGGGGAGGGTGTTCCGAACAATGCAGATTCATTTTTTTTTAATTTTAAAATAAGACGTCATTCTCTAAGAATATTCGATTCTTTGAGATCATTCCGCAATCTGATTAAGGGTTAAATTAAATAATTTTCTCATGTGTTTAATAACTTCGTCTTATTGCAGCGTCATTTGCTTCATGTCAATTCTATAGTGAAAATTAAACACTTTAAATTATTAGTCGTTAATACGAATAATTAAAGATGTTCCCACTTGTGCTTTCTCTTAGAAAATAAGTCAAATCTTTTTAATCCGTATTTGCAAGATTTTATTCTTCCATCCGTCGGTTACATTTTTTATGCAACAACGAAATAGCGTAATCAAAAGTGTATTTCTTTGGTAATATGTACTTTATACATTTTGTATATTCAACTTCTCATTCGTCCACTCTTCTAGAATAGTTTTTGAACATATCAGCGGATCGATGAGGGTAGCATTATATTTACTCGTGTTCCGCATTATACAACGACCTACGTTAATTAAGGCCTATTTGATGACGAAATATACTTTGGTTACATGAAGGAGACATGATGAAATGTCAGGATAAATAATAGCTTTTTAAAACACTTTTAGAAAACTTGTAAACCCTCATCAAAAAAGGATAAAATAAACACGATCCAATTGATCCTAAAACTGATTTTATCAAATATTAATTAACAAAAACAACAACACCAAAAAAAAACAGAATTAATTTTTAAAAAATAAACATAACGTTGTTTCATAAATGTTAAGAAGTAACATTTTTTTTTATTGTGAACAATCTGAGATAAGAAATTCTTTTAATGGAAGTTATTAAAAAAACCTGCACAACTAAGCAATGACAATTATAATTATTTAATGTTAAAATATAAACCTATTTGTTGTATAGAAAATATAGTTTGTTCTGATGTGTTTTTAACTTTTTAAGCAGCGTACAGTCAAATACTGCAATTATGAATTCATGGAACAAATAATAAGTAAATGAATAAACAAATCTAAAACAAACGATAAGTTATTTTAAAAGTTTATATTGAAGCGGTTAGATTTCAAACTAGCTGCCAAATTTCATAAGCTAGTTTTTTTTCTGATTTACTAAGCGGTGACATAGTAAATTAATCCACTGTATCAATTTTCTGTCTGATTTTTGCGGATTTCCATTTTGATTCTTGAATATATCAATTTGTTTTCTACTTTTTTTAAAATTAAATTGTATTTTTAAAGATGATGTGTGCGGCTATATTCTATATTGAATAAGTAATTATTATAATTTTGAATTTGAAATATGTTTCATTTTGATTTTTAGTGAACATTGTTTGATTGTATGTGTTTGTTATAAAAATACTCTCCCTAAACCCTTCAAATAATCTTAAGTCTGAGTTGCAACATTTTAAATAAAGTGTTTGATTTTTTTATTTGGTTATTAATATTTGAAAAATAAAAATGTTGAAAAAGAAATCCGCAAAAATAAACCAATTTATTTTCTCCTGTCACTGCTTAGAAAATAATGCAAAACCAGTATATAATATTTGGCAGCAATTTGCAGAGCTAATGTTTTCAATATAACCGTTTAAAATAAGAACAAATATAAATTAGTTCAATTAAAATGAAAGAAAAACGATAAATAAGTTAGTTTAAATAAAAACGATACATAAGTCAGTTTAAAATGAAAAAACGATATATAAGTTAGTTTAAAATTAAAAACGATAAATAAGTTATTTTAGAATGAAAAACGATAAATAAGTCAGTTTAAAATGAAAAAAAACGATAAATAAGTAAGTTTAAAATGAAAAACGATAAATAAGTTATTTCAGAATGAAAAAAATACGATAAATAAGTTAGTTTAAAATGAAAAAAACGATAAATAAGTTAGTTTAAAATGAAAAATACGATAAATAAGTTTGTTTAAAATAAAATAAAACGATAAATAAGTTAGTTTAAAATGAAAAAAAATATGATAAATAAGTTTGTTTAAAATGCAAAAAAAACGTTAACTAAGTTAGTTTAAAATGAAAAACGATAAATAAGTTATTTTAGAATGAAAAAAAAACGATAAATAAGTAAAAAATGAAAAACAACGATAAATATTTTAGTTTACCATAAAAAAACGACTAATAAATTAGTTTAAAATGAGAGAAAACATGAGAAGAAAGATAAATAAGTAAGTAAAAATTTTTAAAAAGATAAATAAGTTAGTGTTTAATAAACTAAATAATAAAAAGTTATATTAAAATGAACACAGACGAAAAATGTAAAAAACAGAACAAATGAAATTCAAACAAATAATTTCAATACAAACAAACGATAAAATTACTAGTGTAGAAAAAACTTAAAATACTCAAACTTATAAAAAAATTCTGTTGAATAATTGGGTTGAATGTTTGAATTTTTTACTGCTATATTCGTTTTTAGCAATATCATTTTTTCTTCCCACAAAAACTATTTAACACCATTAGAAGTGCTCCAGACAAGTGCTCTTTCGATGTTGTCAATACTGTGATCCTGATTACGAGGCAACATGAAAAATATCAGAGAAGCTCTACAGCAGTTCATTTGAGGTATTCTGAAATCTTGTTAGGCGATAGTTCGCATCAAAATTTGTTTCATCCTGTTCCAACTTTGTTGATTTACAGTCTTCCATTTCTTGAATTTGTTTTTTTCCGACGACGTATTAAAGTGTTATTACGTATAACGCCGTGAACTTATCATACTTTGATTGACATTTTCGTTTTTTTGAATCCTTAGTCGCCACCTAATTTTAACGAGAAATGATAGGCGAAAATATCCAACAAATATTAAGGTAAAAATATTTGAATGATTTATTAAACACAAGCTACAAAAGTAACAGAGTAATTTACCAATCTAGCTAAACTGATTCCGATAATTCTAGAGAATTGATTATTTCTTGCTTGAACTCTCTCCCCAGAAAAGTGGAGAACATGTATAGTCATCTACAGAGGCTCTTTCGCTGTAATGGTACAATGTTATTATAAATGAGATAACAATGACGATAACGTTTGTTAGTTGCCAGGCAATTAGGGTACTCAAAACTAGGCAACGAAAATAGAATGTAAATAAAAAGAGTTGATCACAACTTGAATGCAAGGCGTGATTATTTTGACCGAATTTGAATGATGAAATTCTGTGGATAAATAAACATTGATTTTGTTGTTCACAAAGGATTAAAAGAAATAAAAACAAATATCTAATAAACACGATTAGTTGATCAGATTACTGGGGAGTTTCTTTTTTAATTTGAGTTTGAAAAGCGTAGAAACGCTCTGTGATTTGCAGCGCCAGTTGGGCTTCGTTAAGTAGCATGCTACGGAGATAGATATGTGTGAAAATAAAATGTCAAGTTAACAAATTGAGTGCAGATGTCAATTTCTTTATATACTTTGCATCTTGGCAAGTTAAAACTGCGTCATTAATGACACGATTATTGAAAAATAACACTATACTCATAAGACACCCACAACTATGTTGAACCCCAATAACAAAGATGCAAAATTATTAGATTATGAAAGTCATTTTTAAGAAATTGTAATTAAAAATATGTTACCCATTTATATTTATATCTTGCAAGAAACAATACACAATACACAACCAAAAATAAAATAACTTACGAAACTAGTAACATATTTGAACATTTTTAACGTAAATAGAATTTATTCCGGGACACTAATTCTATTACCTTTCCGAAACATAAATATTATAGCTTCCATCTGGAACTGACACCCGTTTATTGTTGGTATTTAATGATCGGGCATTCACAACACGATTGTTATTTTGTAATCATCTGTTTTCCCCAGCTTTGTGTTCATTATTTGTGTCACCTGAAGATCATTGGACGACAAATTGAAGTATTCGCGATACACATGAAACATGTATTAATCTTTCTTATTTTGAAACATTTCAAGTAACGGCACATAACGTTATTTTTTCTAAGAAAATAATCGCCACGTAACTCATAATCAGTCAACCTAACATAACAATATTTCGAATAACAAAGATTTTATTCCACATTACATTAACCGAAATGTTAAGTTATGTCTACATTACAGACATTCATATTTAAACCCCGTTAAAAATGTGATTCATAGAAAATTTTACTCGGAGTAATCTGAGTTGGATCTTTCAATAGATCTTCCTGTTGAATATCGGGTTAGGTGTGGAAAAACTCAGCTGGCAGGAATTAAACTTACTTGACACAGACACGCATCTGGCCGGAACAAACAAACCACGATTGGTTGACACGGAAACACAACACTTCAGAATTTATATAATTGTTGATTGATTAAAATCACATGTAAAAGTTATACCTATCTGCCAAATGTTACATACAGAAAACATTGACAGTGAAGACGAGATCTAATAATGGGTATTTACCGGTGGATGCGTGAGTGTCCAAAATTATTATATAAGCCAATCCGAAATTTACTGACGATCGAGTTCGAGAAGCCCACCTAGTCAAGTCATGTGACTGCTCCGCCTCTCCCACTAACAACCACTCGTGCACTGCCACCGACAATAAAGATAGATCATTTATTTTTACGTCAGTGTTTGTTGTCATTCTTTAAGCATAGCAAAAATACAACATTTTTTCAGTTACATCCACAGTAAGCCATAGTTGAGATCGTTTGTTGGACCCTAGAGACCACAAATAGAATCGGAAAAAATGTGAATAATGTCATCAAATACCTAGAAAATAAATTTTAATTTTGAACTATTAATATGGCGATTTCTATAAACGCTAATCAAGAGTGTTAATTGTATATATACTAGTAAGAATATGCGATAAGAGGTCTCATAATTTGGCTCGTATATCAATACCCCACCACAAATGAGAAATGGGAGGGTTTATGTTGAAAACAGAAATAAATCCTAAACTGCTCCCCCAAAAGGAAAAGGTAATGCCTGAACTGATTGCATTATGACGAATGGACATATACTACCTTACTCGCAAATGAGTCGTCGTTCCTGGAATGATAGTCTCATGACAACAGAACAGATACTACACTACTATTCCTTAATTGAGCATTGCAATATAGTAAAACGAATTGATAACAAAATATAGAAAAGTATTCAATTAATATGAGTAATAGTATAATTTCGACTTAGGACAGACAGATGAAGAGTCTTTATTCGTAATAGATAATTCATGTGTCTCTGTGTTTCTGTATTGTTGTATTTCCGTATGCCTGGTTCTCTGTCCGAGAATGCAAATTAAAGCAAAGCCCCACACCAAGATAATACACTTTTTTTCGAGTCACATTTTACGAAAAATGCAATGCTAATATGAATTTAACATTATATTTTTTTACAATACGATGCTGGAGTTTGCATTCACACCAGAAATCCATGAACACAAATACTAAGTCTTAATCTAAATCATTTCGTTTTTGTACCTACGTTATTATCTTCAATTAAATTAAATGTGATCGCACGACTAAATATAATAATTTAAAAAAAAGATGTCGCTGTGGTGTCGAACATGAATTGAAAATAAAGAACACTTTCTTGGTCTTCGGTAGTTGTACCTCTCTTGTTCAAATACGGTACAGTACTATCGTTAGGTCTGCGCTCGCATCAGACGCCCATATAATTGAAATATGGCACACACTCCTACATAACCAGATATAAACCCAAATAACTAGACCTATTCTGACACTACATTAACCTAAGTACTTAGATAAATATGCTTTACTTTGAACAAGGTTGATACAATAATATCGTGGGTTCTGCGTTCGAGCAAGACGTCCATCGAATCCACGGCAGCCATATACAACAGATAAAGGATTCTACTGTGGAATTTCCATCGGTCTAACGAGTTATTTATTATCTTGTTAAGATAACTGATAAAAACATTATAGCAGTTATAAAATAATAATAATAGACGATAAAACGTTGTTCAGTACTGGTGTACAGTAGTACACAGACTTCTTTTTCGTACACACGTGGTTAACTTTACATTATTCGTATATCCACAGTTATGCTCTCTATTATAGGCTAGACTCATTTCATTTGAGTAGATAGTTATTGTAAGTTAATGGTTTTTCATTCAAACATGACTACTCGAATAATGAATTGGAATAGCATTTAATAAACTCCAGACTATTATTCAATGCATAACAATTACATCATCTAATAAAGTTAATTCTATCAGATGAGATTTTAACCTATTGAATATCGATAAATATTCGCTGAAAAGAAACTCGTTTCTAACGACACAATGTATTTAGTCTTTCAGGAATTGAACATTCCATTAATATGTTTGATAACACATCATGTAATGCCATTATATATATATATAGAGAGAGAGAGAGAGAAAGAGAGAGAGAGTGAGAGAGAGAGATAGATAGATAGTTAATTAGATAGATAGATAGATAGATAGATAGATAGATAGATTTAGATTTTTCACTTAGAAGATTGTATATTCAGTGAAGACCGGGATTAGGCCAATAAAATAAGCTCGATGATACTCGATTACAGGGTACAGAGCATTTATATGTGATTTTTTGAATGCTTATCAAACCATTCCGTTCAGGAGATCATTCATCACCACAAAAGACTTTTTCTTTCAAAGCTTATTTATTTATCATATATATATCCAAATGAAATTAGCAGATCATCAGGGGAATTAAGTATCTGGAGTAAGAGTTTCAACAACTGACCATACCCAATGTGGTGTTGCCTTAATTGAGGTCACTTAAGAAGAAGACAGAAGAAAATAATTATATATATATATATATATATATATATATATATATACGAGAAAGGAAGGATGAGAGTACTCCGACGTAATAGGAAATGAAAAAGGAAAAACCAAGAGATATTTGTTGATATATTCATCAACGTTTCGTATTTATTGTAAGACTTCCTCAGGATGATAATTTTAGGGAAAATGTTATGCAAGTATATCGAAATATTGGGTTGACATGATGGGTTGATAAGGAAAAGTAGTAGCCGTGGCTACTAAGAGCGCTGGACCAGGGTCCAGGCTGCAAGAAGTCAGTCAGTAGAAAAGAGTGAAATAAATATGGAAAGCTTTGAGTGGGTACATTAAGGCAGCAGTGAAAAAGGTGAGAGTGTTAGTGAATTTTCCTTAGGGGGGGGACGAATAGAGGGGGGGCTGAGGTTTTTGTCGTGGTGAGGTGTGGCATCGATTTTAAGGGACTAGGAAAAGAGGAGGGAAGGGGGAACTATATGTGTTTGGTATGTAGGTGGTATCATAGTTTTAGAAAAATATGTGCAGAAATGAAGATAACTTAGAAAATAGGCGGAGGTGGGTAAGAGTACGTAATAAGTTAGGTACGTTTATATATCTGTATGAAAAGTATTCACTCTTAAAATAATACCGTGATCATTATGAATTTGGGAACACAGCTGATAGACGTACAGCCTCTGTATTTGGGCCACATTTATTTTACTTTTGTTGCTTTCATAGCAGTTAAAAAGAAAGCAGTATCTCTTCATGAAAAGTCAGACATCTTCGATGTTGGTGAATTCCTAACAATAGGTATACACACTAACTGATAAATATTCACCACATTTCAATTTCTTTGGTCTTTTTTCAGATCTTAGAGGGGGTGTATATAAGCACAACCTCCCATCTGAAAATTCAAATAATTTAGATTTGCATAGCTATCACTTACCAATTAAACATGATTTTAACTTGAGGTGATATAAAAACGGCTGTTTCGTGTTCACTTACCGAATCGTGTAGGGGGCTCAGGTTCGTGATAGCCTATCGATAAAATCACTCAAGCGTTGATGGTAGTTTATGAGGTTTATAATCAGAAATACACAATCACTAAGAGACTAGGTACTTGCGTGCGCGCGAGGGAGAAAGATATACATGTATACACACACAGACACACACCTACACACACACACATATATATATATAAGTATATATATATATATATATATATATATATATATATATATATATATATATATATATATATATATATATATATTGTGTGTGTATTTAGGCAGCATTTTCTCATTTATGCAAAGATTGTTAAAAACAACATAATTCGTCCAATTAATTATACCTTTTTTATTTTTTTTATTTTTCTGATGACCTTTTTTGTATTAAAATTTAAAAAATAATAAATGTTCCATAGGTTTCACGAACGTTTTCAATTCTTTGTCAAATCATCCTCAGGTTGCAAAAGCAATTTAAAAAAAAATAAAATACTGGAAGCTATCTACATAAAAACACAATAACGTAAAATGAAACCAGTGGTAACATTTTAAAATGCTTTACGTAATGCGATTTTGTTCTGTGATTCCATCCAGCGTTGCTGAATTTTAATCGTCAACGACTTCCTGAAACAATGCGAAACACGTTATCTGCTAGTTTCTCCGTTGTCTTTACAAAAATCTCTTCTTTCTCCAACTTTTTTCTTCATTAGCTTTTGACACCTGAAAATGATTCGACGAAGATTCAAAAACGTTCGTGAAAACTGTGAAACCTATGGAGCCTTTATTGTTATTTTTTTATTTTAATACAAAAATACAGCCAGAGAAATCGAAATAAATACAAATAACAAAACAGACGAATGTTATCTGTTATTATAACAATAATTGCACACACACACACACACACACACACATACATAGAAAACGCTAACTTTTACCATTATCTGCTTTAAGAGTCGCCAGGAAGATACAGAATGTCTCTCTTCGCCAATCACGTGATATTCTTTAACTACCATTGTGCAGTTTTCTCTGACCGATTAGGTGTCACCCAAAAATGTTTTCCATTCAAATAACTGTTTTCGTTATGTAACATGGCTCTATCTAACTTATTTATTTACAACATTCCAATGAGATTATAGCCACTACGATTGCTATTCTGTTAATAGAGAAGAAAAAGATATAAAATTAGAAGACTCGAGACCGTCACTATGAGATTTTATGAAAAAAAAGAAACAACACACGAACAGGAGCAATTCCAAAATGGAAAAATGCCTATCCATAACACAGATATATGTCACTGTAGTGGCCAATATACCATATACAATGCGACAAATGCAAATCTGTTCAGATCTGTAGTACGGGTTATAGATTTAACATCCGTATAAAAGAACACCTCAAAACATATGCATCGTCACTTAGCAAACACTTATAAATGTAAAAACGTATATAAAGACAGAATTGTACTCTCAAAGTTATTGATATAAATGTTTGAAACCTTAGAATTAAGGAAGTGATGGTTATAGCTAAACTATTCCCATAAATTAATAACAGATTATAACTCAACACAAAATCTGTAATTTAACAGACTCATTCACACACATTAACCTTCTTTCTGAAATGTGTAATAAAATATTTAAATTATTGTCCGAATAATCCAAATAGTTTATTACTGTTTTCATCCTGGATTTTATTCTCACACTTTCCCGGCTTATGTAACCTCCGTTTTTTTTCAGGTACGTCTTACCGAACTCGGGAATTTTTATGTCGAGCTCGGGAATCTGTGCGGAATTTATTTAATTTACTAGAGTCGATTGTTATCGTTTCGTCTACCATTGCCATCTAGAAGACTTTATTTATTCAGAAAACGAAACGTGTTCACGAATCCCAATATGTATTGGTTTATTAAAACACGTTCACTAAATCAAAGTTTACTTACATCAAATATTCTCAGTAGTCTTATCTCGTGTTGTATCTTAACGCGCCGGCGCTGCCGTCATCATCTGCATTTCGCCGTCATCATCATCATCATCATCATCATCATCATCATCATCATCATCATCATCATCATCATCATCGTAGCTGTGACTGTAATCAAGAACATTTCATGCACAGAAATAAAAGGCGATACGACGAAGAGATTAAATGGGTCTTTAATTTGGAAAGAAATTCTCATCATACGAATAAAAGTCACACATTAGTATTAGGTTGGTGCAAAAACAATGGCGTTTTTGACGTTTAACTTCAAAAGACCGTAACGTCTTTTATACCAAACTTCATTAATCAAAATAAGAACCATTAGAATCAACACATTTTTTCCAATGGGAAACACGTTTACTTATTCCATTATCATAAACATCCGGAGTTCTGGAAGCGATGAACTCATTGAATGCCGATTCGGCATAATCTCGGCTTTTGAAGCATTTCTCGCGCGGGAAGTTGTCGAGATGCTTGAAAAAGTGATAACTAGTGGGCGAGAGGTCCGGTGAATATGGGGATGAGGCAGAGTCTCGTAACTTAATTCGTTCAGCTTCTGCAGGGTCAGTTGTGCAACATGCGGGCGAGCGTTGTCATGGAGGAGAATTGGTCCCTGCATATTGACCAATCTCGGGCGCATACGTTTAAGCTTCTGGTGCATTTAGTCAATTTGTTGGCAGTACTTCTCCGCCGTATCCGTTTCGCCCAGATTCAAGCACCTGTGATGGATGAGACCGGTCGCAGGCACACCAAACAGTCACCACAATCTTTGTTGGTGCAATTTCGGCTTCGGGAAGTATTTTGGAGCTTCGCCGGCATCCAACCACTCTGCCGAACGTCGCCGATTGTCATATAGGATCCACTTCTCATCACACGTCACAATTCGTTTGAGAAACGGGTAGTTTCTGTTGCGCAGCAAGAGCATAGAAGACACCTCAAAACGATGATTTTTTTGATTATCGTTCAATTCGTGTGGCACCCATTTATCCAGCTGTATTGACTTCCTTATTTGCTTCAAATGGCGAACGACTGTTGAGTCGTCGAACTCGAGTTCATCAGCAACTACTCGTGTGGTTTTGCGAGGGTCGGCTTCAATTAAGGCTTTCAGATCTTCGTTATCCACCGCAGTCGGCCGGTCTTGACCGTCTTTATTTTCGAGGCTCTCGTCACCATTGCGAAATTTCTTCAACCACCTTTGTGTCGTACGTTCGTTAGTGGTTCCTGAGCCAAACGCATCATTGATGTCACGAGCTGTCTCGGCAGTTTTCGGCCTACTTTGAACTGAAACAAGAATATTGTGCGGATTTCAATTTTGCCCATGCTGTCGAAAAGCCTGCAAAAACAATAAATGAAGAGATTAAAAATGGAAACGAATGACACGATTCGATAGAGCGAGAAACGCGCTTTAAAATGACTTTTAACAACGCTATATTTCTCAATAAATTCATTCAGAAGACATATATAAATATAACATATGTGAGAAAACGCCATTGTTTTTGTGCCAACCTAATATTTAATGGAAAGAGACCAAAAATGTGCTTCTAACAGTAATAGAATGGCATATAAGTGACGCTATCAATTTTTCAAAGATTAAATTCTCATTTTTCGTTTTTTTAATTACATCATGACTTCGCGTCTGCTCATCACTGCTTCCGAAAACTGAATGCCGAAGGAAAAACGTCCAACTTTATTTCACACGGTATCGTGACGTCACTGTTTCAAGAGGACACTGAATATTTATGTCTGACCTTTCCTTGAAGCCACAACTTGAATCGAACTCGCAGTTAATGCTGCTAACACTTTAGTCCTGAGAGCAGACTTGTTTTCTTTCAGATTTCCGTATCAAGTAACTTGCACTGGCCCATCTAGAACCTACATCCATACTAGCTGATATAATCGTTCTTCACATACGTCCATCCATTATGCAACAGTAATTGTATTCTTAGTATCGCCCGTCCGTATGATTGAATGCCTTACATACAGAAGACTGTCGCTTACAGCTGATTATTACTTAGAACTTATATCCGTGGCACTACGCGTCCTTGTGGGCAATTTTACTATAATATTTGAAGCATTAAACCTATTCTTGTTATAGATGCGTAGTAAAATGTGGGAGGTAACATCGTTCGAAACTCTGTGAGAAATAACAACTAAAATGAAAACAGTAGTCTTAATAATCAAAAGAATGCAAAGTATCAATCGTCAACTAAAAACAATAACGTGGCAGATTCTGGTTAGTTTCAAACATATTAGGACATTTACGACTTCTAAGAAGAGTTACACAGATCGTCTCTATTTCAAACAGGGTGTTTCGGAATAGCGTACACAATTACAACAAACACGCAAACAAAAACAAAAGAAATTTTGATTACATTTTCTATTACTTTGAAGAAGAAATTTATCCCGAAATATTTGAAACTTAAAATATCTCGCCATCTCTTCTTCCGACAGCAATTCTTCCCAAAATGCTAAATGACGCTAAGAAAGCTTCATTGGATCAGTGACCTTTCTCGGTCTACAAAAGTGCTATATCTAAAATTTGAGGAGCGTTCCACTTTTGGCAATTTGCGAATTGGTTTGGAGTGCCGTGGGGGCAGATCCGCACCTGGTATCGTTGCTTGAGTGGTGGTTGGACGACGCTTTAAAAAGGATCATATGGGGTTTAATCATAGAACACCACGGGTGGAATCCTTTTCTCACCAGCACAAACAAGAGTAAATACGACTGATAAGGAAATATTACATTCCATAGAATTCAACAAAATGTGAGTGAAAGGTGCGTGTTAGTGCATACGAGTATGAGCTATACGTGAATATTTGTTTCCTGTTTGAGCAGGGCGAATTTAGTCTACGATTCGGTTGGAATTCAGCCCGGTTAAGTTAGATATTGTGTATAGCTAGTTGTGTTTCCATTGTAATTTTGGTGTGAGTATTCCTAGGAAGTTTTTCAATCTCTTATTACATTTTAAACACGACCGTTTCTTTTGCATTTTGGAAGAACAGTAACCGCTCCCAAACTTAACATCCTGTCGTTTACTCCAATATCTTAGTATTTCATTCACATTTAGATATTTACCTAAATAAAAATGGAATACGGTACGCATTCTACACTTAGGGCGTTTTGGGATAGTTTTACTAACCCACACCCGATTTTATTTTGTTCAATTTATTCATTATTTTTATTTCCATTCTGGCTTTATATTTTTGTCCTACTAACTATCATTAGAGTATTTTTAAAATACAAGTGAATTCATCATTTTGACATACTTCAAG
This sequence comes from Sepiola atlantica, assembly GCA_963556195.1. NCBI lineage: Eukaryota > Metazoa > Mollusca > Cephalopoda > Sepiida > Sepiolidae > Sepiola > Sepiola atlantica. The sequence goes on along the minus strand of OY744537.1, from coordinate 68,281,885 downwards.
GAGGAGAAATAGTAAAACATGTTGAATTATGATGGTTATATTACGTGTAAGGAATGGTTAAGCATGTAAGGAATAGTGTATGTCCGAATGGGTGTGGTTAGCAAAGTATGACTTACCCCAGCCAGGAATGGATTCATAAAGAAACAGAACCTGAGTGAAATGGCTAGTTATAGCAAATACCTCCCATTACTTCCTGATCTCTCTGGCAGAAGAGATCACTGCTCATTTGCATGCTCATTTACATGAGTGCAATGTCACTGGCAATAAAAGGGGAATGTTTTGAAGGAAGTGAGCGACTATGAGTTGGTGATTTGACTTGGTGACTACGTTGGTGTGTACGCTGGATGAAAGACTGTTCGGAGAGATATCATTTGGCAGAGCAAGACCGTGGTAACATTTTGTTGCGATAAGGAGTACGAACACGGGGAAATCAGGAGAAAGAAAAATATAATTACAATGGGTAATGATTCTATTTAGTAAACAGAGAATATAAAAAGGATAATAACCATTCCCACTCTCTTGAACTTTTAGGCTTCCATACCCAATCGTTACAGACGTTTATTAAAGAATTGTTTTATTTATTATTGTATAACTGTTTAAATTATAGGTATGTTTTTTTAGTAGTGCAAGCTTTTTTCGTGTGTACAGGTATGTATAAAGCATGGAGCCTGATATATAACATCAACCGTACCATCACATTTGAGTGTATATGACGCTGTATTTTAATAGTGAAAGAATAGAAACATAATTTCTTAGTTAATCAATTTGACTAGCTGTACCTACTGGCCGTTCCCCAGTAGTCTATTTAATCTCAATCGTTGTGCTTCTATGTCTTTGAGTCATAGCAGTTTTTACCTATATTTTATATTTTGTTTCCAAAGAAAAGAAGATGAACAAATACAGAGTTATGTCCCTTTTTTCAAAAATAATATGTTTTTTGTTCAAACATAAGGAAGTAGGTTTCTAATGTACGAATACACAGTTACCACCCTTTCCAAAAATGGCGTTTATGCAAATAAAATCTGACTCGATGAAGTATTTTGTAGGAGGCATCAACACGAATTACATTTTATTTATTGATCCTTTCTACTTACATTTTATTGTTTCTAAAAACATGAACCAACGCTCAATAATATAAAATGGGTATTAGGAATGAAACATATTTTTTTAAGAAGTAACGTGTCGATGACAACGGACAAGAATCCGTCTAACTTTACATTATAATATACAATACCTGTTGGTTAAACGTATATTCATAAAAGATAAGGAGACACTTATTTGGGTGTTAATAGATAGATAAGGTCATTTACTCTCATCGAAGGTTTGATACCGAGCAGTTCTAATGCAATTACGTGGCATCCGGATATCCGCGATAAACTAATTGTATGCTTTGCTTTATTGAGTGGTACATTTCCCGTTGGGATTCGTGAAAGCGTTTCGTTTTCATCTATCTGACAATATAGATTATGTGAAAATCAGGATAGTTGCCAATACGTGGACATTTCAAGGGAATATTTTATAAAACAAATACTGTGACCTCACAAGTCCAATACTTTTTCAACTATGGTCAATGGCCGGACGTTTTTATTATTTACACTCTTTCATTTGGTCGACTAAAGACCGACCGAGAAAAAAACACAATATTTGATTACAAAGATTCTGTATGCGATGACGACCGTGTAAATGCAGACTGTTTCACAAATAATGCTATCCACACGTCATGGTTGAGTGGCAAATAATAATGGATTGGCAGATGGGGAGCACACAAATTGTCAACTATTTACACTATTTCATTTCGTCATCTATGCTCTAACGTAGATGATCGTCTATATATAATTACTAGAATATGTAATGTTAAAGAAAATATTTTGATGAATTGTATAGTTTCAGTCATGAAAATAGTTTCACACACACACGTGCACACATATTATAATATAAAAAAAAATGATGTCATATAGTTCACACACATATATGTGTGAGATGTTCACAATAAAGAATGATTGACGGTATTTTTGTCAATGGTATATAACTCGAAAATCAAAAGTTTCTGAAACCAAATACCGTAGAGAACATATGCCAAAGTTATGTCATCGATTTTCTAAACACACTCGCTCTCTCCTTTTATACACACACATACATACACGTATATATATATATATATATATATATATATATATATATATATATATATGTAAATATATATAAAAATTAGAACAATACCCGTATCTTGCTTCTATAGAAGCACATTCATTAAGATAGCTGACAAGATGTGCATGGCCCCTCTCTAGAAATGAAACTATTAAGTCGTTCACCGAAAGAATACCAAACAAAGTATTGAACCCGTAGAACAGAGGAATAGAACGTGAAAGATAATTACGAAGACACGCAGAGAATTAGTGAGAAATATTGCAACAAAAGGCACATATTAAAGACGAATCATAAACCATTATGTTTATTTCAATTAACCGTCGAACAGGGGTACATGATGGATGCATATTAATCTTTTTGATGTTAAAGATAGAAGGGTATACTTAATATGCGGTTAAAAACGTTTTATTTTTTAATGAAATGAAAATAATGGCAAATGACATGAATTAGTAGAATCGCAAAATTTGATTAAATCAATATATGCTAATAGGGGAGAGGATTTACTTCGCAAACGTAAATGTTATCTTAACGCATACACGCAGTTGTGCATCTCTCGTTTAATGAAATAGTTTGATTACAAAAATTGAGGAGTTTTAACATGCTATAATTTTCAATAGTATTATGACCTCCATTGCTGGCTTGTCCAGTGTTCGATAGTCAACGATAATAAACAGTTCAGTTACGAATATATAGATGTACTATTTGGTATTATTTTATTACCTGGTGTAGACAGCCATTTCATTAAGTATGGCTACTTTCACTGAAGACAAAATTTATTCAAAAAGAAGTAGTAAGAAGAGAGAAAGAACATCTTATGGGTAAGGCGTATACGCTAAAAATTAAAAAAATTAAAATAAATGTTATATTAATATAAAAACGCATCGTTGTTTAGCTTCTAAATTCATGATATATATATATATATATATATATATATATATATATATATATATATATATATATATATATATATATGAACACGTCAACGTTTGTTTCCTTCGGCTTTTTTCTATATACGATAATAACAGAAAATACATGTTAAAATATACCGTAGGTTTTTAAATGAATTATGTTTGAAGACAATTATGCTTCAATTTTTCTAATTAGATGTAATTTATAATTAACTGAGCTATTTATATATTTCTTACGTCTACCTTTCATTTTATTTTTATTTCTCTCACATACTCTCACTCTATCTTGATTGTCATATATTTTACATACGTCTATTTGTAAACACCCCATATGTAAATTAAAAGTAAAAGTAAGTGTATTTACTCCTACATAATTTTATTTTGATAATAATAATAATAATAATAATAATAATAATAATAATAATAATAATAGTAAGAAGAAGAAGACGTTATTTGGCGACGTGTTAACGAACGAACGGCGATTACAATAACAAAAAAATAATGTATTTAAAAAAAGACACTTCAATTAAGATGATTATTTATTCCCACGCAAATTTCTCTATGAAACCAAGTTATTTGGCGACGATTACCGAACGGACTGCGATTTCAATAACAAAAAAATAATACTATTTACAAAAAGACCTTTAAGTGGAGATGATTATTAACTTCAACAAAGTTATTTGGCGACTTGTTGTTTATAGTGGATCGCTCACTATTGAAATTGTTGCAGCTATTAAGTTATTTAATGATACTCATAATAATGCTAATGATTATGATAATAATAACAATTATCCCAACCGCGCATCAACTGGCATAAGGAGTTGATAATCTCGAGCAACCCATAGCGAACGCAACATCTCTAAATATAGCAAATACCTTATGGAATTCAAAGGCAGTTGTAATATAGCGGGGTTTAACTGCAGTTCATGGTGAGGATTCTGTCGTCAACTTTGGATAGCAACTCTCTTAGAGATCGTATCTCAATCAAAATACTAGGAAAAGAAAAACCTTAAAGAAAGCATTCTTCATATTATTCCAATATGACTGTTCAAAATGATCAAATCAGAAACGACGTATGTGGGTCCAGGTAAGGCGGAGGAACAAACGAGGCTTCCCAAGTCGTCATCCAGCGTAATCCCCGAAACACTAAAACTAAAACTAGAACTAATTGGACAAAGGCCTTAAATAGAATTGTGATGAAATGTTACTTGACGAGTGATCTTCCTCAGAGACGATGTAGACAGCGAATGCACCGAAGCTATAGTGCGCTGGGCCTGTTTGAATTATCATAACAAAAACATGCAGGACAAGCCCGGGTGATTGGAACTAACGAATGGTTATCTGCTATTGAAATTGAAGAACTAAAAATAGAAATTGAGAAAGAAGACTCATACGAGATTTGGGAGATAAATACACTTGATGTAGCTGGAGTAAAGTCTAGAGTAGAAACATATGATAGAACATGGAATGGCTGAAGAAGATATTAATATATCAGATTGTTTGACGAGATGCTAAGCGCTAGCAATTTAGAACAGCCGCTGAACCTGAGATTTGTCAATAGAAAAAGACTTAACACTGTCACGACCAAAGTGAATGTGCTATTGAGATTTTTATTAGTAAATAATCTTCATCGGTGTAATAAAGTTGTTAAAGCTGCTGCCAATACTGTATCAAATAAACTCGGAGTAGAACAACGGAAAAAAGAAGTAAAGAAAGATCCCTTTAGAAAGGATATAAGTAAAGTGCAATCCGTCGAAAATGGCAAACTTAAAAGTCAGAGCTCTCGTGAAATACTAATGCGTAAGTAATTGAAGAACTAAAACAGCGTGTCGTAGCAAATACTGGCAAAGTTAAACATTACAGCGATATAATTTAGCGGTATCGACAAGACAGACTGTTTTAGAACAACCAAGAACTATTTTAGGAACAACTAGAAGAAATTTAAAGAGGTAATGCTGACTTATCTAGTGCATTCTGGAAAGGCATTTGGGAAAAGGAAGCCAAGCATCAAGATGATGCAGAATGGATCAAAGATAATGCTAGAGAAGTGTCCTCTATAGTAGAACGACAAACGCATACAACCGTTGAGATGTTGAAAGAGAATGTTAAAAACTTTCAAATTTGAAAAGCACCTGGACCTGACGGAGTACAGGAATACTAGTTTAGAAACCTTCCGGCTCTTCACCGACGTCTTGTAGAAATGATAAATTGCTGTTTGACGAGAGGTAGCTTCGCTGAGCGACTAACAAAAGGTACCACAGTCTTGATCACAAAAGATAAAACAAAATGGCCTGAAGTGATAAACTTTAGACCAACCACTTGCCTCTCAGTTATGTGAAAACTTTTTACTAGCATATTGTCTGAAAGTATTTATGGTCATTTGGACCAAAATAATTTGCTGCCTGAGGAACAGAAAAGCTGCTGGCATAAAATATCAACTTCTGATCGAGAAAATGATCCTGAGTAACTGAAAGTGAAGAACTACTAACCTTGCCATTGGGTTTGTGAATTATGAGTAAGCGTTTGACATCGCCCTTCATTCATTGATACACAAATGCATAGAGATTTTCGAAATAGCCCCCAACATTCAAACAGCTTTAAAGAATAGCATGAAGAATTTGGGAAACCAATTTAACTTTAGTGGGTCTTGCATTAGATAAAAGGATAATCAGGAGAGGGACTTTCCAGGGCGATAGTCTTTCCCCTTTGCTTTTTGTCATTAGTTTGATCCCAATGACACTTCTCTTACAATGTGAAGCCAGGGTATGAACTTGGGAAAGGACTTTCTATAGTCATCCACTTACTATTCATGGATGGCCTTAAAGATTTTGGAAGGAATGAAAACTAACTTGATACCCTAATTAATACGGTTTCATTATTTAGTGACAACATACGAATGGAATTTGGCATCACTAAATGTGCTATTCTTGTTGTAAAAACGGGTAAACTTGTCGACTAAGATCTCCTTGAACAACCAACAACAGATCTGATAAAGAATGTATACAGTGAGAAGGGCTACAAATACTCTAGGATACTGGACGCAGATAAGATTAAAAATAAGGTAATGAAAAAACAGGTCACAGCTGAGTACAACAAAAGAGTAAGGATTATTCTTGAATCACACCGAACAGTTGAAATACAATCTATGCTATCAATGCAAAAGCATATACTGCTTGACTTGAATGCAGATGAACTAAAATGTTTGGATACCAAAACACGGGAAATGCTTACAATTTATGGAGCTTTTGCAAAAAAAGATACAGATTGATTGTATCTACCTAAAAAAGAAGAATGTCCGAGGTCTATTTAGTGTTGAAGATGTTGTGAATATAGAAGAACGTTGTCTATATAAATATATTTCTGAAAGTAGTGAGTGTATTTTTCGTGAAGTGAATAGAGAAGAAATACTAAGAACTGGGATGAAACAGAACCAATAGTTACAAGAGAGAGGGTTAAAATTATTTGGAAATAAACAACACAGTGTATTATTTAAGAATAGTGAATTTTAAGATAATGACAGTTAAAATTGCTTAGTAAGTAGGGAAATCAAAATATATACTGATAGCACCTTAATGGCAGCCCCGGAACAAACAACCCGCACTTGGTCCATTACATTGACAAAATTGTAGAATCACCGATATGCCGATTGCGTAATGAAAGGTAAGACACCTTAGCGCATATTGTATCTGAATACCCAATGCTAGCACAACATCAGTATAAAAAATGGAGACACGACATAGTCGCTGAGGTACTACACTGCATAAGCCAGAAGTGGTACATGGGAACGAACAGGTGGACACTTCTTTGGGGCATACTCATACAAACTGATACGGTTCTTGAACATTCCAAACCCAACTTAATCTTTCTAAACAAAAACAAGAGAACGTTCTAAATCATTGATATAGCCCACCCCTTCGATACCAGAGTGCTGTAGAAAGAACACGAATAAAAAAATATCAAGATCTAAAATCGGCATTAGTTAGACTATCGAAATGTAAAGAAGTAAAAGCGATTACTGTTGGAATTGAAACGCTTGGAACCATAACGAAATACCACCATAAATGGCTAAAACAGATTGACGATACAGTTACTTTTCCAATTCTGCAAAAGGTCTGGCTAGTATGAACAGCAAAAGTATTAAAGTACAGCTTGAATTTCTAAAGTCAAGAAAATGGGCTTGAACTTCAAAAAAGAAAACTCCAACTAAACACATGCAAAATTTTAGACTACTATGAAATAAAAATAATAATACGAATAATCATAATGTAAATATTTTTATTTTCATTTTCATTTTTCATTTTAATTTAATTTATTTTTATATATCGTTTTAATATATTATAATTTTATTTTAATTAATATTATATTTAATAAGATATTACAATTATCTTTATCCTGTGCATCATGTTGCTCATAAATTATTACTACTTTTATTTCTTTCATGACTTGATTCAATTAGTTGTGTTCTATAATCATTGTTATATTTAACTATTACTGAGTTTCTTTATCTTCACTACAAAATATTTAACGTTTCATTATGTAACGTTTACTTTATTTTATTTGTTTTCATTTTTATCGATTTTATTCATACTATTTATACTAATTATACTATATATATTATAGTATTTAAAATACACATATTTAAAATATCATAATCTATTATATAAACGTCACCTGTCTGTATGGATGTATGTATGTATGGATGTATGTATGTATGTATGTATGTATGTATGTATGTATGTATGTATGTATGTATGTATGTATGTAAAGCTTCTCCTCCGAAAGTACCCAACACACGGTCACACGGGTGACATCATTCCGACCGGCCAGCCCAGACGCGTGTAATATCTCGGAACCGGAAAAAAAAAATTGACTCTGCCGGGGTCGACTGAGCACTTTTTTCCAATGGGGGGTGGCTTTTAACTCCATTTTTCAACGTTATTTATACTAATTTGAGAAGAAAAATAATGCAAAGTCACGATAAACTAGATATGACGTCAGAGTAAGGGAGTGGCGGGTAGAAATTCACTCACACTACAACCATTTTTTTTTCTTTCTTTCTTCTTCCCCTCTCACTCCCACACTTTCTTTCTTAATTATTAATAGACGCTAATATTCCTTCCCCCCTCCCTTCCTCACTATGGCCGTTCTGTTATCCTGATATAATACTTCCAGGCATTACCTCCTCCTTTCAGGCCAAATAGGGGGGGGGGAGGGGGAATGACGGCATTCACCGATGTGAGCGCCACAGGCCAAATCTGGGGAGAGGGAGTGTCGGCATTCGGCGGTGGGGCGCCTCAGGCCAAATCTGGGGAGGGGGAATGTCGGTATTCGCCGGTATGAGCGCCCCAGGCCAAATTTGGGGAGGGGGAGTGTCGACATTCGCCGGTGTGAGCGCCTCAGGCCAAATTTGGGGGGCGCCAGGCTAAATCTGGGGAGGGGGAATGTCGGCATTCGCCGGTATGAGCGCCTCAGGCCAAATCTGGGAAGGGGGAGCGCCTCAGGCCAAATCTGGGGAGGGGGGGTCGGCATTCGCCGGTGTGAGCGCCTCAGGCCAAATTTGGGGGAGAGGAGAGTATCGGTATTCGCCGGTGGGGCGCCAGGCTAAATCTGGGGAGGGGGAATGTCGGCATTCGCCGGTATGAGCGCCTCAGGCCAAATCTGGGGAGGGGGTGTGTCGGCATTCGCCGGTATGAGCGCCTCAGGCCGAATCGGGGGGGAAATCGGTATTCGCCAGTGGGGCCTCAGGCGAAACTTGAGGAGGTGGAGTTCCAGCATTCGCAGGTGTGAACGCCTCAGGTGAAATTCAGGGGAGGGGGGGGAGTATGAGTAATCGTCGGTGAGATCACGACCTCAGCCTGTACTTTAGGGGAGAAGAAATCCCCAAAAAGGAAAAGGGATTAAAAAAAAAAATGATAATCTGATTTTTGATTCGACAGTGTAAAACCGACACCTACTGGATAGGATTAGATAATACACTTGATCTCAAGGCAAAAATGCCGAGAACAGATACTACACTTTGATCTTAGCCAAAAGGCCAGGAAAGCATCCGAAATTAAAATTTTGGGCACGATTTCTATCAGTATTTATAACGAATCTACCACAGTACAGCGGTCTATCCACTATACACTGTTTAAATTACATTAATAAATTAACAAGTAATAATAACTATGATTTTCTTTCAACAAACATTGTATAATACTATTTAACAACTTATTACATCAATTTTGAATATCAACAAATAATTTTAGACTTCCCCAGGCCGTTTTTCTCTAATTCAACATAGCTTTTAGACGCCATTTTTTTTTAACCGAAAATTACATTAATTCACTTCTGTTGGCTGCTAAGATCAAGGTGTAGTATCTGTTCCGATGGATACTGCACTCCATAGACTGGTATCGTCTTGGCCTTCGGGGCTTCATTCCGCCGGTCTATGGGTCTGTCCTGTGCAGTTCTAAGAGGTCCACACTCCCAGGCTTTGCCTCCCCTCTTTGGGGAGGAGTAAGTTTATTGCTTACTGAGGCGCCTCTACCGGGGGAATCCCGACGGGGCGGCCCAGGCAATTTTGAATGGCCAGAGTGCTAACCTTTACGGGCGCTAGCTTTACAAGGCCAACTTGAATTTATTTGTTAGAGGATAACTAAAGAATAGCGAGGATACCTAATTGATTTCAGTAGTGCTCAGGAGGCCTCCTTGATTTTCAAAGTACTCGGCGTTGTCCGGGAGAAAAGTGCTCAATATCCTAGATAGAGCTACTGTAGTGATAGGTTTGGAAAATATTTTAACGCCATCTTCGATCCCCTTTGGACTATTTTGCAGATGAAAAGGAGGGAGGATACCTAAGTAATTTCAGTAGTGCTCAGGAGGCCTCCTTGGTTTTCAAAGTACTCGGCGTTGTCCGGGAGAAAAGCGCTCAATATCCTAGATAGAGCTACTGTAGTGATAGGTTTGGAAAATATTTTAACGCCATCTTCGTTCCCCTTTGGACTATTTTGCAGATGAAAAGGAGGGAGGATACCTAAGTAATTTCAGTAGTGCTCAGGAGGCCTCCTTGATTTTCAAGGTACTCGGCGTTGTCCGGGAGAAAAGTGCTCAATATCCTAGATAGAGCTACTGTAGTGATAGGTTTGGAAAATATTTTAACGCCATCTTCGTTCCCCTTTGGACTATTTTGCAGATGAAAAGGAGGGAGGATACCTAAGTAATTTCAGTAGTGCTCAGGAGGCCTCCTTGATTTTCAAAGTACTCGGCGTTGTCCGGGAGAAAAGTGCTCAATATCCTAGATAGAGCTACTGTAGTGATAGGTTTGGAAAATATTTTAACGCCATCTTCGTTCCCCTTTGGACTATTTTGCAGATGAAAAGGAGGGAGGATACCTAAGTAATTTCAGTAGTGCTCAAGAGGCCTCCTTGATTTTCAAAGTACTCGGCGTTGTCCGGGAGAAAAGTGCTCAATATCCTAGATAGAGCTACTGTAGTGATAGGTTTGGAAAATATTTTAACGCCATCTTCGTTCCCCTTTGGACTATTTTGCAGATGAAAAGGAGGGAGGATACCTAAGTAATTTCAGTAGTGCTCAGGAGGCCTCCTTGATTTTCAAGGTACTCGGCGTTGTCCGGGAGAAAAGTGCTCAATATCCTAGATAGAGCTACTGTAGTGATAGGTTTGGAAAATATTTTAACGCCATCTTCGTTCCCCTTTGGACTATTTTGCAGATGAAAAGGAGGGAGGATACCTAAGTAATTTCAGTAGTGCTCAGGAGGCCTCCTTGATTTTCAAAGTACTCGGCGTTGTCCGGGAGAAAAGTGCTCAATATCCTAGATAGAGCTACTGTAGTGATAGGTTTGGAAAATATTTTAACGCCATCTTCGTTCCCCTTTGGACTATTTTGCAGATGAAAAGGAGGGAGGATACCTAAGTAATTTCAGTAGTGCTCAGGAGGCCTCCTTGATTTTCAAAGTACTCGGCGTTGTCCGGGAGAAAAGTGCTCAATATCCTAGATAGAGCTACTGTAGTGATAGGTTTGGAAAATATTTTAACGCCATCTTCGTTCCCCTTTGGACTATTTTGCAGATGAAAAGGAGGGAGGATACCTAAGTAATTTCAGTAGTGCTCAGGAGGCCTCCTTGATTTTCAAAGTACTCGGCGTTGTCCGGGAGAAAAGTGCTCAATATCCTAGATAGAGCTACTGTAGTGATAGGTTTGGAAAATATTTTAACGCCATCTTCGATCCCCTTTGGACTATTTTGCAGATGAAAAGGAGGGAGGATACCTAAGTAATTTCAGTAGTGCTCAGGAGGCCTCCTTGATTTTCAAAGTACTCGGCGTTGTCCGGGAGAAAAGTGCTCAATATCCTAGATAGAGCTACTGTAGTGATAGGTTTGGAAAATATTTTAACGCCATCTTCGATCCCCTTTGGACTATTTTGCAGATGAAAAGGAGGGAGGATACCTAAGTAATTTACGTAGTGCTCAGGAGGCCTCCTTGATTTTCAAAGTATTCGGCGTTGTCCGGGAGAAAAGCGCTCAATATCCTTGATAGAGCTACTGTAGTGATAGGTTTGGAAAATATTTTAACGCCATCTTCGTTCCTATTTGGACTATTTTGCAGATGAAAAGCAGGGAGGATACCTAAGTAATTTCAGTAGTGCTCAGAGGGCCTCCTTGATTTTCAAAGTACTCGGCGTTGTCCGGGAGAAAAGTGCTCAATATCCTAGATAGAGCTACTATAGTGATAGGTTTGGAAAATATTTTAACGCCATCTTCGTTCCCCTTTGGACTATTTTGCAGATGAAAAGGAGGGAGGATACCTAAGTAATTTCAGTAGTGCTCAGGAGGCCTCCTTGATTTTCAAAGTACTCGGCGTTGTCCGGGAGAAAAGTGCTCAATATCCTAGATAGAGCTACTGTAGTGATAGGTTTGGAAAATATTTTAACGCCATCTTCGTTCCCCTTTGGACTATTTTGCAGATGAAAAGGAGGGAGGATACCTAAGTAATTTCAGTAGTGCTCAGGAGGCCTCCTTGATTTTCAAAGTACTCGGCGTTGTCCGGGAGAAAAGTGCTCAATATCCTAGATAGAGCTACTGTAGTGATAGGTTTGGAAAATATTTTAACGCCATCTTCGTTCCCCTTTGGACTATTTTGCAGATGAAAAGGAAGGGAGGATACCTAAGTAATTTACGTAGTGCTCAGGAGGCCTCCTTGATTTTCAAATTATTCGGCGTTGTCCGGGAGAAAAGCGCTCGATATCCTAGATAGAGCTACTGTAGTGATAGGTTTGGAAAATATTTTAACGCCATCTTCGTTCCTATTTGGACTATTTTGCAGATGAAAAGGAGGGAGGATACCTAAGTAATTTCAGTAGTGCTCATGAGGCCTCCTTGATTTTTAAAGTACTCAGCGTTGTCCGGGAGAAAAGTGCTCAATATCCTAGATAGAGCTACTGTAGTGATAGGTTTGGAAAATATTTTAACGCCATCTTCGTTCCCCTTTGGACTATTTTGCAGATGAAAAGGAGGGAGGATACCTAAGTAATTTCAGTAGTGCTCATGAGGCCTCCTTGATTTTCAAAGTACTCGGCGTTGTCCGGGAGAAAAGTGCTCAATATCCTAGATAGAGCTACTGTAGTGATAGGTTTGGAAAATATTTTAACGCCATCTTCGTTCCCCTTTGGACTATTTTGCAGATGAAAAGGAGGGAGGATACCTAAGTAATTTCAGTAGTGCTCAGAAAGCCTCCTTGATTTTCATGTACTCGGCGTTGTCCGGGAGAAAAGGGCTCAATATCCTAGATAGAGCTACTGTAGTGATAGGTTTAGAAAATATTTTAACGCCATCTTCGTTACTCTTTGGACTATTTTGCAGATAAAAAGGAGGGAGGATACCTAAGTAATTTCATTAGTGCTCAGGAGGCCTCCTTGATTTTCAAGGTACTCGGCGTTGTCCAGGAGAAAAGTGCTCAATATCCTAGATAGAGCTACTGTAGTGATAGGTTTGGAAAATATTTTAACGCCATCTTCGTTCCCCTTTGGACTATTTTGCAGATGAAAAGGAGGGAGGATACCTAAGTAATTTACGTAGTGCTCAGGAGGCCTCCTTGATTTTCAAATTATTCGGCGTTGTCCGGGAGAAAAGCGCTCGATATCCTAGATAGAGCTACTGTAGTGATAGGTTTGGAAAATATTTTAACGCCATCTTCGTTCCTATTTGGACTATTTTGCAGATGAAAAGGAGGGAGGATACCTAAGTAATTTCAGTAGTGCTCATGAGGCCTCCTTGATTTTTAAAGTACTCAGCGTTGTCCGGGAGAAAAGTGCTCAATATCCTAGATAGAGCTACTGTAGTGATAGGTTTGGAAAATATTTTAACGCCATCTTCGTTCCCCTTTGGACTATTTTGCAGATGAAAAGGAGGGAGGATACCTAAGTAATTTCAGTAGTGCTCATGAGGCCTCCTTGATTTTCAAAGTACTCGGCGTTGTCCGGGAGAAAAGTGCTCAATATCCTAGATAGAGCTACTGTAGTGATAGGTTTGGAAAATATTTTAACGCCATCTTCGTTCCCCTTTGGACTATTTTGCAGATGAAAAGGAGGGAGGATACCTAAGTAATTTCAGTAGTGCTCAGAAAGCCTCCTTGATTTTCATGTACTCGGCGTTGTCCGGGAGAAAAGGGCTCAATATCCTAGATAGAGCTACTGTAGTGATAGGTTTAGAAAATATTTTAACGCCATCTTCGTTACTCTTTGGACTATTTTGCAGATAAAAAGGAGGGAGGATACCTAAGTAATTTCATTAGTGCTCAGGAGGCCTCCTTGATTTTCAAGGTACTCGGCGTTGTCCGGGAGAAAAGTGCTCAATATCCTAGATAGAGCTACTGTAGTGATAGGTTTGGAAAATATTTTAACGCAATCTTCGTTACCCTTTGGACTATTTTGCAGATAAAAAGGAGGGACGATACCTAAGTAATTTCAGTAGTGCTCAGGAGGCCTCCTTGATTTTCAAAGTACTCGGCGTTGTCTGGGAGAAAAGTGCTCAATATCCTAGATAGAGCTACTGTAGTGATAGGTTTGGAAAATATTTTAACGCCATCTTCGATCCCCTTTGGACTATTTTGCAGATGAAAAGGAGGGAGGATACCTAAGTAATTTACGTAGTGCTCAGGAGGCCTCCTTGATTTTCAAAGTATTCGGCGTTGTCCGGGAGAAAAGTGCTCAATATCTATAATAGAGCTACTGTAGTGATAGGTTTGGAAAATATTTTAACAGCATCTACGCTGAAAATGGTTGGGATAATCGAAAAGAGTGATTTCAGTAGTGCTCAGGAGGCCTCCTTGATTTTCAAAGTACTCGGCGTTGTGCTGGAGAAAAGTGCTCAATATCCTAGATAGAGCTACTGTAGTGATAGGTTTAGAAAATATTTTAACGCCATCTTCGATCCCCTTTGAACTATTTTGCAGATGAAAAGGAGGAAGGATACCTAAGTAATTTAAGTAGTGCTCAGGAGGCCTTCTTTTTTTTCAAATTACTTGGCGTTGTCCGGGAGAAAAGTGCTCAATGTCATAGATAGAGTTACTGTAGTGATAAGTTTTGATGATATTTTAACAGCATCTACGCTGAAAAGGATGGGGAAATCGATGTAATTTCAGTAGTGCTCAGGAGGCCTCTTTGATTTTCAAAGAACTCGGCGTTGTCCGGGAGAAAATTGCTCAATGTCCTAGATAGAGCTACTGTAGTGACAGGTTTGGATAATATTTTAAAGACATCTACGCTGAAAAGGATGGGATCATCGATAAGAGTGATTTCAGTAGTGCTCAGGAGGCTTCCTTGATTTTCAAAGTACTCGGCGTTGTCCGGAAGAAAAGTGCTCAATATCCATAATAGAGCTACTGTAGTGATAGGTTTTGAAAATTTTTTAAATGCCATCTTCATTCCCCTTTGGACTATTTGGCAGATGAAAAGGAGGGAGGATACCTAAGTGATTTCAGTAGTGCTCAGGAGGCTTCCTTGATTAGCAAAGTACGCGGCGTTATCCAGGAGAAAAGTGCTCAATGTCCTAGATAGAGCTACTGTAGTGATAGGTTTGGAAAATATTTTAACGCCATCTTCGTTCGACTTTGGACTATTTGGCAGATCAGAAGGAGACAGGATACCTAAAGGAATTCAGTAGTGCTCAGGAGGCCTCTTTGATTTTAAAAGTACTCGGCATTGTCCGGGAGAAAATTGCTCAATGTCTTAGATAGAGCTACTGTAGTGATAGGTTTGGATAATATTTTAACAGCATCTACGCTGAAAAGGATGGGGGAATCCATAAGAGTGATTTCAGTAGTGCTCAGGAGGCCTCCTTGATTTTCAAATTACTCAGCGTTGTTTGGAAGAAAATTGCTCAATGTCCTAGATAGAGCTACTGTAGTGATAGGTTTGGATAATATTTTAACAGAATCTATTTTGCAGATGAAAAGGAGAGGGGGTCAGTAAGAGTGACTTCTGCGGTATTGCACTCGGGGAGTTCTTCTGCGGTATAGGAACCTGAGGCTTCGGCAGTATGGCACCAGGGGAGTGCTTCTGCGGGATAGAAGCTTGAGGCTTCTGCGGTATGGCATCAGGGGTGCTATTGCGTTATATAAACCAGGGGGTGCTTTGCGATATAGGAACCTCGGGTTTCTGCTCTATGGCACCCGGGGGGTGCTTCTGCGGTATGGCACCCGAGGGGTGCTTCTGTGTTATAGAAACCAGGGGGGTGCTTCTGCAATATAGCAACCAGGGGGCTACTTCTGTGGTATATCAACCGGAGGGTGGTTCTGCAATAGGGAACCATGAGGTGGTATGGCACCCGGTGGGTGCTTCTGCTGTATGGCACTTAGGGCGGGTGCTTCTGCGGTATAGAATCACGACGCTTCTCGGCGTTGTCCATGAGAAAAGTGCTCAATATCCTAGATAGAGCTACTGTAGTGATAGGTTTGGAAAATATTTTAACGCCATCTTCGTTCCCCTTTGGTTATTTTGCAGATGAAAAAGAGGGAGGATACCTAAGTGATTTTAGTAGTGCTCAGGAGGCTTTCTTAATTGTCAAAGTACTCTACATTGTCCGGGATAAAATTGCTCAATGTCCTAGATAGAGCTACTGTAGTGATAGGTTTGGATAATATTTTAACAGCATTAACGCTGAAAAGGATAGGGGAAATCGATAAGAGTAATTTCAGTAGTGCTCAGGAGGCCCCTTGATTTTTAAATTACTCGGCGTTGTCCGGGAGAAAAGTGCTGAATATCCTAGATAGAACTACTGTAGTGATAGGTTTGGTAAACATTTTAACACCATCTTCGTTACTCTTTGGACTATTTTGCAGATAAAAAAGAAGGGAGGATTCCTAAGTGATTTCAGTAGTGCTCAGGAGGCCTCCTTGATTTTCAAAGTAT
Source organism: Sepiola atlantica (assembly GCA_963556195.1). NCBI lineage: Eukaryota > Metazoa > Mollusca > Cephalopoda > Sepiida > Sepiolidae > Sepiola > Sepiola atlantica. The sequence continues at coordinate 68,265,422 of OY744537.1, read as the reverse complement.
TTGACGTTGTCCGGGAGAAAAGTGCTCAATATCCTAGATAGAGCTACTGTAGTGATATGTTTTGAAAATATTTTAACACCATCTTCGTTTCCCTTTGGACTATTTTGCAGATGAAAAGGACGGAGATTACCTAAGTAATTTCAGTAGTGCTCAGGAGGCTTCCTTGATTTTCAAAGTACTCGGCGTTGTCTGGGAGAAAAGTGCTCAATATCGTAGATAGAGCTACTGTAGTGATAGGTTTGGAAAATATTTTAACACCATCTTCGTTCCCTTTTTGACTATTTTGCAGATGAAAAGGAGAGGGGGGCAGTAAGTAGTAGCTTCTGCGGTATTGAACCTGGGGAGTGCTTCTGCGGTATAGGAACCTGCGGCTTCTGCGGTAGGGGACCAGAGGAGTGCTTCTGCGGTATAGGAACTTGAGGCTTCTGCAGTATGGCAGGCGGGGGAGGGTGCTTCTGCGGTATAGAAACAGGGGGGGGGGGTGTTTCTGCAGTATAGGAACCTGAGGTATTTGCGGTATGGCACCCAGGGTGTGCTTCTGCGGTATGGCACCTGGGGGGTGCTTCTGCGGTATAGAAACCGCGGGGGGGAGTTGCTCTTGCAGTATAGCAACTGGTGGGTACTTCTGTGGTATAGCAACCGGAGGGTGGTGCTTCTGCGGTATAGGAGTCGGAGGCTTCAGCAGTATGTCACTCAGGGGGTTCTTCTGCGGTATAGGGGGGTGCTTCTATGGTATAGCACCCGGGGGGTTGCTTCTGCAGTATAGGAACTTGAAGCTTCTGCGGTATAGCAGCTAAGGGTAGGGTGCTTCTGCGGTATAGGACCACGAGGCTTCTGAGGTATAGCACCTGGTGGGGGTGCTTCCTCAGTATAGGACCACGAGGCTTCTGCAGTGTAGCAACCGGGGGAGGGGGGGGGGGTTCTCTGGTATAGCAACGGGGGGGAGGGGGTGCTTCTGTTTGTATGGCACTCGGGGGGTGTTTTTGCAGAATAGGAACCTGAGGCTTCTGCGGTATGGCAACCAGGAGGCTGCTTCTGGAGTATGGCACCCTGGGGGTGCTTCTGCAGTATGGCACCCAGGGGGGTGCTTCTGTGGTATTGCACCCAGGGGGGTGCTTCTGCAGTATAGAATCACGATGCTTCTGCGGTATAGCAACCAGGGGTGGGGTGCTTCTGCGGTATAGGACCACGAGGCTTCTGTGGTATAGTATTCGCACTGGGCCGGTGATAGATGCGTATTTCGCATTCGCACTTGGGCTGCGATAGGTACGTATGTATCATTCACACTGAAGCAGCGATAGGTACGTATATAGCATGCATACCGGGGCGGCAATAGGTACTTTTATAGTATATGCACCGGGGCGGCAATAAGTATGTATATAGTATGTGCACTGGGGCGACAGTAGGTACGTATATAGTCTGCGCACCATTGTGGCGATACATACGTATATAGTATGAATACCAGAGCGGAGATAAGTACCTATATAGTAAACGTAGATAGAGGTGGTACTTTTTATAGAAATATGTCATACTATTGCCCTGGAAAACGTAGGAGAAATGGTGGGGAAGAAGCAGCTTTCGCAAAAGGCAAAATGAGAAAGTAGCTGTGAAATGGGGCGACCAGGGAAGAGAAAGGTAGAAAGATAAAGAGACGGCTATAGAGGAGGGGGGAAATAGAAGTTTGAATATAAAGATGTTACACACGCGATTTCTCTTCAATTATATGTTTTTATGACCCCGAGCAACGCCGGGTAGCCCCGCTAGTATAGTATAATTAGTAGTATAAGTATTATTATTTATGTTATAAATAAGATGGTGTCAAATTATGTCTCGTATAATAACTGAATATTTATGTTTTAAAAAATGGTAACATTTGATGGTGATTTGCTTGAGCTTTATCTGTGATTTTATGGGGGGGCTGAAGAGAACTTTTTTAGAAACATAACAAATATAATATAAAATAAAATATTCAAAATCGTTTTAGAAACGATCGTACGACAAATATTTTGTGTGTTTCAATTCTTTTAACTGATATAAATAATGTGCTAATTTTATTTACTTCAACCTACTTCATAATATATATGCTAGATCTAAATAATTAATCTTTGAGCTGATATTTATAACTGAAATATTTGGTGCATTAAAATGAGTATATGTTGACATTACATATATTTACGATTCCATTGTTCAGTTATACTCAACTAAAGTCAAAGAACTTAAACTTTAAGTGTTATATATTCACACACACACATATATATATATATATATATATATATATATATATATATATATATATATATATATATTAGAGAGAGAGAAATAGAGAGAGATTGGTTGTATTAATAGATGGATTCTGACTATTCAAAACATTCAAATCACTTTCAAATAAAGAACATACAGAACTGTATTATATTTTTTCGCAGATGTTTCAATGCAGTGTTTATTTTAGGTCATAGAATGAATCATACAAATTACAAACACTGACCTCTAGTGAACATACATTTCCAAATCAAAATTCCCATTAAGTATCTTTAAAAAGCACTTCGAATATATATGTTAACATAAGTCCTTAATACGATGAAAAAGAACAAAATCACAAAAAAGTATTCTCAAGAAATACATCGGTAAATATCATCAAATAAAAATAATCAATTCCACATCAAAATGCATGTAAAAATAATAAAAAAACGAAGATGAAACCACGTAAAACCGCCTTATTTGTGCATTAAGCAATTCTTAAATCTAAAGATTTGAGTTTCTTTATCTGAGAAAGCGAACATTTTCGCTAAGAACTATTCAGCGAATCTGCCATTGATGACTGAAAAAATAGCTCTAAGCGACATCTGAATAACTGTCCAGGATGTCGCCAACCTTATGATAAAACCTCGAACTCAATAATGCAACTAGTCTCGATAATATTCTGGTCATAGTACTGAAGAGACAGCTACCCGAAATCGCTCCTATCCTTATAAAGCTGTTCAAGTGTTTCTTAAATGAGAAATGCTTATCATCGCCTTTTTCTGGTCCCCTGAATCCCATTACCGACTGAGAAGTCTTCTGTGCATCATGAGTAAGTTGCTTGAAACGGTAATACATCCGCAAGGAAAATTATCTTTTTAGTGGCAAGCAATGCGGATTTTGTCCTGCAATATATGCAGCCGCCATGCTTATTGTGATATTATACCGGATAATCGTATTTATCGATAATTGTATTTAGGGCAATAGCTCTTGATATATCAAAGGCATTTCACAGGGTTTGGTACCAAGGTTTGCTCCATGAGCTTGTTAACTATTGAATATCTGGAAATCTCCTTTAAGACGTCAAATTATTTATCCTCGATAAGTCACTAAAATTAATTGTTGGCAGGCAAAAGTTCGAAGCACATAGCATAAATGCTGGCGTGCCTCAAGAAACAATTCTGGGCCCAATACTATTCCTGATCATTATAAACGATCTCTGAAGTCATATTCTGAGATAATTCGTTGACATATATACAGACGGCAAAACTATTTATAGCAACACTTCGAAGAGCATCAATGATCAATATCTTTCTTACTCTCTCTCTCTCTCAATTCCGACTTAAAGCACATGATGCAATGGGGGTAAAGTGGCGTGATTATTAAAACAAAGCTTCTCTTTTTCACCACCAACGCTCGGTTCTATACTGCCTCTATGTTGAAATGAATAGTTCTCTCCTCGAGGATTAGCTTTTATAAGCGTCTATGACTGACTGTCACTCCAGACCTGAAATAGAAGTTTTACATGAAATCTATTTCGGGTGGTTAGAAAAAATGTTTAGATCCTTTTACCGCCCCAGATAATACACACCCTGATGCAATCCTCAACTTATATTAAAGCCAGATGCGCCCTAAGGTTGAGTACTGCTGTCATGTTTGGAGAAGTGCACCTCAAAGCACCCTTTCTTGTCTTGACAAAGTACAAAATGGAATTTGCAATCTAGTGAGGGGTGATATCTTCTCGTACCGCCAGTTCCTTTCACACAGAAGAGATGTTGATTGCGTATCTCTACTGTAGCCTTCAGTTCATGGCAGGTGCTCAACTGGGCTCCAATAGCGGGTACCAACTTCACAACATTAACAGCAAGAACACGTCTAGCTTCAATTACAGTATAAACACCTTCCCTTTCTATTTCTCTGTATACCAGAAACCAAACGAAATTTCCATGAGCAAAGTTTCTTTCATAGAACATCCTATATGTGAAACAAGATGACACAAGTCTGTATCTCCACCCACTACAGCATGGTTGTCTTACAGTCTAATGCAAACAAATACTTGTAGACGCGCCTTCTTAAATAATCAATTACTCTTAAGTAATATTCTGCTCGTCCAAGCTACTGTTTCCGGGGTCCTCGTGATGGCGATCATCGTCCAACTGACGATCTCTTCAATACGTATCCTTAAATGACCGCCGGGTCTTAATACCATATATCAAGGGTATGATTGACCCAAATACAGTCTGTTTGAATATTCGGGATGGAATCTTTAAAGGATGCATCCACAGGAGACAAGCACTACTCATAAACTTAACATACCGATACTCATAAAAGCCTAGCTACTCTACCCTCTGGCAAATACATAACCCTATAATTGCCCTATTAAATACCGACTTCCTTCCAGAAAATGTTCCCAACCCCTCATAAATATAAATAACATTTAAAAATACGAACACACACGTTAATCAACCCATATCCACACTACTTTTCAAGAGCAATTATTTCAAAATATTTCTCCAGTAATTAATAGGGTAAAACCCCCATTTCACAAAATTATTATTACTCCCATAAGTCCCCACCATCTCTCGGTCATAATACCAATCCCCCACATCTCCCAAACAGATCCAATTAGACTGTTTCAAACCATTTCACACCCCTACAGAGTTACTCCCCTTAGACCGCCCGGATGATGCCTTCATATTAATTCATTCGAGATTGATTTAAAGCCCTTTAATCCAGGATTTAAACATGAAATTAATTAATGTTGTTCCTTTTAAATCCCTTAAATCCTTAAACCCATATTCTCTCTCCCTAATTACAAACCCCAAAATAGTAACGAGCAGATATACGAAACTCATAATATTGACTCACGGGAATTATATAGACAGGTTTACATCTCAACTGTTACTTTTCACCCCCCTTCTTTTCAAACCTTACACTAAATTTAAACAAACATACACAACACTCTAAGCAAATAACGCGTCCAAACGAGAGTGACAGCTGACTTCACATTTCAGAAACAGATGACAACAGAAGCTGAAGAGAGCCGGATGGCTAAGTCCTTCCGTGTTTGAAACTGACGGTACGAATGTTGTACTAATTTTTCTGTATCAAAATAAATAAATATATATATATATATATATATATATATATATATATATATATATATATATATATATATATATAGGTAGAAGGATGGAAATGAATTAGAAAAGCGAAAGGCAGATCTCTTTTCAATTCAGTTGCTCAGTGCAAGGTATATTCCGCGAAAAGGCAATTTATTTAATAAATTTTTCCTTGAGCCAGGTTTTTCAAAGATCAAAATCTTATCATCAGAGGAAATTGCTGGGATAGATAAGTTGGCAAAGGCCAAGATTTAAAATTTAGAAAAGTAAAACAAAGATTGTGGGGAAAAAACAAGGCTAAGCGTTACCAGAATGCAAGCAAATGTCCGATTGCAAAAAAAGCCGGTGTTCAAAAAAATCCAGCGGTGAAAGTGATTTGTAAGTAGGTCGTTAGAAGGCACGAGAAATATAATGGGGGAGAAGTTATAATCCAGGTGCGGCGAAAAGTAGATAGAATCAAGATGGACAAAAGTCCAATAACATCTGGATTCTATCTACTTTTTAGTGTCCTGTATATGTTTTATTGAAATCGCCCTCGTGTATTAAAGTGATGACCAAAAGAAATCATGTGGGTACATAACGCGTTTGAGGTGTCGCAGTTTTTTATAGCACGATTGTGTTCATAGATTCGTTTATTTAACGGACGTTGTCTCGCCAAAATATATTTTTCCGCAATCGGCGCATGGTATAGTGTAATTTCCAGCTGAAGTGGGAGATGTAAAGACTTTATTTTTGTTTTTATGTTTTTTTAGATGTTTTTAATAGTCAGTGAGGTAGCTTGGATAATTTTGAAACCATGTTGGGAAAGAGAAGAGAAGAGATATGTGTTGCGAGAATTAGTAGGGAGGAAAACATTGCTTAGTATGGGTTGTGTAGTATTAGGAGCTGTTTTCGTATTTTTGATATTTTATTTTCCAAATTGCGTTCTTTGTACAAATTTGAACACTTTTCTGTTTTTAATTAAAGTTCTGCTGCCAACTGATGATGATTGTCGTAACAATTTAAATATTTTGGTAGAACTATTCAATATGTGTTTTTGAGTTTATTTTTGCTAGTTGTTGATTTGCTTATACTCTATTCCGTTTTTATTTGACATATATATCTATATATATATATATATATATATATATATATATATATATATATATATAGAGAGAGAGAGAGAGAGAGAGAGAGAGAGAGAGAGAGAGAGAGAGATAGAGAGAGAGAGATAGAGAGCGAGAGATAGATAGTACCGTCCAAAGTCAAGGAGCACAAATTAAATCTTCTGAATCTAAACAACATTATATGTTATTTTTTGTAAAAATTTCACTGAATATACACATTATGTGGTTGGACTTTTACCGAGATTTTCAGATGAATTAAAAGTATATTTTAGAAGTTATCCACCATTATACAGATTACAATTGCAGAAAACTAAGGAACAAAGTATCATGTTTAACTAAATCACATTAAAAAGGCAAAAGAGATTTAATATTTGGTACTTCCACCTTTGTTTTCAATAACTGCTGCATATCTACAACTGCAGGATTTCACTAAATCTTGACATTAGGCCACAGTTATCTTGGTCTATTCACAGTTAAGTTTCAGCCACACGTCTTCGATGTTTTCCGGATTCTTTGCCATAACATTCTGTCCTAGAGTCTTCCATAAGTTTTCTATAGGGTTCATGTCAGGACTCTTAGCAGTCCAGTCCATTAGCTCTACTTCTTGATCAGCCAGATAATTCATGACCAGCTTTGCCTTATGGAAGGTAGCATTATCCTGCATGAAAACAGGCTTTTCGATACCAGAATTGGGCAACACTGTCATAACATACTATTCTAACACATCCGTGTATACAGTGGCATTTACTCAAGTATTTAAGCGTACAAGTGATGATGCTCCTTGCCATGATATCATGCTGAAAGCCATCACGCTACTTCCATCAAATTTAACAGTTTTTTTGATGCAGCTACGATCCAAACTTTTGCCTTGACTTCTTCTTACAAGTTGTTTTGCATCACTGCCAAATACATTAAATGTCGATTCGTCACTGAAATAAACATTTTTTCAATTTTCTTCTGACCATATAACATGTTTTTTTTTGCGAACGCCAATCTAGCTGTTTTGTTTCTTTTACTTATTATCGGTTTTTCCGATGAGATCTTGCAAATCGACCTATTTCGTGCAACTTTCTGGACACAGTTTGTCGTGAAACATTCGTGACACCTTCCATGTGTTTAAGAATTTTGCCAGCTGTAAGGAAACGGTCTTTTTACACCAGGCGTTGTATAACTCTGCCCCCTTGGTCTCTGTCTCTGTTGTCTGTTCTTTGGTCCACCAGGTTTCTTTGTGTTACTCAACCTTCCAGTTCCTTTATAGAGTTTGATAACTCGGCTTACAACACTTTTTGAAAGTTTTACACGTTTTCCGATTTCTTCTATTGTCAAGTTTCCTTTCTTAATTTGTCGCTTAAATCAGTTTTATTTATTTTTTGACATGATTGATATTGTGTGATTTGCAGCAGCGATGATAATTAAACTTTGGAATATTTATTTTCATCCTTTTATAGAAAAAAAACCCTTACTGTTTTAAACTTTAATTTTGGACACTGAAAATATGTAAAATTGTGGATAACTTTAATAATATTATTTTAATTCATCTAAAAATGTTGGTAAGAGTCCAAGTACATAATTTACATATGTAGTGAAATGTTCACAAATATTAAAATATAATTTATTAAAGATCAGGATTATTTAATTTATTTTCTTTCATTTTGGACAGTACTGTATATATATATATATATATATATATATATATATATATATATATATATATATATAAATGTTGAACTACCAATTCCTAATATATATATATATATATATATATATAATGTTTTTTGTATATAAACATAATCAAACAACAACTCATTTTATGAACTCGTCTTAATCTTCTCTTTGCTCATCAGCTAACCCAAGGCAAGGCTGTTTACACAGACACTGTAGGTTGACCACGACCCCGAGAAGCGCATTGTTTACAGTGATAGACAATCTGATTGACGACACCTAAACAAAAGCTTGACAGCACGAAGCAAAGGTCATCTGCTAATAGTTGGAGGCGATAGACAGTGTCTTCTGATCGACCAAGTCCTTCGGTGAAGACATCAGTTCGTTTTTCAGCGTTGTTGGCATATTAAGTAGCGTCTCATATACTGGACGTTGGCGAATGTTCTTCACATAAAATAAACATGTCTATCCTTCATCGTAATGAAAGGCATAACTTTCGAAAAGTGTAAGGCGTTTTCAAGGGTACAAAAACAAACAGATTTTACTACACTAGCACAAATGGTCAATGAAAACCATGAAAATCATATATATATATATATATATATATATATATAGTCATCCACATACAGCTGTTTCGCCGTACTAGGGTGCTTCAATGTCGCTACACGAGCGACTTCTTCAAATTAAGATTCGAAGCTCAACCGTGTATAAACACTAGGGACGTATTTTCCCTTCGGAATCACCCTCGCCATGTATTTAGTAATTTTTATAATGCCTATATTGGTTTGCATTTGTCTTTTCGACGGATGAAAGTGATGAATTATTATACGAAAACATATGCCATATATGATAACTGTTTATGATCTTACTTTTTGCTATATACGAGGTCTGTCTAAAAAGTATACGACCTTAGATCAGAAATAATATTTCAAATGCGTGACGGTGTTTGTACCCTAATCCCATTCAATTAGGCCCCGTTAGCTTGCACTCACTTAACACACCGATCCATCTACTGCTGGAAACGTATTTTAAATATGTATTCAGGCCTAAAGTCGGATACGTTTTAGACAAGCCTCGTATAGGTATATAAAGAGATAATGAAAATTGAATGAGGTATACCTAAAGTGATAAATGCGAACGTTCTTTTTATTTATCACCCCATTGCTGTTTAAGTAAATAATACAACATTTTACTCAGAAATACCATATATCAACTAGAGCGTTCTGGAGGTGTCTTACGCTTAATTTGAATAATTATCTTTAAAAAAGTTTTTAATAAATTCATGTTTGGTGTTATATATTTCCAATTTTACTGCGCTATTCCCCTATATATATATGCAGTAGTCTTGTCGATATAAACAGTAATGAATTGAAGTCAGTAATAATAGAAAGATTAATTTAGAAAACGTTTCTTAAGATATTTTAAATTATTTTCAGGGGACGTAGATGGAATGACAACCAATTTTTGTAATTATTTTTGTTGACAGTACAACACCAACAGGATGCGCACAATAATATTTTCCAGATTAAGTCTGGCAATACAAAAAATTCAACTAAGTTCTAATTGTAAATTTAAGATTTGTCGACTAACTTGCACAATATCATTCATGTTTTATTTAATAATTTTTCAAACAATTTCTGTAAGTTTTCAGTGTCATAAAGTATCTTCAAAACACCGTCATTCTATACGATTATTAGATGTGTAGTTTTCAAATTACATTGCAATTTAAGATGTGATAACAAAGTAAAAATATTCATAACGATTTAATTAGACATCGATTCTTTTTAAAGATATATTTTTATCTTTCTTCCCTGATTTAAAGCTGTGTTTACCTAAATTAAAGTTAGAAAAACAAAATACTGAGTTAGAAAAACAAAATACTATGTCCGTGGATAAAATATTAGCTCCAATATAGGGGCACTCGTGAAGGGAACACTGATTCCCAGTTCGCATTAGGGTGGATGATTTTCCATATAACATAATTGAATACATCCAATTATAAGTATCAGGAATCTAAAAATAATAAATGGCAATATTTATATGCGATATATCTCTTTCACTGTTAGTCGAGTACGTGGCTCAGTATTATCTTGTTAGGTCTAGCAACGCTGATGAGTCGTAGAGACGACGGAACACTAGTCCAGAGATAACTCTTTCTCTCGCTCTCTCATTATATATACATATATATATATATATATATATATATATATATATATATATATATATAATATTTGTAGCCCCTAGAAAACCCTCTACATGGGCACAGCACGACGTCGCTAGCTTTAAATACATCGTTCCTTTCACAAGGTTGAACGCTCTCTTGCCATCAAGCCGCTGAATAAGTGTTAACATTATCACTATTCAGCAGTGGCCGTGGGGGTTTTGATGTCGGAATTTGACTTGTAACATACTCAGTACCCGGGGTTTCCAATCACGGGATCAGTAGTTAATGCATATATCTTTATGCTGACGAGTCCCGATTAAAGAACGAAACGTATACGTACATAGATAATAAACAGAAGAAATATTATATATATATATATATATATATATATATATATATATATATATATATATATATATATATATATATATATATATATATGTTGGTATTTAGGTAGCATTTTTTTAATTCAGGCTAATGTTATTGGTTGAAGAGACTTATTCGTCAATTTCGATAATTGTCACATCGGTTTATGCCAGTACAGTTTCCAGTAGGTTCACCACGAATCTATTTGACACTAGCCAAATATACACACATTTTATTTTATGATAAAAAAAACAATACACCACGATACGAACATGAAAATGCCAAATTATTGAAGCTATTTACATCAAAAGTAAACCTCTTAGAATTAATTATATTAATTATGAAATTAATCACAACATGATTAAGTGTTTAGTGTAGTAATTAACATTAACACATTCTTAGCAGTTAAACAATATCATGTCGCCATGCAAAATCTCATCTCTACAAATACTTATTTTGAAGTCGCGCATTTCTAGCCGTTAAACAACTCAACAGTAAACAAACGTATTTGTAACCACACCAAGACCCTCTCCGTCTGATGATGATTTGATGAATCAAATCGAACGAACCCCTCCCCAAAAATAAAACCCCCAGAATGGAACAAGAAAACCACGGAAATTATATACATCAATTTCATCGAATTACTAAAAGGAATATTCAAAAAATTAAAACAATTAAAAATGTCTCAGCAAACAAAACACCTTCAGTTTTATTTAATAGCATTTGCTTGAATGTTTGAATTATATAGTATAATTGAGTTTTGTAAGGGAAGTAACCAAAGTTCTAAATTACTTGTGCAAAAGCATATATATATATTTTTTGATCGTAAGTTGATCGTAATTTAAACAATAGATTATTTAGATATATCATCGATACCTTCGATTTCACGGAAACGCTTAAACATATAGCATTATAAAATAAATAATAAAATAGTTTGTTTTTCAGTTATTCATAGCTATTCCATTTTTATCGTCACACTCGAAAACTGTGATGTAAAAAAATCACACGAAGTCCAGGGTTTGAGAGTGCTATAAAACATTGACATCAATTTCAGTGTGCGCGTATGTAACGATGACACACAAATGTACATCATATTGTGTCGCCTAGTGTCAGAGTTGATGAATTAAAATTGCCACTTTCTTCTTGCTATCAGATATCCTCCAAGTGTTGTTCTCGGCTTACAGTGACAATCAATCAGTCAGAAAACTCGGATCCGTGTTGAAATAACTCTGAGAGCGACGGTCAAAGGAGTAACAATATAACAGCCTCCCCGACGAAATGTTGCATCCTTAGCATTTGCAAGTGCCGGGTAGTTAAGTAGTTGAGGGGGTCTTAAGACTGACAGCTTTTTGCTTGCTTTCTTCTTTAGTGAGATACTTTCAGTCATCAACCCGAACAGCAGCAGAGAGACGCACACCTCTCATTTTTAGTGATATGGAATGTAATTCATACATCACCATTTGCCTGATACATTGGAATGTTAAGAAAAAAAAATTTTTTTTCGAGACAAATAGTGGCGTTAATATAAAGACTTTTGTGAGTTTAATTTACAGCGTAGACACACAATTATTGAAAAAATAATGGTCAGAGTGAATGCGATTTTTGTCGCTGTAGACTACGTATATAGCCACAGTAGCGTCGATACTGTAACAGGATCTTGCCACAATCGTGCCACAAACTCAAATAGGATCGATTCCGTTAACGGAAGTACTCCACCCGGGCGTTTGTATATACACACACGCGTATACAGTATTATATTGTAAATGGACGAGCAGAAATATATTTTATTTAACCATCGTAGTCAGAAACAAATACGATGTATCTCCAATTATATATATATATATATATATATATATATATATATATATATATATATATACATATATATATATATATATATATATATATACATATATATATACATATATATATATATATATATATATATATATATATATATATATATATATATATATATCAAGGGAGACGCGAGAGCGCTCTATCCCTTAATAGACCTCACGAATGGTCTATGCTGGAAATCTTATTTCTTTGATCAATCATAACTCAAAAACCAATAAACGAAATTAATTAAAACTTTGCACAACATTTTTATTTGATAGGTTCTATAAGTGTGTAGAATTTCAGCATCATTAGTCAAGGCAACCCAGAGATTCAGAAAGTTCAATTATGAAATCATGTTATTAGTGTGTACGTACGTACGTACGTGCCACCGTGTATCTTATCAACTATTTGATGAATTCAGCTGATGTTTGACAGAGATAGAGGTTCTACGGTCTAGTTGATGGCATTCTGATTTCAGTTTACCATATACCTTAGTTTTCCAGAAAATTACAAAAAACCTTTAAAATGACCAGTATTCATACACTTTATTCTATATCTTATCGACCATTTGATGGATTCAGCTGATTTTTGGCAAAGATAGAGGTTCTAGTGTCTAGTTGATGGCATTTTAATTTCAGTTCACCATATACCTTGATTAGTCAAACTACCAACTATATCGGTTATGAGAACGCATTGTATTGAGGCATAGTCTTTACAAAAGTAGTGACATTCCATGAAAAATGCCAGTATACTGAAATCATATGCCCTTAATAGGGTTAAGATTAAAATTCATATACACTAAATGTACAAAAGCAAGGAAATTCCCAAATCTTTACACTTTTATTGTCATTAAGGGTATGCGAGCACAACAGGGCTATGTATTTTACTGGTAGGAATTCTTCTTCAGCGCACCTCACACACTTCATCCACTAATGCATAGAGAGTTATACTGTAGTGATGTGATAATGAAATGGTTTGATTGATATTTAGTCACGCCCTTAATGACAATAAAAGTGTAAAAATTCCCCCTTCCTCCTATTTCCTCTCATACATTCAACCCTTACACATAGATTATCCAACTAGAGCCTATTATTTCTCTCTCTCTTTGTCTCTCTCCATCTTTCTCTCTCTCTCTCTCTCTCTCTCTCTCTATATATATATATATATATATATATATATATATATATATATATATATTATACAAAGTAAAGTAAGATTGACCCATATTTGTAAAAACGGTATAGCTCTGTAAACAAACGTTGTATATATAATTCTGCTTCGTAGTGCTTTTAGTCATAGTTTTGATGGATGCTTTTGCAAATCATAACTTGTTTTTCGTTCTTTTGCTTATCAATTTTAGTGCGAGAGTAGTTAGAAGTTATCAAAATTTGACACATAAATGCATACCAGAAATACAGTAGAAATCTAATAAGGATAAGTGTTCGTATTACACCGTTGGTCACATAACTTCGTATGAATTATTACGACGACCAGTGCTAATAAACACACTTACCAACATTTCGTTTTTTGATTACAATTATTAAAAAAATAAAACTCATCATTGAAGAGATTCTGAGAATTTACATAGCGAATGGTGGCCATACACATATTTGGGTTGCACTAAAACTTCCTAAAAAGTAAGCACTTTTTTAAAGATTTAGTTTCTCAGACATAAGTGATTCGCTTCCTAGAATGATTAATTCTGTGTTTTAATATTCATATGGAGTTTCGTACTTGTCGATTAAAACACTATACTCAACAAGTTTAGAAAAACAGCATTTACAGAAGGAGTAGTTAAATAATGACTGTTTAGCAAGAATAAACTGTGTAAAGTTTAGTCTTAGTGAGATAAAGCGTCCGCCCACGAAAATCAGTTTTGTTAGCAATTGATATCCTCGGTCATACTTACATAACTGTTCGTTTATTTAGATTAATATCACTAAATAACAATTTAAATATGTTTCTATATTGCATACTTCATGGAAATCTCTCTCAAGCGTATACCACCCTTTGACTCACCATCAATCTGCTGAAAACTAAAGTAATGCTAACTACTCCCCCAGGACTTCAGTATATAGTGTTCAGCATTTACGTCAAGGGAAGTAGATTTAGTGTAGTTGACTCTATTTGTATATCTTGGTAGCACTCCTTCCCGAGATGGATCCCACAAGTCTGATATATTTAGAAGAATTTAAAAGGCTGGCAAAGCTTTTTGTCGGCTTGGTAAGCGCATGTGGTAAGACATATCAATTGTGTGTACGAACCATGCGTCTTGTCTGTCTTCCTGTATTCTTCGGAGATTTGGACTATGTATCGTAGACACATCAAGGATCTGGAGAGGTTCCACCAAACGTATTTCAAGTGAATCCTAACAATTAAGTGGCAATCGTTTACACCAGACACCAATGTTCTACGGTAAGCTGGAGTACCTAGCATAGAAGTGCGTAATATGCATAGTCAGATTTGCTGGACAGGGCAGTTAGATAGGATGGGAGATTACAGGCTCCCTAAGCAACTGTTATGTGGAAAAGTTATGCATTGAAAACGCCTGAGATTCTAACCTCATTAAGGTTTTAAGGGTTTGATAAAAATCGCAACAAGAAACCCTTTTGGTATGGGTTAGATATTATAATGTAATATAAAATCCTTTTAATTTTTCCGAAAAAAATTCAAGTTAAAACAAAAACATAAAACAATGTTTTCTTAAATATAATGTCAACTCGGCTATTCTGAAAGTGCATTTTTAAAAGTCGTTTTAAACATGAATGTTCCATATTTGTATTTATATAAATGTAAGTATATGTGAATCTTTATAGATGTCTATGTACGGGATTAGCTTCTGAGCTAATTAAACGTTCATTATCAAATTGAAAACAAGCTTCTAGGCATCAGGGGTCGCAATACTTTATAATTTAGTTTTATACATAGACGGTAAACAGAAGTGGAAACCATACAAGAAAATTCAAATATCTTGGATTGTTGTGGAAGTGTAACAATAGATATTAGACAACAGTTAATTAATATTCTCTTCTTTTGAGCATTTTAAAGGGTTTTAAGAGGCATAATATGGATACATTCTCCCAGTTGAAAATTAAAATACTTTAGATTTGTATAAAATATTTTTCACAGTTGAATGAAACACCATTTCTTTTAATTTGCATTTCTTTTTAAGACCCCTTCAGCTTAAGCATTACATTTTAAACATTTTCTAGAATAAAGATCATGTAATAGGTCTGGATCAAAATTAAAATAAATATTCTCGACATAAGTTATAGTATCATTATATCTTGATTGTAATCTTCATAAGAAGACAAACGCTGTGCAAACTTGTTCTAATCAGGGAATCAATTTTACCGGTCCTGCGACGGGTATACTTCTAGTTAGCTATGTATTCTCGACCGAAATTTATTGCAAATTTAAGTCTTTTCAGGGTAGGAGCAAAGGTGTCAACAAAGTAACGGCTTGTATCGATCTTGAGCAGATTCTGCGGCTAAAATTATCATACTTAATCGACAACGTCGAGCCGGCGTGAAACAGGGAGATACGCATGGTGTTTCTCACGATCCTGGCCGTAACGTGAATGGTGGTATAGAAGTCACGTCTGAGAGAAAACCAACGGGTTGAATCTTTTACTGATCAAGATGTGATCGTGTGTTCAAGCACCAGCTGAAGGTCAAGATCAGATAAGATAGAACAACATTTTATTTCTCGGTTTTTGAAAATAGGTAGATACTAGTAGCGAGCTTGTGTGTTCGAAAATGAGTCAAGTATGAATAAGTGTTCCCTGCATGAGCATGGCGCACATAGTTCCTGGTCTTGTCGGACACCAGCCCTACAGTTAAGTTTAGAGGCTTAGCTAGTCAACTGAATGACTTCCCCATGCTAATAGAAATCGTTCGAGATTCCGACTCCCAACTTTAATTTTTTGTTCGGCCTCACCCATATTTTATTTATTTTGGTTGGACCTCCCCCATTCTCCAACTGCATCCCCCGATTTCGTTTCTCTCCCACTTACATCCCACTCTCATTTAGAGAACGAGCTGCTTGTTTTAGGTGTTAAACAACTCATAAAACTGTGGTCGGCCTATTATTTAGAAATAGGTTCAGAGGGTTTTACTAACCAAACTGTTTGTTTTTATTTCGGGGCCTCACCCGTTTCATACCAATAAAATACTTGTATATAAATATATCCATGAACAAATCTAACAAACGTATGTCTATCTTAAGTAGAATGCCCCCTAGTGTCAATGTTGTATTGTAGTGCCTTAGATGATTCAAGTTTTGAGTAGGATAACCATTTTATCACTTTAAACCAAGGTTGAGCAATGACACTAATTTTCTCCACACATTTGATGACCTTGTGTCTGATTTGTTTTAATTTCTTTTTAAATATTTTCAGCAAATAAATAATTTAAAGATTTAGATCTGTGCTCTTCTTCACCAGAAGAGGATAATATTTTCTATACTGATGAAATTTTATTTTCGTCATAATCAAGAATGGGACAGTTTGCGTCTCTAGATTTTATCCAAGTTAAATAGTGATCTCAAGTAAATTGTTGCTCTAGTATGGAGGGGCCTAGTAATTACAGATTTGTTTGATGTAAGAATCTACGCAAGATATAACCATCATGGGCATGAGGTTAGATAAGAATTTTACAAAAAGTAAACACTTACTTTTATGTTTATACAAGTAGAATCCATTCTTTAAAACATTGGCATGATCGCTCAATCATAATAAGCCACTTGTTTATTATAACCGATCTCAATATAGATTTCGTACTGAAAGATCAACTGCTGTTGTGCTGATTGTAATGTCGCATAAAATCAGTAAATCTCTCATTATTACAAGCTATCGACACATAAAATACATTCGGTTAACTAATAGCACAACCAGTGCCTTTATTAAATTCTTAGCAATGGCTTAACAATTATGAAGTCTTTACTTTTTCATAGGACTATAGACCCATGAAAAAGAAAGAGT
Organism: Sepiola atlantica; assembly: GCA_963556195.1. Lineage (NCBI taxonomy): Eukaryota > Metazoa > Mollusca > Cephalopoda > Sepiida > Sepiolidae > Sepiola > Sepiola atlantica. The sequence goes on along the minus strand of OY744537.1, from coordinate 68,247,941 downwards.
GTGATAGTTGAGTTATTGGTAAATTCATTTAATGGTTGATGAGTCGTTGAAGGGGAAAAGACTAAACACAGAGCATCAACATAAATGGTCTATTTTCATTAATGATCTTCCATCATTTGTATTCATCTATGCAGACGCCACAAATGTATGTGGCTGCATTTTGAAGCGCATTGGTGATCGCGATCTTTTTTACACTTTCTTTATCTTTCTCTCTCTTTCCTATGATTTGGATTATGTAGTTAAATGGAGAAAGGTGGCTTGTTAATGTTCATACATCTAAAATGAAGCTAATCTCCTTTCACCACAAACGTTCACGTCCTTGTTTTGCTCTAGCTAAAATGAATGGCTGTTATTTTAAGGAAGCTATGTATTTTGATAAGCTTCTAGCACTGACTTTATTATGGATCTAAAACGGACGACTCTGTTTCTAACGTTGCTAGAATCATGGTAAGATAATTCTACTGACTCACAAATTACCTGATTCCTGATGCAATCCTCTACGTAGAAACTCTCTGCTTATGTTTTTCAAAACGTTCAAACTAATAATTCGTCTCCCTACAAAATTTCCTTTTTTTTCTTCGAAATTTACATGAACAGAGTGTCTTTCCAAGATCTTTCACTGCATACACATGGGTACTACCCTGAGGTCCACAATATAGTCATCATAAAATCTAATGCCAAAGCACATTTGTAATGCACCGTCTTCCTAAGTAATCAAATGTGATTCATGCCATTCAGTATATTCACTCCTCTAATAATAGTAAGCATCGTTAAACTGACAATCTGTTCATCACATACAACCTTATCTTCGAGTAGCTCGTAGTTTTGATGAGCTAATTAGTAAATAAAACGGGCAATAATTAAGATGCATTCGGCCAATATTGCAACAATTAAATTCACACAAATTTAGGTATACAATAATTGGATTTTCATTCTCGATGAGTAAATTACATAATTATATAATTTTCTTTTGCAAAATGAAAATTTAAATTGACTGACTAAACGATGACACGCTTGTTAATTAGAGAATACATCAAGTAAGAGATAGACTCTATATTTTGTCCAGGGGGTAAAGGCTTATTTATTGACAACTATAGTTACATAAGCAGGCATTGCGTGGAACCATTGATTGATATATATATATATATATATATATATATATATATATATATATATATATATATATATATATATATACATATATATATATATATATATATATATATATATACAGTAATAAGTAGTAATATTACACGCTAAAAACAACGTATGAGGGGATTGTTTTAAGGCACTTCTAAGTGACAGACTACTGAAGGTTTAAGGTTAAACCCTTACTACAAGACCATACATGCGGGTATGATTGACGAAAAGGAAATGATCCCCCCTTCAGTAGAATTAATAAAAGGCTCAGTTCGAAATTCTGTAAAAGTTCAAGAATTTGACATACAGATGTCCAAGTACGATAAAATGCACACAAAGAAGATCGGCAGTTACATCGATCGAAACGTTGTAAAAATACCGCACAAGATGAGAATAGTAGTTCGAATAATCCAAATTATAGAAATTATAAATAAGCATATAAGAAATTCCGTCTACAGTTTTCAAAGTAGCACTGTTCAGTGTCATCGGTCGTTGTGATCCTGTTCCGTGACCTATGAGCTCATTTTTTAATGTTGATGCTCCAACTGAAAAGAATGTATGTTCTTACGATACGATCAATAATTATTTTTTTGGCGACTCCACTGCCATTAAAACATTACCAGTGAAAAGTAATTATCTAATTAAAATGTGTCAAGAGTGTCAATTTCCCTCTCTTCAGACCGAATCTTGTTCCGAGATGAATTCAATCTTCTTCCTCTGACAGGATGGGGATCGGTGAATAAATGGCAAGGAGTGGGTAGCTGACCATAGTCCTTGTTTGACAACAATCATCTCTTTAAACGAGTTTCGGAAAATATACATCAAGTAATTAGTTTATTCTGCGCCGCCGTTTGAATTTGAGTGTGTTCCACTCTGTTTATCATTCTGCTTTGCTCTCTGTCTGTCGTTGTGGCTATGTATTTGCATAATGAGAGGAAACAGGCGAGGATGGGCCGGGAAAACGAGATATATACATACATTAAATGGTGTCATGGTCTGCATTATTCAAAGCGTAATTGATCTATTCAAAACAAGATCCTCTTCAAACAACCCTTTCACCCGCATCACACAAACACACATATGCACACACACACACTCCCAATCACAGGCACATATACGTACACACACACAAAACCTGTGTGATGAACATCACACCCAATGGCTATAAAGTATGTAAAGATTGGAGTGGAAGTGCACCATCTAAACCACTACTAAAACGAAACGGAAAGACCTGAGTATGCATTGTCAGCTAACTTCCAGAGTTACCCAACGGCCGTTATCAACGAGGATTCACAACAGTGATCGAAAAATATGAAAAGTGCTCGAAATCTTCGGAGACATGTCACTCACACTAAAAGAAATACTAGCTGCAAATGCCAGTAAGCGATCACTGCTAATAATTCGTGTTAAAACACCTGATCATTAAATAATAATAATAATAATAATAATAATAATAATAAAAATAATAATAATAATAATAATAATAATAATAATAATAATAATAATAATAATAATAATAATAATAATAATAATAATAATAATAATAATAATAATAATACGATACAGACAGACTATACGTGAAAACACGAAGGAAGAAGAGGACTGGTAAGTATAGAAGACTGTGGAAGACACAAAAAAGAGATGGAGAAATGCATAACTCAGAGCACAGAAAGGCAAATAACTACAATAAAGACACTGTCGTAATGAGCAACTCAGAGAAGCACCGACACCAGAACTAAAAAGACAAAGAAAAGAAATGTAGAAAAAACAACTACATAGAGATTTAATAAAACTGAGAAGAGAACAGACACACAAAATAGCTGGGCAGGGATGAGAAAAAAATACTTGAACAGAGAAACGGAACTTTATAGACGGCTGCACAGAACAATGCGATTAGGAAAAACTACATTAAAGCTAAAATAGATAAACCCAGGTAATAGTACATTTAGACTTTGTGAACAAAGAGACAAAACAGTAAATAATATAATAATTGAATGCAACACACTAGCCTAAAAGGAATACCAGACATGACTGTGTGGGAAAAGCAGTACACTTAGAACTATGCAAACGAATACATTTCGAACACGTGGACAAATTGTATAAGCATGAATCAAAGACAGTACTTGAAAACGAAGAACACAAAATTATCTGGAATATGGAGGTGCAAACAGATAAACTAATGCTAGCAAGGATACCGAATGTCATAATAATCGACAAAAAGGAAAAATCCTGCCAAATCCAAGATTTTTCTGCGCCAGAGGACCACAGGATCAAGACGAACGATAAAGAAAAACAAATACAGGGAACTCACCAGTGAATTGAAAGGAATATGGAGTATGAAGAAAGACAGTATAACACCAATAATCATAATACATTAGGAACAATCCCGAAAAACCTGGAAAAAACTGGGAGAAATTGGAATAAAAAGGAAGAATGAGACCATATAACAGACATTACTGATGAAAACAGTTGAACTCTTAAAGACCATCTTTGAATACGGAAACCAACCCGCATAAGCCACGAATGCTAACCAGTCACATGTAAGTGGCACTAGGAAGAAAACCAAAACACAGAACGAACACCACCGCATGAAACCAAGGAACATTAACAATCAGAAATTTCATAAAATAAGCCCCTACTCTCCCAAAAGGGTGATTAAACCAGCCTCGGCTGATAGCACACAAAATAGTCGTGAAGAGTCAAAGAGGATAGAAAACCGAGGAGAGAGAGAAAGAGAGAGAGAGAGAGAGAGAGAGAGAGAGAGAGAGAAAGAGAGCATTAACAACACCTCCAGCAAACCTCTGCTTGAATAGTGCGAAGAGTACTGGGACCTTGGAGAGGCTTATTGCACTCTAAACCTCAGAAAAGACCAAAGGTCGTTGCCAACAAGAAATTGATTGTAAGCTTCTGTTGTGATAACGCAAAGTCATTTGCAATAGTTATCAAAATAGGTGGAGAGTACAGGAAATCTGGAGACACTTGTTGTCACTCAGACTCCAGGGAACACCATCGGTCACTGATAATGACCTGTCTGAAAACGCCTAGTGAGTACAAATAATAATAATAATAATAATAATAATAATAATAATAATAATAATAATAATAATAATAATAATAATAATAATAAATGCAATTTAATTCGCAGAAATGAAAGTCACGTAACCATTATATACTCCGAAAGTAAACGAGTATCTGTTGATTATTTTCGTTAATATTCTAACTGCACATTAACAGACACTATATATATATATATATATATATATATATATATATATATATATATATATATATATATATATATATATAGAGAGAGAGAGAGAGAGAGAGAGAGAGAGATATTATGATGGGCCCCGTATGCCTAAAAGTGTGTAGGTCAATTAGTTTTTATTATGAGAGGGGGTGAACTTAGTTCGAGTTCGGTGCAGATCGAAAGGACATCCATTTTGGGACAAATACATTTGTTATCGAGATGACTTAGTCCGAAAAGTCATAACAGCTGGTTAAACCGGGCCAACTTCAAAAGTTTAAGTTAAAAAAAGGTCAGACCAGCTTTGGTGATGATCTGTATGACAGGACAGAGGACTATGACGTCACTCCTTCTTTCGTGAGAAACTAAGGTTTGAAAATTAGTTACGAGTTTTGCAGCGAGCTGAACGGTCGACCTATCTGGTGGGTCCCGAAGTAAAACAGAAGTGCTCAGGAAGTGGGGACGAGGAATCGAAAATGTATCGTTCGTCGTAATGGCTTGATCTCTTGGAGATCCAGTAGCAATCCTCGTCGCATGCCCCAGCAGGAAGAATGAATGAGTGAATCGAGGAACGAGTGGACAGAACCCTCCCACAACGAAGCGGAATAAAAGATAGAATCTCTCTCAAATCTTGTCTTCGGGCGTTTTTGTTTCTCTTGCATGATGACAGAATTTGCCCACAAAACAGGTACACCACTACAGTCACGAGCCAGCAACGGAGATGAGTGTACCAGCAAACCCACGACCAACAGTGAGGCAGTAATCTGTAAGGTAACTTTTTTGTGTATAACATTTTGGGGCGTAATCTGTAAAACGAAAAGAACTAGAAATCGAAGGAAAAAGTGGACAATGCTGAATTTGATATGCCTAACGAACAATGTTTAAGATGTTTAAAGTGTTTAAATAAGATGCAATGTTAGGTGTGGAATGTTTAATGAGCTGTGTTTAGTGGGAGAAGAGTTTAAAAAAGAACTATGTTTAACATGCTTAATTTTAAATATTTAAAAAGAGAAATGTTTTAATAACGAGAAGTGTTTAACGAGAATTGTTGAAAATGGACCGACAGTTTGATGGCTTAAAAGTGCCATAAGAGTTCCCCTTAAGGAAATATATTGGGAGTGGCTCAGGGTTGAGTGTTACGAAGGTTTGAAAACGTATCTAAACTTTCGTGTTGCTTTGGTAATTTTGGGAAGCGTTTAATGGACATTCGTGGCTTTACTTTTCATGTGTGTTATGCAACATATGCGTTTTGGGGACTGTGACCAATTGTTTAAGTGGTTTGAGAGAACTGCCGCGGTCAAGTCAGGAGTGGTGGCTATGTAACAAATTTCTTTTGGTGCCGCGCCCCTTTCCAAGGACTATGTAACATATATATATATATATATATATATATATATGGGAAGAGAAGGATGAAGGTAATCCGACGTGATGGTAAAATGAAAAAGGAAAACCAAAAACTGGATGTTTTTTATGTGTACATCAACGTTTCGTCTTTATTTATAAGACTTCATCAGGATGATGATATAGGGAAAAGATATCATGCAAGCACAGATACATGTAGGGTAGACATGTTGGGAAGAAAAATAAAATAAAGTGAAAAATAATGGCAGCGTCTTGCTGGACGTCCGTACTTGTTAGAGAATGAAAATGAGTGGGAGAAAAAAGGGGAAGGGTGGAGGGAGCAAGGACTACTGTGGCTGGCGATGAGAGAAAGAGGTGGGGGATGAGCAGGGGTAAAATGGATGGCAGAGAGAGATTGGAGGGGGTGTTTGACCAGATGGCTGTGGTCGAGATTGAAGGGGAAGAGTGAGTTGGAATGTTTGTGTGTGGGGGGTGTATGCAGGGAAAATGGGGATGGGTAGAGAGGGAGGGGGGCTGTGATTTTGGTGGATGGGCGAAAGTTATGGTCTTAGAGAGCGTTTGGAGAAAATGAGGGAATTTAAGAAGAGGTATGGGAGAAAATAGATGAGAGGGGGAAGAGGGAGGATTTGTCGTGATAGGGTGTGAAATATTTGAGATATTTGGAAAATGATAGCAATGAGTGAAGGATTGGAGTGGGTGGGGGAGGGGGGTGATTGAAAGGGTGGGTGAGGAATATTTGAAATATTTGGAACATGAGAAAGTTTATTTGGACTGTAGTATTAAAAATGTGAGGGAAAAAAGTGAGGAAAAAAAGAGAAGATTCAGGGAGAAGAAGGAAGGGTGTGGGTGAATGGAAGAGTGTCATAAGGTTAGAGATGAAAATAAAAATAAAAGTTAGCCATGATCAGGCAAAAGACTTTGTTCTGTGAGGATGATCTCGGCGAAGATTATTGGAAACTGCCCTCATCACATCCTCCCCTACCATCAAGCAGCGAAATGGTTTCTTTAACCTATCACCCTTAATAAGCAAGATCATCCTCACAGAACAATTATTATTATTATACTCAATGTGTGCCCATCAACGTTTCTCTCTGTGGGGCTTTTGTCATGTACACGATAATAACTCAAAATGAATGCTATAATATATTTAGTTCTACGATTGAGTTACGTATGAGAAAAATCCCGTTTTAATTCTTCTATTAAGCCGTACTTGATAGTTAACTAAACACGTCACCCATCTCTCTCATTGTTACTTATGTATTTCTGTCAGCCCCTCTAAACCTATGTCGATTCAAACACTCTCTAATATTTTGTAATATCTATGTGAGTATTTACACAAAGAATTACTCTATTTTCTCAACGTAGCCATATAATGTATATAAGTGTGTCTCTACAGACCCTAAACACGTGTAGAAATCAGATGGCAACAAAAAATGTATATTTACTTCTAGCACACCACTCAATAAGTCGTGGGCCTGACTAACGAAATAACAACATATCTTACTTTTTCCACCAACACAGTCATCTCAGACGGTGACACACTAATTCCAACGAGAAGAAAAATGGTTGCTACCCTCAATTTCGAAGATGCTTTTAGGAGTAGTAGAAATCTGAGAATAATTTTTTGTAAGAAATAGAAATGTAATTATTTTTTCGTGAAACACGCATCAGAAATTGCAGTTGGTAATTATCGAATATGTGCAGCATATGGTTTTGGTGTGAAGATTTAATCGCAAAAGCTGAAGGGCAAACACGAGTTCATTGTATATAGAAGATAAGCTGAACATATATTAAGAATATATATATATATATATATATATTTATATATATACAATTAAAAATTAGAATGTAATATTTTTTTGTTATTTTTTAACTTTTCTATTATTTAATTTTACATTATTGTTAATATAGTAATCTATATACATGCTAATTCGTTGTATTACATCCCTTAATTACAGCTATCCGTTCAAGAACTTCAAGCTCAGACCAATAAGTTATAGTTTAAACCCATTATACCACTACAGACAACGAAAGGAAGCTAAAAACTAATTGTTTTATGCGCATTATCCGCAGCCGACAGCGCTGTTGTTGTAAATTATTGGTCATGGAAGCCGGCGATTTCTCAAACAAAGAAGGATGAGCCAAGCAAGACTACTGTCAGATGACGTCATCAATATACAGTTTATTTTCTTGTATAAAAGCTCTTCGTTGTGATTAGACAAGCAAGTGTTTTCAGATGAGATATAAACCCGGTCATATTGCCAAAGTCGGGATTCTTACAGCGGAAGCTACAAAGATGTATGTTATTTACTATACAAAGACAATGCTAAAATACACGCAGATACATACACACCTACACATATATATATATATATATATATATATATATATATATATATATATATAGAGAGAGAGAGAGAGAGAGAGAGATACTATACTTTTCAAATCCAGCAATATACACATGTGTTTTATGCCAAACATACAATCGTATATGGAAAGAGAAAATAACTCCTATTCGCACGAAAGTATTTATTGGCTCAGTAGTCAGAGCGTAAACCGTTGCGACCAATACCCATTGCTGTGGAAATGGGAAGGAAAATTAACGTCTAAATGCCTAATCTAGCGGGCATGTATGCAAGCTCTAAAACAGAAATTAATAGGCAGTGCGAACAATATAGTATTACGCTATACATGGATGATTGTCGTAAACCTATTTAATGTGGTCCATCTACCAAGGGCTTGTAACCATAATTTATAAATAAGTATTATTTTCAAATAGACCTATATACACATGTGTTTTATAGGATACCTGCACTCAACAGTATGTGAAGAGAAAATACCTACTTGTCGCACGATTCAAACCCCAATACGAAAATAATTATTGACTCAGAAGTTGCAGCCTTTACCGAATATATATATATATATATATATATATATATATATATATATATATATATATATATATATATATATATATATATATATATATATATATATAGTAAGCTATGAAAATATATTTATGGCAATTAAGCTACACAGAGGCTCCCGCGGTTCATCCCCGGGGGGAATCTTCAGGCTAAAATTCATTGAGTTATTTTTGCCGGGTGTTTTTATATATACGGCTAGCTAGTTAACCACTCATATTCTTTGTTGTTCTCTCAGCCAATCGTTGGGTACACACAAACAAAGGTGTGGTTATTGTCACTTTCTTCATATATCATGTTCTGTCGTTTTTCTTCTATAGATTGGCCTATATCTTGTTTCCTTTGTTATCTAAATATAATGGGTGAATTTAATTAATTTTATTTTAACACGTTGTTCCTTGTATTTATATTTCAGGTTTTTATTTTTAAATTGTTAAGTTTTTGTTTATTTAGTTTTTGTGTATTTATTTATTTATTTATCGTTAGCCTAAGGCAAATTTAGTTCTGTGTAGGCAGCTGTTTGCTATTTCACTTCTACAGTACAATAGATTTCGAGCGGCTTTAAAATTTAGAATTTCAAGTTTTTCATTCACGCATAAACTACACGGGTCGTCTAAATTTCTACATGTACTGGCCTGTCGTATTATTTTCCATTCTATTGTTGGTGAGCGTCCATTGTCTTTGAGCTCCCAATAGTGGTTTGCTAGTGCTGTTTTAATTCGACGTTCTCTTTTTTTAAATGTGCTTTTGTGGTCATAAAATGTTGTTTTAAAAGTATTCAATAAAAATAACCTAAAACTATCCTACAGCTGCTGTGAAAACCTAGAAATGATAATTAAGGCACACAACAGCAAAATACTAAAAGAGAACATCAGAAAAGAAGAAAAAATAACAAATTACATCAAAAAGTGAGAAATATTACAAAAATAACACTAAGAACAAAAATATAAACGATACAAATAGAAATAAACAAAACACTAATAGTAACCACCCGAATAGAAATGAAAAATTTAGACATGAAGAGAAAAAATGTAACTGCATACATCGTACACTTTGTCCACTATAAAATAAATGTCTAATTAAAAGTATTGTATACCAAGCCACAATATTTGCCAAGGAAAGTACTACGTGGGTATGACCTCCCTAGATATTAAAACTCCTTTTTCCCCTCCCTTCTATGTTCTAAATTATTTCTGAATCGCCAAACTGAGGATTTGCAGACGTTATAATTTGAATTTCCGGCCTTCATAGACCATTAACAAGAACTGAGGGTTAAGCGTTTCTAAGGGGACCTAGACAGATTGACCTGATTATGATATCTCAATGATATAGCACTAAGTTATTATATATAGTTTTTCTTCTATAGATTGGCCTATATCTTGTTTCCTTTGTTGTCTCAATATAATGGGTGAATTTATTTAATTTTATTTTAACACGTGGTTCCTTGTATTTCTATTTCAGGTTTTTATTTTTAAATTGTAAAGTTTTTGTTTATTTTGTTTTTGTTTATTTATTTATTTATTTATCGTTAGCCTAAGGCAAATTTATTTCTGTGTAGGCAGCTGTTAGCTATCTCACTTCTACAGTTCAATAGATTTCGAGCGGCTTTAAAATTTAGGATTTCAAGTTTTTCATTCACGCATAAACTACACGGGTCGTCTAAATTTCTACATGATACAATTGCATATCTCATTATCTCTCTCTCTCTCTCTCTCTCGATGTATATATGCGTGTACCGTTAAAATATTTTATATTTTTATTTATATTTAACATATTTATTTATCTTCAGTTGTAAATCATACAATCTCCCATTCTCTATATATATGTATTGATCTCTTTTCCCTTCACTATATGACTTCCGTTATGAATTGTACAATCTCCACCTCTTTCGATTTATATATATATATATATATTAAATATGTTATCACCCCTTTTCACTCAATATACGCCTTCTGTTATAAATCGTTCAATTCCCCCCTCTCCCCATATATGTATTAAATATCTCGTCATTTTCTTTCCCCCTCACTATCTGCGTTCCGTTGTAAATCGCCCAATTTTCCCCTCTCTATATGTGTATTGAATATTGAGTGTGGATTTCTCTTTTTTTAATTTTCAAACATGTAATCGCCTCGTTTTGGGTGCTTGAAATTACCGGAAGGGCGAAATAAATTATCGGCCGCTGATTATGTTATTCTGTGTTACTTTTTCTTGTTATTGCTCCGTTTATTACATTGAGCTCTCATACTTAGATTTCCTTCTGGAATTTATTTCACTCTAACACACACACACTATATATATATATATATATATATATATATATATATATATATATATATATATATATATATATATCGTACGCGTCGCAGGACTGAACAGTACTGTTTGGCGTGTGGCACCACTTTTATGTCCCCTAAGGAAGAGTATAACAAAGATAAAATGCTATTAAATAGTACGTCTAGAATCCTCTAGTTGATTTTTATTCTAGAAAATGTCTAACTTAAGAAAAATAAATGAATTTAGGGAATCTTGCTTGATTTTTATCTAATAACTATAGATAAAATTTAATGTAAATCTTAAATATTTGTATTTTCCAATCGGATAGTTTCCCTAAGACATTTGAAATACTCGAAATAAACTGAAATAATGTCTATAATGTTTATTGCTTACACATTCATAAGATCGGTTGTATCTGAATTTACTCGAACTGTTGCCACTCCTCTATTCCCGTTTGCATGAAATTACATAGATCCCGCATTACTGACTCTTACGCTTATAAACTGTGTCCCCAAATGCATAATAATCGCTTAATAAGTTTAGGAGTCTATCTTGTACAGAGAAATATATAAATATATCCACATATCTTATGTTATATTTTATACATATATATATATATATATATATATATATATATATATTGTTTAATTTTAATCTGAATCTCTATATGAAATGCATAGCTATTCGAATATTATCTTACAGTTCTCTTTTAACTGTCAACCTTTGAGATGATAAAGAAATTAAGAACATACATTTCCCGCTACCCCATTGATCAGTTAACTATGTCATAGTATATCCTTATTATGAACTTTTGGTCTGACCGGATTCATTGACAAAATTTCATCTAGTCTGGTGGAGTATCAAAGTAAATGCTGTTACTTGAGTTAACATTACTTGGAGTAGGTGCATCTTTCCTCGTATGAGCCAGTGTATAGCCGTGTCGAAGGGATCTTCTTTGGGCTTTGAATACTATGTTATTTTTAATATTTGGTCAGGGTTATGTGTACGGGTGTCCTTACAAACCCTTTTACAGAGAGACCGAATAAACTCGAGGATAGTGTCTAGTAGGTAATTCAAACTCTCACTCTCTTTCTTATATATATATATATATATATATATATATATATATATATATATATATATATATATACATGCGTGTGAGTGTGTGTGTGTTAACCATCCTCTTATTAAGCAGTGGATAAGTTTGTGGACCTCGTAAGGTGAGAAGGACATTTCACTGAGTCTCGTGTATCTGCTGATGTCACAGTGGTCGGTACAAAATAATAATAATAATTAATTAATAAGACACTTTGCAAAGAAACGGTTACACACTACATGTAGACATATGACAATGGTAATGTCTCTCTTTAATTATTTCATCTTTGATCTAGTAATTCTTCTAGATTGAGGCAATTTTAACTCTGTCTTGTCCTTGTGGGGAGACAAGTAAATAGAAATCGTAAATAAAAATCCATGAAACAACGCAATGCTTATTTACTTTATATTGAATTGAGTTAACTTTCAGTATAACTCCAATTAGGTTTATTTCTTTTCTAGTTTTAAATGCTATTTTAACAGTTTTCTAATGCTTTTTAAAAAGGCTCTTATTTATAAGTGAGAGTCTTAATGTTCGACGGATCTCGTTTGCTACTTACCAGCATGAAGCCACTTTTTAAGTGGCAGGCCAAAGTTTACTTAACGACGGCAACGGTAAGATCCACACTTCTGTATCTTACGTCAATTGTCCATAGCGAGACACTTAATATCTAACAGAAGGAAATTGAATTACATGTTTATCAATAGCTTTTCTTTCAAATAAAATATAGGTTCGAGTATTGTTTTTATTTTTATTTTAGATGAATCTATTTCCTTTCAATTGTTTTTGATTTAAGAGGAAGTAATTAAAGTGAGAAGTTTTAAATACATCAATGTATAAAACAGAAAACTTCCTTTCACATTTTGCAGCACAGATTATTAAACTGATTACGAAGATTTAAACAGACAATAAGCATTGCCTTTAATATGCTCGACCCACAATATACTTAATACACCTATATAAATGATACAATTGCATATCTCATTATCTCTCTCTCGATGTATATATGCGTGTACCGTTAAAATATTTTATATTTTTATTTATATTTAAATCTCTATTTCAAACTTTGTCTTCTATCCGCTATACCAAAGGACCTTCGCTTCTACTCGTACCTAAATTTGAGAGGAGAAAGTATTTTCAATTTATTTTAAGAAATGGGGCCCTAGAAATAGTTGGTATAGTATTCATGCGCGATGCTACCCCACTCGGCGAGATAGACTAATAGAGAGTGTAAGATCATCTACCAAGCAGACATAAACTCTGATATATCGGAGTGTAAGATCATCTATCAAGCAGACATAAACTCTGATATATCGGAGACGTATATGTCTGAGTTATTGAGAATTACGCACGCCGTATCCAAGTGTGTTGATCATTGAACGGCGATAACACACAGATTGTTATACACTCATGACTGACATTCTGATATATATTTGTACCAAATATGGTCGGATTCCAGAAAAGAATTGTGAATGTTATTAACGCTTCTATATGTGGTATCTTAGGAGGCATTCTGTAAATGACAGATTTCCACAGGGGCATGCAAAGTATGAATGTCAATAGCCACCTATCTTCACCACTTAATGAGCGCGTTTAACTTAAAACGTCGCCTGCAGTAATATCAAACTTTCTTTTATGTACAATCTTTATTGTGGCATTATATCGAACATCATTTTAACAATATCATTCTCGCATTGAGATGCTATTGGCTGGTTTTAATCCAGTGCCAATATAGCCAGAAATCCATCATTAGCATAGACTCTCAATTAAATGTTTACGTCGTCCATATCTGGAGTAGGTTCAAATAATGTTAATGGCGTGGAAATTGGGATTTTTACACATACCAGTACTTAAAAAAACCTACAGACTAAGTCATTTATTTTCATACTAGCTGTATGAGTGTACGTTTTATGAAAGAGAAACAACTCAGTTATTGAACAAACAGTTAATTAACTCGCTTTATGACCCATCCAATTATTAGAACATTTTCATTAACTGTTTTCATCACGAATAAAAGTAAGTCGGAATGGAATATATTTATCATAAATGAAAGCAAATCAGACATTGACACCATATCTGTAGTGTATATGTGTCTCCCTCTGATTGTCCTTTTGATGCACAAATGCAATTTAAAATAAAACCCTATAATAAGATGATATACACCTTTTCTCGTGTAAAATCTTATGATCAATTTTTATTAGGTTCCTCACAATAATATAAATATTTTACTCGATGTTATTATATTTTAGTTTAAACTTGAAAATTGTAAATACTCGCGATGTCTGTTAATATAATATACGTTGATAGCGTTTATATATATGAGTCCACAACTTAATTATTTAAAGCGAATCATTGAATATACTTATGATAAAATAGAGATGACTCATAATTTACAATTGGTTGATTTAGAACTGCACATATAATATATCTTAATGTATAAAACTCTATGTATGTGTGTATGTCTGTGTGTATGTGCGTTCCCCAGAGAATTAAAGGCTAGAGAACTTACAAAAAATCTGAAAGCGTATACTTATGTAACATTTATCGGGGAAGTCAATGCCGGTGCTTCTGAATCTCTAAGTTTCTATGCTAAGAATGCTATGAGGTCATAAACTGCTCCGGAAAAGACAATGTAAGTGTTCCCAAATCTCTACTTAACTATCTATGTGCCGAATATCTACGCGCCCTATAGTGACAAAAAAAACCTTTAAACTACGTATATCCGTTTATTTTATTAGGTATATTCAGTACGTAACTCTCTCTGTTTGTCTACATCTATTTCCTTTACTCCCTCCTTTTCTCGCGCTCTATATATCTAGATTAATGTATACATTCTATATCTTCTAATAATATAAGGAGCACATTCTGTGTCACGATGTCAGGATTTCTGTCAGTTCGCCGGGGAGAACTTTTGTAAACGTAAGAATTACATGTGGGAAACTCCGAACTACTTCTTTTAGATTAACTAATAACTAAATAAACAATAAAGAAATTTCATGTCGAGGCTGCGATTTGAACCTCCAACTTTGATGTATTCAGTCTATGTGCCCCCGACCCAGCTAAACTCCTAAATATAATGAAGCCATTTTAATTAACATACTGAAGGACAACGACCGTACCAAAATAATCGGAACCGAGACTATGTACTGTAAAAACTGTTTTTTCCTTTTTTAAAATGATGTAATGTGAGATATACATAAATGTACATTTGTTTAAAAAAAACTAAAACAAATCCGTCTACTTTTCATTACAAAAATGAGAGTATTTTAATTTTAAAGAAGTGAAAAAAATTGTACTCTTAGCCTCAGTCCGCCATTTGCATTAGAGTGAGTAGATACACAAATTAATATTCTATTCTATTGACTATTTCAGTCACGTAAATCATTTTTACTTTTTTATTTTTTTCTAAAAATATTCTTTTAGGGGGAGGGAAATACTTTCCTATATAATTTTAACGTAAATTAAACACCCACTTCGAAACACTGAACGTTATTTCATTTTTTTTTTGTTTCTACACGTGTTCACTAAATTCATATCAAAATACATTCAATAAAAAGCATTTATAAATATGTATAAAGACTAAACATCGGATTATCAGAACACCCTCATTAAATTTAAAACAGAACAATATTGGATAAAGAAAATATAGCCCCTGCCGCCAGTTGTACGTTATAGTTATATAAGAAAGTTATCCCTCCTCTAAAATGAAAAAAATAAAAAATGTAATTATTTTTTTTATTTGTGCATATTTCTTAAGGATTTTAGTGTAATTAAAGCAACTTTATTTTCCGTTATTACTGAACAGATGGACACAAGGTTTGTTTTGAACAAAAACACGCTTTAAAATGAGCTAAAACGCAAAAAAGAATATCCATGTTAGTCGAAAAGTAACTCATCTTGCCTTTCGTAACATTTATATTATTCATATTTGTTTTTTTGCCCCCCCCCCACACTTTTCGTTCTGTTTGCAAAAATAGCTGTTCATGAGCTCTGCACGGGTATCCCTGATAATCGTCGGAAACTCGAAACATAAACAAAGTAGTTTTAGAAACACACCCAATAAATGTCACCAATTGTGAGGAATGTAATGTGCTAACAGTATTTTGTTTAATTTTCTTTTTTGAACGATTATCGAAACTTTAAGCCATTTTATTTGTTCTAACTGAACAGGTGCACACCAGATTTGTTTTGAACAAAAAACGCTTTAAAATAAGTTAAACACACAATTAAACGTATCCCGGTTAGTAGAAGAGTTATATATCTTGCCTTTTGTAACATTTATTTGTTGCCTATTTGGTGTTTTTACCCCTATTTCGTTCTTTTAGCTGTCGTTAAAGATGGTACTACTTTCTTTTAGAAAAATATGTATTCAAATAGGTATTTCTTTTGTAAAACATTCAAACATTTTACTACCAATCATAGTGCTATCAAATCTCATATATCAAAAATAATCCATTTTTACTTTATATTTAGTTTTCATTTAAAAACAACTTATCAGCACCTTTTACTTATACAGTTTTACGTGAAAAAGAAATTGACTATTCAACAATACTGACTAGAGAGATAGTCTATTGCTTGCGGCTTGCTGTTGTGAATTCGGAATAGCGGACCGCTTCTTTTTCTGATACGCCAATCTTACTTATAAGAAGTTAAATCAAAAGTGGATTATTTGATATGAAAGAGACGCCGTCAGAAATAATGACGTTTTTGTTTGGTGCACGAATGAACCATAATACTTGTCTTCTGCATTTTAAACTTAAATTCCAGCCAAGAAATATTAATACATTGTGTATCATTCTACCAACTGATTTCAAAATAAGTACAGCTTCCTCGTGACGTCATATATTCATGATTTACGTTATGTTTCAACATAAACTATTATAAAAAAATAAAAATTGGTAATCATTATAACTAGCGTTGGAAAGTATTTATTTTAAACTTTTTCATTAATAATAATACCTTAATACTACTTTCAAATAATTTACGTGACTGCAGTTACTCAAACTGCAGTCACGTAAATTATTTAGAGTGAAATACTCATAATCAACTTATATTTTCATTTACTTGAAGTATGTTTAAGTAAAAAAAAACAAAATAAATTTAAAATCCTAATTCATGTAAAGTTTCATCGTACACGTGAAAACGCAGAAATTAGATTGAAAAGAGAAACGGAATACATGTATTATTTGAAAATCTCGCTTATTTCGCTCGATTGTCGCACATAATTTAATGACATATATTAGTTAGTATTGAATTATATTTATTATCCCGAAATAAAATTCAAATTTATTTTTTAAATACTTGAAAAGCGAACTTTAATCCAAGGCCTTAATCGCTGGCGGTCGTGTTGCGATTTCCTATTAGTGTATTTCGCGTTTGATATATATATAAAAAGGACATCATTTTATCTACAAAAAAATGATGTCTGCGTTTATTTTATTTTTAATTTGTTTAAATTTCTTATTATAGTGACGGGGTAGCCTAGCAAAAAAATGCGAACAACATAAAAAGTTTTCCCGTATCTGTAGGTACACTTCTAAGGAAGTCCTATGTCTTATTTTTTATGAAATTTAAATCATACGTATAAAGTTCTCCGGTGAAGACAATTGAAGTGGTTCTGAATCTCTACATTACCCTCTATGTGCTGAATATCTACGAATCCCAATCTCTAAGCAACCCGTAGCGACAGAACCCTCTTAAAACTTCAAATACGTGTATCCGATTTTTCTTATGAGAGTTATTTTAAAAGTTGACTTAACAAACGTTCGAATTATTTAGTTGGGAAAATATCAGACTGAAAACATCGAATTGACGGTTTAGATTCAACCCCTCCCGATTTATACAAATAAATTTATATGAAATCAAAGAATATATTTTTCTTGTTTCTAATATACGTAACGCATCTCTGTCTATCTGTTTCCCCTCTCTCTTTCTCTTCCATTTTCTCTCTCCTATTCTCTCTCTATCGTTCTCTGTATACCTAGAGCTATCTCTTCTTTACTCTCTCTCTCTCTACATATATATATATATACATATATATATATATATATATATATATATATATATATATATAATAACCAAAGAACACCTCTCGTTCTTTGTGCATATTCGCCCCTAAAGACGAATACATGTTCCATAACTATAATTATAAGTATATTCAAATGTACAATTTGCATGTGAACATTATGGAAGTAGTTATGCGTCTTTATCTGCCCTCAAAACGAGCGAATGACACTTTTTAACATGTTACACAATTATATTGATCTAGTTATAAGCGTTAGGTTAAGATTATTAACATATACCTGAATAGCTCCGTGACTAAGATATATAGCTGACCACATAAAAGTTTCTGTAAAGTAAACTCGCTTGAATATGATGTTGAATATGAGTCTATCCCACACTCTAACTTGGGCAACGCCGGGTAAATCTGGTAGTATATATATATATATATATATATATATATATATATATATATATATATATAAAGTTAATCCAACAAAAGAGAAAAGAGGCAACTACTATCTTTTTATAAGTGAAACATCCGGATAAAAACTGAAGCTCAATATACTGGATAGAGCATTAATAGTATAATATAAAATTAAATAATAAAATAAGGTGCAAATACAATTTTATTAGAATTCAAAGTTCAGGCAAAGTATCTTAAAGCCCTTAACTCATGAGTTTTCAAAGATAAGTCTTCTCCTCAGAGGACCATTACCGCAGTGACATCACTGCAGGTGATAAATTACACTTTCAAAATATATAAAAATATATGCAAAAATGCATAAAAGTATATAACACATCAAATATATACACCCAAAACAATTTTTTGTTTAAGCTATACAATCCAAGTCATACAATTTAAAACAAATTTAGGAGATATAGAAGATTACAAAATAGGACGAGGAATCCCAACGTCGTCTAAAATTCAGACAACAAATAATAAAAAAATAGATATAGTTTGATAATAACGAGCAGGGCCCATGCCCCAGCGTTGCCCAGGAGAATTCGAAATTAATAATTGTATATTAAAAAAATAAATATTAGATTATCAAAGCAAATCGTAGTTTTAATTCATATTTTGAATACTTCAATTCAATATATATATTTATTAGTCGTCGTGATATCACAGATCCTCATGACTCTCTCGACATCTCGCTCTATCCTTTATCACACTTGGTAGATCTTCAGAGATGCATTTTGAGTAATATGTGAGTTGTTTGATGTAGGTTTCGTGCGGTCTACCCACTGCTCCACACCTCTTTTTTGGCAGCACAGAATAAGATCGCTAATGATTTCATGTATCGCCCTGAAGCCATGTCCAGCAAATCTGGTTCTTCTATCTCTGATAAGGGCTTAAATCTGAGGGAGGTGTCCATAGAGTTGCTCTATCATGAGTTGCTGTCTCCAGATGTTAAGAGTAGCTCTTAACATTCTGGTGTATACACCATCAATTTTTCTTTTCCAATCTGTTGGTAAAAGTCAAAGTGCTACTTCTATATACGTGTACTAATGCAATAATGGCATCAAAGAAGTCACGTTTTATCTTGGTAGGAAGACTTGACTTCCAGATCGCTTTCATCTTGTCAACTGTGGCCCACGCCCTGATGATTCGCACCTTCAGTTCAGCCTTTGTGGTATTTTTCATGGCAAATTTACTCCCATCAACATTTTTTCAGACACGTCTCATTTAGGGATAAGATAGTTCTGTGTTAATGCAGGAGAATGTGCTTTATTTTGTTTGTGTTGACAAAAGGCCTAATGCAATTTGCCGTTTCTTCAAGATAGTGTAGTGGCACTTCTGCCTGTGTGAGCAAAAATTGCAATGTCGCCAGCATGACCTGCGTTGTCATTGTCTCTGCTAGATACATTATGCTTGTTACAGGTACCAATGGCAGGCCATGGTTAAAAGAAAATGGCTTGACATTGGATTTATTTATACATTGACAGAAAAGATAAAGTATAGTATACTAACGGTAATTCTATATGACAATACATAATTTTAAAAAAAACGAAACAAAAATATTGTAAAATCGGCAAATATTCAAATCAAGCGAAGAGTGAGAGATGGACAGTGACGGGCATGAAAAGTGCTGTCGTTTTAACTTAATTTAGTATTACGCATGAAATCTGAAGAAAATATCTTCAAAATTAGTTATGTTTTATTTATAAAAGCATCGATGATAACTCAATATTTATTCATTTATTACTTTATTATTTCATTTATTTTGTACCTTTTTTATATTATTCAGCATTCAATGTTCAAGTAAGTGTTATTCTTATATATCGAATATTGTTAAGGCTTAATCCTTATTAGTATTATTAGGAAGTGAATATTCTCGGCCTTATCCTTAGTTTTTTAAAGCCTCAATATTTATAAATTCATTATTTTATTTTATTTCCTTATTCAGCATTAATTGTAGAAGTAAATATACTTCTTATATTGCGAATAGTGTTCGGGCATAATCCTAATTGTTACTATTGCAAAGTGAATAGTTCAACCTAAGTTTATTTATTCAAGATTAGACTTATTTATTTTATTTTTAAAAATCTTATTTACTTGTTCAGTAGTATAATTTATGTTTTGTTATTAAGTATGTTTTATATTTTTTTAAATTTTCTTCTTAAGTATTCGTATGCACATGTTGAGTTATGAAACGGTATGTATCAAACTTAGAATTATCAACCTCATTCGACTCGGTTATTAATTTCGGAGTGCAATTTTGATATCAGTATAAATTTCTTAATCCAAAGGTTGCTGATGTTTATTTCTAGTGCTAGGATATATATCTTGATTGATCTTTTGGTGTTGTTGCATTCGTGGATTTGTTTGTAGAAGGAATAGGTACGTGTTTGTAGGAGTTATTTGACTCTAACATTTAATGCGCTCACTGTGCCACCGATATATAATTTGTTGAATGTGGTGCACTGTATGCGATATACAGTGAATGTGTGGTGGCGTATCCCTGTTGTGATAATAGGGCAGTTTTCTAGGGTGCAGGGTGTGTTGTTGTAATATGTTGCGTGCTGTTAATTGCATCCGCAGTGATGACCCGGAGTGTGGTAGTTGTATATCGAGACTCTCCTTATATATAGCTATGCGAATAGCAGTGGTGCTTTTGTCGTTAGAGTTCGGCAGCAACATGAACCCGGTATTGGAAAGAATGTGTTACATCCGTCTTCGAGGTGTAAAAGCTAATCTGTGTCTAACTTTGTCCTCATGGGGTAGCAAACCTGTAGACACATTTTATCGCTAAAGGCGCATTTTAGAATGGTCGCATTTTACGTAAAGATGTTCTTTATCAACAGTCCCTGTGGTATGTGCATATTTTCAAAGCTTGTTGATAAAGCCATCTATGATGTGCTTATCTCTAACTCTCCTAATTCCGCAATACTTGCCTGGAATTTTAAATTTCTTCTAAAAAATTTTGAAAAGTCTTACCGTTTTTTAGAACGGTATATAGTTGGTAACTACATAGAACAACAATTTATATGTCTGTGTGTGAATGGGGATTTACATCGATGTTTTGTAGAGATTCGACTAATCCCTCATATGACGAACAGACGTACATTAATTCTTAGTTTGCGTGCAATAAGCAGTTTGTTAATAATGTCATCTTATTTATCAATTGATTGGCCTTTTGGCTGGGATCACAGTGTCGTATCTGTTCCGATAGATACTACACCCCATAGACCGGTATCGTCTTGGCCTTCAGGTCTTGATTCCGCCGGTTTGTGGGTATGTCATGTGCAGTTCTAGGAGGTCCACCCTTCCAGGTTTTGCCTCTCCTCTTTAGGGAGGGGTAAGTTTATTGCTTACTGCCTGCGGCGCCCCGACGAGGCTTGCTAGGCATTTTTGTAGGCCAGAATGCTCCCCATCCCGGGCGCTTGCTTTTCAAATCCCACTTTCCCGACCTTGTGTCACATCTTACCGGTGTGGGAGGAAGATGAATAAAAATCAATCTAGTTGGTTTCTCGTCCTATAAGCCATGAGCAAAGTTTTCTTTTCAGTTATTAGAAACAATATCGCATCATTGAGCCAGAGATAACGAAAACACCTTGCAAACGTTTACAATTGAAAAAGTTTGAATGGGTAGCGAGGCGAGGACGGTGATGATGGTACCTGTTATATCGTTTAAATATTTGGAGAACGAAACTGTTTTGACGTCTTACAGTTTTCAAAAACAATTTTAAAATTTTAAAATCCGTTTCTATTGCAATTGGTAAACCGTCCCTATACCCACATAAGGAATTAATAAAAATGTAAAATCTCTTAGGGGAACTTTTACCTTTCCCCCTCCCCCTCATTGTTCTTTTTTCATTGAATATAGAATTACATTGATTTTAATCGCTTCCGTCAATTCCATGACACATCTAATTTCCTGTTAATACTCTTTTTTTTCGTCAATAATATTTCTCACTCATGTAAAACTATCGATTTTCTCCTGACGAGATGATAGTTGAAAGTGATTTTGATATTATTCCGTCAGGTCTGTTTGAATGTATCTACAAATGTTGTACCTCTAAACATATATGCATATATCTTCATCATCCAATTGTATTGGTTGTGTTTTAAAACTTGAGTAACAACCTTCTTTATTGTAACCGTTTTTAAGGATAACACAATTAGAGAAACTTCGACATTGACTGTATATTTGTACAATGATATTTTCTAGATAACAGCGCAATACTAATGACTTCAGTTACCTCGGTTTTTATAGTGACAACTTAACGTTTAAAATAGCATTTTTAATACAAATAAGTTAAACATTATTTACAGACAACAAAATCATATTTTCATAACACTCATGAGATCCGACAGAAATGGAGACTAATATATATCAAGTCTGTAAAGTCCAACGTTTAACCACGAATGCTTCAAATGCTGATTCCATATAAAAGCAGTTATATTGTTACGTTAGAGTAATATGTCTTTGTCTTGTTAATGCTGGTGTATCTTAGCTGGGATGTTTTTCATTCCCCACTTCGTTTGCAGAAATAACTGGTGGACTTACTGTAGTCGTCGTGGTGAAGGGGCAGCCAGATTTGCCATATTCTTCTCTTCGTCGTTGTAGACATCTTATTGTTATCAATAACATATTTCGTATAAGTTATCATTAAAGAAACCGCAAATGCATTTTGGGTATTATTCTCTCATTCAGAGCATACATTTATGAACATGAAACAGCCCGCTCCTGTTTCCCCATGGAGCAGATATCCCAAAACTAAACTGTTTAATCTGGTGATTACGTCAGCTTAGCGGCTATCTGTCTATGTTACGCAATGGCAGGCACAGGTAGCTCGTATGACGTCAACTTGGAAAACCCCACTCTACTAAATGTTTAACTCTAAGTGCCAATTTACCATACAAACCGCATCTAAATATTATAACACTAGGATAATGCCACATAGATAAGGATACTCCGTTATTATAGACACGCTTTCCACCTGTCTTCATGTACAAAGGTTGCTTCCTCGTTGGTTGAGTCTTACTATGTGATACCTTGTTTTTTTAAAATTTGTTTAACAGTTGAAGTGTAAAAGTTTGAGAGACGATAACTAATAATTCAAGATTCTTTAAAATAAGGGCGCTCGATGTATTAATGTAAGACCATTCGAGATAGGGTCGGTCCATTTACTTAATTATCGTCCATACAGAAGCAACTCATAGTTAAGAAAGAGTGATTCATAGTTAAGTTAATAAAGCATGTTTTAAAATTAAACGATCGCTTATTTATTCGTGAGGTCCAGCTACCAGTTGGACACAGAAGTATCCAGACCACAGTTTGTAACAACGTCTCCGAGAGGCAAGCAACATGAAGCCTCCATCCCTGTATAAACAGCCGTAATGGTATATCCGGGCCAAGTTTATCTATACAGCATGGCAACGAAGAAAGAGAAGAAAAAAAACAGAAGCCATAGGTGAAGTAAAAAAGAAAGAAAGTATAAATATTCGTCTACTCAAACCTTCTCAACGACTACGAGATAGCATTCACTATTAATCAATGCAGAAACCTAACTCCTAAGCATATTATTGACTGACGATAAAATAAAGACTGTTAGGCACTCATGATTCAAACTTCGTGGACAAGCCAGGCATAGACTTGAGTTTATTTGCACCAGATATGTTTGTATCGCGGAAAGATTGTAAATGTTATTAAATATTAAAGGGCAGCATCTTGTATATACTTGCTTCTTCCTCTTGGCATAACAAGAACAAATGTTCTATCGACCTTTTTAAAAGAAAATTCTTAACTATTGCGTTATTTGCTGTGACGATGCATCATACCGACATTCACTCGCTTTTTCTATTACTTCAACCGAGAGATCTGTTTAGGATTCTAACTTTCCGTTTGGATGACAAAACATATTTCTTTATTCGCCGTATTCGTACTCATAAAACTAGTTATTTGGTTGTTATTATTATACGAGTTTTTTCTGTAAAAAGGGTCAAAAAGAGAGTTTACGTTGCAGAATGGATTGTGAACCACACTGAAGACGTCCTCTAATATTAGGCTCCCTGTGGTGTCTTGCATGCCTAATTCATTCTTGTTTAAAACAGTATGTTGCGCGTATGTTCAATTCTCAAATTACCGAGATGAAATTGTTTTTTTCTTCTATAACATCCGATATCTATCTTTATTTGGCGGAAGGTAATTACATATTTTTCTGAAAGATTGAGTTATCCGACAATGTGGGGGGTGGGAATTAAAAACGAAAGAGAATTAAATAGAGACGAATGTTAAAGTGTAAGGAGTTTCAATAAGGGCATTAAATCGGACTTTGATAAAGATAATTCTGCAAACAAATAATACAAAATAAAAAGTGTAGCATATGCTATTACCTTTTTTCGATAATACATACGGAACTGGTTCATCAAACTTCATAGTAACGAAGAAGAAAAGAAGCAAAATGTGGAAAGAAAGAATATTGAGGCATGAAAAGGGAAAGAAAAAAAAGGAGGAGATTAAGCAGAAAGATGCCGTTGTATTTTCATAGCAAACAACTCGTGTTGTGATTAATTAATTTCGAAAAAAAACAAAGCTTATTGTATACGTGGACTTGAATATTACTTTCTATGTGATTAGTAGTTGAGCGTTGGTGCAGGGGACCGTCGGTTCATATTTTTCCTTTGCGATTATGCTGATATATAAATGACGATAATAGACGAGCTTTAATGTGTTCACGTCATTCATTAGTTTGATTACGCCCCCTCTGAAGTGTTAAGAATTTCAATTTAAAAAAAGGATCTTAATGATCCTTCAAGTTAAGAGCGCTCATGCCCTTTTGGTGATGATCCAGAGAGATGCATTGGATATTTTCGGAAGATAATGTAAATCAACTATTGAATCTGTGAGGTACGTTTAATCACTTTTGACAAGAAAATGTGGTTTAAGTGATTTTAATAATAGAAGACAATTTTTTCTTTAAATAAAATTCAATGAAAAGAAGATCCTGTTCGAGTGGCGAGGTCGTTAAATAATCACTGCTTTCATCGGATGGTAGAAAAGACTTTTCAAAGATGAGCTGCCATTTCGAACACTTACTCCATTTATTATGCTGGAAAGCGGAAATTACTTTATCTAAATCAGATCAAGGTTTTTCTCATATTCCCGCCATGGAAATTTCTTTATCTCTTTCGGTTTTCACTTATATTTTATTATAAAATATGGTTAGTGAATGGCGTTGAATATAAACACACACACACACACATATATATATATATATATATATATATATATATATATATATATATATATATATATATATATATATGATAAAGAGTGAAAATAATGTTCCGGCGTAATCGAATTGAAAAAAGGGAGAAATAAAAATATTTTTTTATGTATTTATCAACGTTTCGTTTTTATTTTAAAATCTATTTTTCTCATATTCCCGCCATTGAAATCAACAGATATGATTTATTTTGAAACAATAGACAACACCTCACCTCTTAATACTTTTACGACTATTTTTTTCAAGAGCACATCATTACATACATATTATTCCTATTTTTATTTTCATTTTCTATACATGGGGTGTGCTTTTCTGTGCGTATTGTGTATGTATGTGTGCATATATATGTATATGTTTAATTGTGTATATGTATGTATGCTTGTATATATATGTAGCTAACAAATGTGGACACATAACCTTTCCTATGCTACATTTTGTTCGCGCCCCTCCCTCCTACACCGTCCTCTTATACGACCCTAATTCAAAACCTTCCGCTTTCTTGCCTCAATGCATGCATGGCTCATGTATCCTCTTCCTTCATATTTTTATTAACTCCGACCGCTACCAATGTTCGTCCCAATGCCTTCTACGGTTATTGTAATGTCGCCCACCATCTTGATGAACCGATAACTTATCTTGTCATGAGCAACCTCTCTCGGGTTACATTACACTAGCTCACTTGCCCTCCTTAATAATCAAATAACTGAAACCAATACAATTTCCTCCACACTTTCTACTGTAAACACCATTTCCCGACTCCCACGATCTATTTGTATCTTATAATTTATTATTTTAATAAGCGGCCCTTTCAGGCCCTTCTTACTACCACAGTTGTGTCAAACATTTCCTAATTGTGTGTTATTTCCTTCAGACAATTATACTGAGGAAGTCTTGAAATGAAGACGAAACGTTGATGAATACATAAATAATATATTTAGGTTACTTATTTTCAATTTCCACACACACACACACACACACGCACGCACACACACACATATATATATATATATATATATATATATATATATATATATATATATATATATATATATATATTTACCACCAGCCACAAAAAATTAGTTGAAATCATTTCGGTTAGTATATAGATACAGTATCCTTTTTTTTCACCAGTATCGTAAAATTTCATTAGTCTTTGTTCCAGTTGATTATTCATGTTTACACACACACCTACATATATATATATATATATATATATATATATATATATATATATTTATTCATTTGGGAAAGTTTATTTTTTAAGCATCAATGGAATTTAAAACGTAAAGCAATAGGCAAAAGGCCTTCAAACACCATTTGTAAGATTCGTATATATTTTATTAAAATCAAAACAAATATCTTCATTTTTACTTTTTACTTATATTTCACTCGATATAACGAGCATCATCATAGTTTTGAACACATATAAGGTATTTATCTCATTAGTTTAATTTGAGCTAAGCCGGTTTTCATTCATGCTTAATGATCGTTTTATATGTACACTTCGGAACATTTTATTGAATATATGTATGAGTGGCATCTTGTTTTGTTTTATTTTTCAATTGTTATTTCATGTGTTTACTTTAATTTTTTAATTGCATTTTCTACATATAAATATGAATTATTTGGATATGAAAAATATATAATAGTAATTGTGTCATATTCTATATCAAAGCGCGTTTGCTGGTTCTTGTATATTATATATGTATGTATATCCGTATACATCTTGTTTTTTCCTTTTTATTTTTATGCCATTTATTTTTTATTTAGTCTTTTTTATTATGATGATCATTATTTTTTCTAATTATTATTTCTTATAATTACTATTTCTTCTATTAATTCATTTCTTTCTAATTATTCTGTTTCTCTTATTTAATTGTTTCTATTATTTTGTTTCGATAATTCTCTTAATCTTTCTTAAATAATTTTTCTAATTATTTTTTTGATTGAATGTTGTTGTTTTATTATTATTCTCTGCGTTTTGTTATTATTCTTTGTATTTTTATCGATCCGTTTATTACTCTACTCTTCATTCTTATCTCACGTTGTTTTTTTACAAATTATGGTACATTTTTCTTATTTGAATTATAGTTTCATATGATATCTGTTTATCGCAGTGCATTTCTATATAATCTATGGTCGTCGAATAATATTAATGTTTCGTTTATTTAAACTCTACTCTAATTATTTTCTTTAAAAATTAAACAAATTAATATAGGATGAAGTAAATCTTGTTATTAATTTATTTATTCATACCTAATTTTACTATCATGTACTTATTTTTATTTGGCGTTGGTTTAGTTAGAATTATATTTTATTATTATATTGCATTTTCTATAAGTATTGGGGATCACCCCTTTTTTATTTGTTTTTTTTTCTTAATTTATTCTACATTGTGAATATTTTAAATATATAATTGGTATATTTTAGTTATCCAATTTGTGTATTTCACTTGATTTAACTTGATTTAATTTGCTGTGTCTTAGGTGCCTTAATAGCCTCTGCCTTAATTGATCTGACTGTTTAGTATTATATGTGGTTACATGATTGGAGCTTGTGTCTTCAATGTTGTCTGAAGATATGTATATATTGGATAATTAAAAAAATCAAACGTTTTTCGAAGGATTTCTCTGTGTGATACTGTGAGGGGTGCTGCAGGAGAACAGTTTAGAGACGTCTGAACCATAATGTAAAATAAAATAAATTATTTCCAAATTGTCTTTGAAACGATCGTACAGCATATAATGGTTGAATTTGAATTCTTGGAAAAATGTGCGCATTTTGTTGATCGCGAATCACTCAATGTTAATATATATATATATATATATATATATATATATATATATATATATATATATATATATATATATGCGTGTGCATTAGAAATGTTTAATGTTAACCAACCAAAAAATATTTCAGATATCCTAAGTAGATAAATTAATACCAAATGAAGGTTTTAACAAATTAGGATTCATGAAACTTCCATGACGTATTGAATACTGCAGAGAAAAAAAAGCTCAATAATGAACAGGTGATGTCCAACAGAGAATTGAACTGATAACCTAGTAGATCATGACATACATTACCTAATTAAATTACATCTTAAATCAAACTCTGGCAATTAAAATTAGACGATGTTTCTCTCAATATATATGCAATAGATATAGTCAATGCATGTTAATTGAATTGTAATAAATAACATATATATACTGATGAGAAAAATCATATAGATTTTCAAGCATTCTTTTCTCTCTCTTTCTCCCTCGCACACACACAACCACCCACCCACCCATATTTAGATTTTTCACTTATAAAATAGATCATTCAGTGAAGACCGGGGTTGTTCCAATAAAAACAAGCTCGATGATACTCGATTACAGAGTACAGAGCATTTATATGTGATTTTATTAAGGCTTACCAAAGCATTCCTTTCAGGACACCAATGATCACCATTAAAGATATTTTTTCTTACAAATATTATTTATTCAAATTAAATGTTTTTTTCCTACACGTGTTTCACTACCAAGCAGTTACTTGCTTGGCAGATCATCAGGGAAATTAAATGTCTGAAATACTGGTTTCAACTGCCGACAATACACAATGTGGCGTTGCAATAGTTGAGGTCACTTAAGAAGAGAAGAGGAAAAAAATAAAAATAAAAGTTAAAATTAAAAAACAGGGAAGAACAGTATTCCAGACATTTAATTTCCCTGATGATCTGCCAAGCAAGTAACTGCTTGGTAGTGAAACACGTGTAGGAAAAACATTTAATTTGAATAAATAATATTTGTAAGAAAAAATATCTTTAATGGTGATCATTGGTGTCCTGAAAGGAATGCTTTGGTAAGCCTTCATAAAATCACATATATATATATATATATATATATATATATATATATATATATATATATATATCATTCACCCACGATAGCGTGCGAACAATATGCTTAAGGTCAACATTCACCCAATCGTAACCAATTCTTGGACGTGTAATAAATTAATTTTTTATTCAAATTTGATGCGTTATTTTGCACTAAAATTGACTCGTTCCAAGCCTTTTGTGAACATAGAGAAATTAAAATGTGATCCAGTAGAAAAAAATTTATTTAAAATATATGTGACCATTAATGTGTAGGATAACGCTCCTTATTTAGTTTGAATAACGATAACTTTTTTATTTTAACAAATATTCATTTTGTTTATAAAAAAAATGTAGCAAACAGCACAAGAAATCAAAAATATTGATATCTCGAAAATAGTTTAAGATATGGAAAACTTTAGCCGCTTTAACTGACAAAAATCTAATTGAGTAACGCTTTTAAATTATAAATATAATTTCATTATAGAAAAATAGTAAGATAGCACCCGATGAGCTGAGTCGAAATATGTTCATATTAAATAGATTCGGGCCATTAAAAGCGAGCTGAGTTAGTTTTAGTAGAAACATAAAAAAGTGATAATCGACAAATTTTTCAGGAAAAAAGGACAAAAAAGCCAAATTGAAAACTAAAGCCACACTTTTAAAAGAAAGAAAGCCAAAAAAAATTCAAAATTGTAAATTATTTTTATTAATGAAGAAAATGAAAAAACATATTGAAGATATTAACTCTTGGTTATGTTTAACATGTAAACTTTCGATTCTTTTGTAAGCCAGAAGCGCGTACGTTGACTTCCAATCCTGTTGTACACCGGAGGCGCGTCCGTAAACTTTCGATTCTTTTGTAAGCCAGAAGCTCGTACGTTGACTTCCCATCCTGTTGTACACCAGAGGCGCGCCCGTAAAATTTCGATTATTTTGTAGACCAGAAGCGCGTACGTTGACTTCCAATCATGTTGTACACCAGAGGCGCGTCCGTAAACTTTCGATTCTTTTGTAAGCCAGAAGCTCGTACGTTGACTTCCCATCCTGTTGTACACCAGAGGCGCGCCCGTAAAATTTCGATTATTTTGTAGACCAGAAGCGCGTACGTTGACTTCCAATCCTGTTGTACACCAGAGGCGCGTCCGTAAACTTTCGATTCTTTTGTAAGCCAGAAGCTCGTACGTTGACTTCCCATCCTGTTGTACACCAGAGGCGCGCTCGTAAAATTTCGATTCTTTTGTAGACCAGAAGCGCGTACGTTGACTTCCAATCCTGTTGTACACCAGAGGCGCGTCCGTAAACTTTCGATTCTTTTGTAGACCAGAAGCGCGTACGTTGACTTCCAATCCTGTTGTACACCAGAGGCGCGCCCATAAACTTTCGATTCTTTTGTACACTAGAGGCGCGTCCGTAACCTTTCAATTCTTTTGAAGACGAGGAGGATATACTTAGCATTTCGATTCTTTTGCACACTTTTGAAATAAAAATATTATATATTAAATCCTATTAGTTGCACACAACAATTTAAATATTTACTTTTAACAGCATCTACTTTGAAAAAATACTGTGATACTTGTTCAGAAAATACTGAGCACTAGTTAACTTCAAGAATTGAGTGCACTAATGATTTCAAATAAATAGTCATTTAAATTAATAGATTTTTTTTAATAATGAAGAAAAAAAGAAATTAATTGTGATATTATAACCACCCTCCCCTTGACAAAAGAACATAGGTTAGACTCAAATGACTAAGCCTACGTGTGCTTTAGATTGACCTTTCATTACAGAGTTAGTTAGTTGTACTTCTTATATCGTTCTCCTTCGACCCAGGACTGTTGACTACTTGACTCTGTCTCTCAAAGCTTAGAGCACTCTCACTCGACGCGAATGCCCAAATACATGTATTTGGGGGTTTTAATGCACACCACCGTGACTGGTTGGGATTCTCCAGCGTTACTGATGGAGCTGGGAACTCTACTTTTAATTTCTCCTCAGCTCATGACCTCTCACAGGCTGTCACTTTTCCGACCCGCCTTCCAGATCGCGCGGACCAGCAAGCCTCACTTCTCGACCTGTTCTTGACCTCACTACCTGAGGCTTGTGTGGCGAATGTCCATAGCCCGCTCGGAAACTCTGATCACATTGTGGTGATTATACTAATCACCTTAAAAACTCGTTCAAAAGCTGAAGAGCCGTTGCTTAAAAGGACGAGAAACTATGAGCAGGCTTATTTTTAATCCCTCCGGGATCACATCAGCGACGCCCCATGGTGTGTAACCTTCTCACTCCTTGCTGATCAGTGTATAAATGACCAAACCGAATGGCTCAATGCAGGCATCGATGCTTATGTCCCCACGCGAAAATTCTCTAGCAAACCCAACTCTCCTCAATGGTTCACCTCAGAATGTGCAGCTACTATTGCTGAGAGGCAGAAGGCATTCCGAAAATTCAACTGGGAAGAGACACAAATGTGTAGAGGCAACAAATGATTGCAAAGTAGTGATAGATGAAGAAGAGAGGAGGTATACAGAGATAACCAAAAAAAGCATTCAGTTTCTGGAAAATTTACAATAGTGTAATGGACAATCGACAATTCCCCCGCTATCAAATCATAACGATGTTGTTTGCACGGCAACTGATAAGGCTGAACCCAGCGTTTTGTTTTAAACTTCACTCTGGATTGCGAAGCCACACTTGAGAACCTGGTCATCACCCCGTCTCAAGTGAGAGACATCATAAAAAACTTTGACACCTCCAAAGCCTTATCCTATACCAGCAATAGTTTAAAAGAAATGCTCTGCTGAGCTGGCCCCTGTCCTCTCAAAACTATACAACAAATGCCTTATTGAATCTTGTTTCCCTGATAGTTGGTAAATTGCCTCTGTGGTACCAGTCTTTAACTTGTACTACTCCAAAAGCTTGTTTCCTCGTGCTGCAAGACACTGGAACCTCCTCTATGCTCACTGCTTTCCTTACGTTACTGACATGCAGAAATGTTAAACTAATGTAAACAGACATCTCGCTGCGCAGCTCCTAAATTAGGTTGACCCCCCAAAACCGTCCCACTTTTTTCTCAGTAGCCCCTTACGTCTACAGTGGCGGCCTGCCTTGTTTGGGGTGAACTATGTAAAAAAAAATATATATATGCATCTCTCTCTCTCTCTCTCTCTCTCTCTCTCTCTCTCTATCTATCTATATATATATATATATATACATATATATATTTATATATATATATATATTTATTCATTTATATATATATACATATATATATATTTATTCATTTATATATATATACATATATATATATATATATATATATATATATATATATATATATATATATATATATATATATATATGCCTCATCTTCATTGGTTGAGAACTGACGTAACGAAGATTGTCCGATAATGCATAGCTAGTAAAATAAATGATAGCACTCTGCACAATTCATAAAAAAAATGCTGATGACACAGTAAGATGTCCAACAGATAACAGGAAAATCGACTTTTCAAAGACAAAACTTACCCATGCTGATGCAGCAGGCGCTGCTCACACACACTGCTCAATATTATTTCAGATAGAGCCAGAATGAATAAATAAATAGAAAACACTAATAAATAAATAAATAAATATGTTATTTTCTCAGCAAGTTAAAACACTTTTTTCTTTTTTTTTAATTATCTTCCTCCCACAGCGGTAAGATGTGATACAAGGTTGGGAAAATGAGATTTGAAAAGCTAGCGCCCGAAAAGATGAGCACTCTGGCCTACAAAAAATGCCTGGACAGCCCCGTCGGCATTCCCTCAGGCAGTAAGCAATAAACTTACTCCGCCCCAAAGAGGGGAGGCAAAACCTGGGAAGGTGAACCTCCTAGAACTGCACATGATAAACCCACAGACTGGCGGGATCAAGACCCGAAGGCCAAGACGATACCGGTCTATAGGGTGTAGTATCCATCGGAACAGATACTACACTTTGATTTTAGCCTAAACACTTTTATTCGTCCAAAACAAGGCATATTTCCAGTGATGTGTAACGGGTTACTGTGATGGAGGTTATATTCACAGTGGGGCAACCTGGGTCGGGAGTTTAGCAGCAAGATGTTTGTTCATATTTATTTTAATTTTGGCATGGTGGTTCCGTCAAGGATACATTTAATAGGAAGGGAATTCTAATGGCAAGCGGTCCGAGAAACTAAGCTAGCAGAGTATAATATCTTCCCACATCTAGGGACCTCTAGCCTTGAGTGGTGGGGTTTCTTCGTCTAGTCGGATGGATAGGGGTATTTTTTTTGGGGGGGGGGGTTACACATGCAGCAGGATCATAGGAGCACATTCCGTGGAATTATTCGTCAACCGAGTACAAGGATGCAACACAGCTAAATCTATGTTTTATTAGTGTTTAATAGTGTGTATGTTGAGTCAGGTCTTATTTTTATTTATGTTTAATAGTATGTTTTAATATGTGTGCACTCAGTAAAACGATTTGTATCGATTTTAGATGTTCTTTTCTTTTAAGACAATAAATCTTAAACCAAAGAAATCAACGCAGTAAAAGCTAGAGGAAAACATATTTGAACTCGAACTGTTTTTTACTTTCTTTTAATAGAAGAAAAATTGCTTTTAGTCATTGGTTTCTTAATAAAGGATTTCAAACACGATTTTCTTATATAGTTGAGCGATTTCATTCTATGCACGAAGCAAGGTCTATTTTTCCTCTAGTCCAATTAGTGGGGAATGCGTATATGTGCGATCTTAGCGATCGATACGTTTTAGGAAATGAAAGAATATAATAGAACGAGAATAATTTGTTTTCGTTAAGGTGATTCAGTGGCTGACTCTTCAAATCAAAAGGGATGCAGCACTTCATTCGAGAGGAAATGTTTTATTATTTCGAGATAAATCGTATAATGTATTCACAACAATAGACGTATATCTTTCTAATATTCACACTCATTTCTCCCTTTTAAATAATCTATATACATATATTTATATACATATATTTATATATATATATATATATATATATATATATATATATATGTGTGTGTGTGTATATATCTTGCAAACAAAATCTTTGACGAATAAGAATACACATTTAAAAATACTGACAGTAAAATTAACAAAACTATTTAAAATTATCTTTTAATATGAATTTATTTACAGGCAACTTGGGATTATTTAAAAATGTTCATAAATTAACCCTAACCTCAGCAGGAACCCGAGTAAATGTTCGGGTTCGGGTTCGAGTTAATTTGTGAACATTGTAGAAGAAATGTTGCCAAATGTTCGTAGATCCAATGTATCATGATTAGAAATGTGTATGGAGTACAACAGGTTGTAGTAAGGATCGATTTTATGAATATTTTTAAATTACTCCAAGTAACGTTTATTAAAATTAAATTTTCTATCAGTAATTGAAGTGTGTCTTTTTCCTCTTCTACCAATCTTGTTTGCAAATTAAAATCAGTAAATGTAACGAGTTATGACGATTTTTAAGGTGATTTTTAAGGTGAATACATTTTCGGTTACATCTCTCTCTCTCTCTCTCGCTCTCTCTCTCTCTCTCTCTCTCTCTCTATATATATATATATATATATATATATATATATATATATATATATATATATATATAGTAAGCTATGAAAATATATTTATGGCTTAATGGCCATAAATATATTTTCATAGCTTACAAGGTAGTTCTACTTACGTATCGAGCACTGTTGAAGTAAATACTGAAAATTGATACATAAAAAATGACATTTCTTTATAAAATGTTATGTGGATACATGAAATATATATATATATATATATATATATATATATATATATATATATACTAATCGAATACAGATCCTAGGACGTTTACAATTAATTTTGACCAGGATAGTTTTGCACCAGTTATGTTACCCTATGAGAATTCAAATCAAGATATAATTATACTGAACCTAATGTCTAGTATTCTTTCTCCAATTTTCATCAAAATCCATTACATGCTTTTCATTATAGAAATGTCTTTACTTTAAGACTGAACACCTAATTGTTATCCAAATAAGTGAAGGATGCTAACTCTTATAATTTACATGTATGCACATATGTAGCAATTAATATTGGTATCAATAAAAAATTGTATATATATATATATATATATATATATATATATATATATATACACTGAACGTGTACTCCACATAACCTCGGAGCGTCTATCTTCAAAGGTCGGCGAGTATAAATACAATTTTGAATCACAGTTGCTACACATAAGTTTGAGCTTTTGGCAATATTTGACACAATCGCAAAACGTGAAAACGTCTTTCAGTAGAGTTCAAAAGTTAAATATCTCTATATATCTATCTATTCCTCAATAAATCTAATGCTACCCACCTCCACCTCTCTCACTGTATATATATATATATATATATATATATATATATATATATATATATATATATATATAACTATCAATTTTCTTTACGAAAAACAGAATAAAATTACCGTTTTGGTTCAATAGTATTCGATTAATAGAATATTGCCTTAAGGAGCCAAACGAAATCACTGAAACTTCGTGATTTTTTAAAAATAGCTGAAGAAAACCTGAAGTAAATACTGATATAAATTGATACAGTTGTAGCGCTAGAAAAAGAATTCGCCCTACTATCGATGATATCTGCCCACAGTAGGAAGCAATGATTAAAAGAAATAACGAATTTCATAGAATTATTATATTGAAATGAAGTTTTCAGAATTTATTCCCTAAATTATTCATCTTAGAAAATGTGTTCAAATTTAATATCATCCCTATTTTAAAATCAAAGTGTGGATGAATTTAAGTGCAGACCAGATCAATTCACTTGCGCAATAATACATATTTCGGTATGCTGTTATTGTTAAAGTGACTCGATATCATTTTTCTGATAATACTGGAAGAAATATGAAATCACATACAACTCATTTATGAAGTATGTTGTCGGGGTTTGGCTGAGCAACAATTCCAAGACGTTTTTTAGTGATGTATGATATAAATAAAGTGACGTTTTAACTGAAATAAATAGTAACTCTTTTGCATAAACGTAAATTAAACTAAATATAGACGACATTTCAACTCATAAGCCTAGAAGTTGTGTTACAAAATTAAGAATGATCTATTAGTTTGAGAGTGAATTCTGTACATACAAAAATTCAAACATATACAAATATCTAACTTTTTATGAATAGTACATAGAAATGTACAGAGCAATATGAAGTTTATAAAATATTTATATAGTCATCATCTAGTCCTGGTAGTGCCACGGATCTCCCTGACTATCTGACGCCATCTTGTTGTATCTTCCAGCACACCAGGTACGTCTTCATAGGTGCATTGTAAGTCATCTGCTAGTTGCTTGGCGTAAGTTTTGTGCGGTCTCCCCACTGAAATGCATCCCTGTTTTTGAATGCACAAAAAGAACATCGCTGACGATTTCATCCATAACCCTAGACCAGCGACCTCAACTATGGTTCTACTCCCTTTAATTATGGTTATAAGAAAGGTGTATGTAGAGTTGTGTCATAATAGGATGCTGCCCACCGAGAGATGTTCAGAGTAGCTCTTAACATTTTGGTATACACTGACAGTTTTCTTATCACTTCAAAGAAGTGATGTTTAATCTAGGTAGGAAGATTTGACTTTCAGATTGCAAACATCTGATAGGATTAGAAAGGGGTAAGTAAAACTTCGATTATGAAAAAATATTTCATCTCGTCCAAGTATTGTTGATTCGCACATTTAGTTCGCTTTGTCTGCAATATTGCGTTGCATCTTTACTGTCTACATCGAAATTTTTCAGATAAGTTCCATTTATGGAAGGTATATTTTGACGTTGAGTGAGGAGTAATGTCTACGGTTTCGCTGTTTTACAGAACACAATATATATATATATACGCAAATCTAAAAATATTTCTATTTCTAATGTGAATATTTAAAAAATATTCAGCAATGTATACCAGATTTAGATTTAAACTTAAAATGTTAAAATGCATATTTTACAGATTGACTTCAAAGAATTAAAAATATTTTTAATTGAGCAACTGACCTTTGAACAGAGTAAACACATTGCCCTATCTCCTGGAATCACAGGTATCAATGGCTATATTATCATATGCCATTATATATACATATATATATAAGGTGAGTCAATGAAAAATAGTTAGACCTGTAAATGGAAACAGATCGATATCTTCAGTTGTTCAGAACAAGGAGCATTTAGTAGATAAAAATATTTATTCTTCTTCTCTTTCAATTGTATTCCTGAAGCACGGCTTTTCAAAGATCAAAATCTTATCATCAGAGGAAGTAGTGATTGATAAGTTGACAGATAAGAACAGTCAAAATTCAAAATTTGGAAAAAGTTTTTTTAAAAAAAGTTATTTTTAAAAAACGTTCTTTTAAAAAAGTTTTTAAAAGTTCAAACGGGTGTGTAAATGAAATTCACCAAACACGGAGATCCAAGTTGTAAAGGGTTCAAATGTAATTGGTAAATCCAGAAGAATCTGCAAGAAAATCCAACGGCGACGATTCCAGCCAAGTCCTTAGTCCTTAGAGGGGAGATCAGACAAAATTAGCCATATTAAGAAAACGCATTTCTTCCTGTTTTCAAGTAAACAGATCCAGAGGCAAAAAGCTACGAACCAAACCTCAATGAAAATAGGAAATCCGAATTGTTGTAAAGTGTGAAACTTACTTGGAATTGTGGGATATGTAGGGGAGGGAGAGAGTGAGAAAAAAGTGGAAATAGCAAAGGAAGTAGGGGGTTAGGAGCCGAAAAGACAGAAGAAGAAAATGGGAAAAGACAAAAAACAAAAAGGAAAAGGAAAAGAAAAAAAGAAAAAAATAGAAGAAAAGGAAAGAAAAAAGAAAAGAGCAAGGAAAAAAGCACTGAAGGTTGGTCCACGTACGGAACGCATGGAAACGCCGTAAATGTATATGTAAATGTTACCCTTATGGTCGTAAATGACCCCGTCCGTTGTGCCGATTAATAGCAAATATATATATATATATATATATATATATATATATATAAATTTCAAGTAAATAATATTAAATCATTTTTACCTACATACGCCAGCGTTTCGGTCGCACGGTGCGAACCCTTTCCACAGAACCAACCTAGCCTCCACAAGCAAGCGCCATATTTCAATAGTACCGTCCAAAATTAAGGAACAAAAATTAAATCTTCTGAATCTAAACAAAATTATATATTAATTTTTGGGAAAATTTTACTGAATATACACATTATGTAGTTGGTCTTTTACCGAGATTTTCAGATGAATTAAAATACTATTTTTAAATTTATCCAACAGTTTACAAATTTCACGTGTCCAAAATTAAGGAAAAACTTATCATTTTTTACTAAATCACATTAAAAAGGCAAAAGAGATTTAATATTTGGTACTTCCACTTTTGTTTTCAATAACTGCTGCGCATCTACGACTGCGGATTTCCCTAAATCTTGACATTGGGCCACACTTATCTTGGCCCATTCATCATTTAGTTTCAGCCACACGCCTTCGATGTTTTCCGGATTCTTTGCTATAACATTCTGTCCTAGAGTCTTCCATAAGTTTTAAATAAGTGTCATGCCAGGACTCTGAGCAGGCCAGTCCATTACCTATGCTTCTTCATCAGCCAGATAATTCATGATCAGCTTTGCCTTATAGCAGGGAGTATCATCCTGCATAAAAACAGGGGTTTCGATACCAGAAAACATTCTTGCATAAAGTGGCATTTACTCTAGTATTTAAGCGTACAAGTGGTGATGCCACCTGCCATGATATCATAGCGAAAACCATCACGCTTCCTCCACCAAATTTAACAGTTTTTTATGCAGCTAGAATCCAAACTTTCGCCTTTTCCTCTTCTTACAAATGTTTTTCCATCACTGCCAAATACATAAAAGTTCGATTCGTCACTGAAATAAACTCTTCCCCATTTTCTTCTGAGCATATAACATGCTTTTTACGAACGCCCATCTAGCTGCTTTTTTTCTTTTTACTTACTAGCGGCTGTTTTCGAGGAGATCTTGCAAAAAGAACTATTTCGTGCAACCTTCTGGACACAGTTGGTCGTGAAACATTCGTGACATCTTCCATTTGTTTAGAAAGTTTACCAGCTGTAAGGAAACGATCTTTTAAAACTAGGCGTTATATTACACTGTCCCCTTTTGCCGTTGGCGTTCTTGGTCTACCAGGTGTGTTTGTGTTACTTAACCTTCCAGTGTCTTTATAGAGTTTGAGAACTCGGCTTACAACACTTTTTGAACGTTTCACACGTTTTCCGATTTCTTCTATTGTCAACTTTTCCATTCTTAATTTGACGATTTTTTGCTTTGTCGCTTAAATCAGTTTTATTTCTATTTGACATGATTAATATTGCGTGACTTGCAGCAGTGATGATAATTAAAGTTTAAAATATTTGTTTTCATCCGTTTATTATACAAAAAATAACTACTGTTTTAAACTATAAAAAAATATTTTTTCGTAATGTTCATTAATTTTAGACACTCGAAATATGTAAAATGGTGGATAACTTTAATAATATTATTTTGATTCATCTGAAAATCTCGGTAAAAGTCCAACTACATAATTTACATATAAAGTGAAATTTTCACAAATATGAAAATTTATTTGAGAATATGAATATTGTATTTTTGTTCCTAAATTTTGGACGATACTGTATGTATATATATATATATGTATATATATACATATATATATATATATATATATATATATATATATATATATATATATATATATATATACTTATATATATATATATACTTATATATACTTATATATATATAGGATCAAAATAAACCAAAGTGAAAACTTTTAGTAGATGGAACCTATTGTGAAAAGGATAAGCTCAATATACGAGATAGAGCAATAGTAGAGATAGAAGAAAAAAGAGTGATAAATATGCGACGATTGTCCAAATTTATTTCAAATTTCAATTGTTCAATGCAAGGTTGTCAGTAATAAACTAGTGTTTATTTTTCTTTCCTTAAGCCAAGGCTTTTCAAAGATCGAACTCTTATCATTAGAGGAGAAATACAGATGGATAAGTTGGCTTTCGAAAAAACCAAAGTTCAAATATTTGAAAAATATGAGAATTATTTTTAAAAATTATTAAAATAATTTTTGTCAAAAAACGTACTGAATGAAAAGAAAATTTCGTGAAAAAGATATACAATTGTCCGGGTGGTAAGTTGAAATTGTAGAAAGTGAAGAAAAACACTTTGCATGGGAGCAGGTTGGAAAAGGTGCTCAAAAGTAGATAAGTCCAGATGCACTTAAAAGAGGCTGTGAAGAGGAAAACAGGCCATTTTTTGATTTTCTTCCGGGCCTAGTAAAACGGTAGGATCTCATACAAGGATTAACTCAGAATGAGAAAAAGCCAAAGTTGATGAAAGTTTCAGATTTGGGGTCAGGATGGGGGGGGTTAGGAGGTGCGGGGTAGTTTAAAAAGTCGCTTTGTGAATTTGGGGGAAAAATAAAAGGAGGACGGGTTGGCATGGGATGTAGATAAAGTGACAGGTGGGTTAAGGGTGCGGGCTAGCGGTAGGGTGTAGGTTTTGGGGGTGGGGTTAATCTTAAATGGTGAATAGGTATAGAAAAAGTTGATTCTAAAAATAGAAATAAAAAAATGTGAGCTTCCAAATATTTCAGGCGGCTAAAGGCAGATTAAAATGTAGTTATCAGATATGGTTTCAGTGTGTTTAAGGAATAAAGAATAAAGTAGAATTAGTGAAAGCATGGTATAATAAATATAGGAATGTGAGAGAGTGGATGATTAAAATTAAAAATTAAAAGATTAAATTTAAATTTAAAAAGCTAGGGAATAGTTAATAAAAAATTTATTTATTTATTTTTAATTTAAAACCAAATTAAGGGTTAGATGAATAATTTGGAGGGACATTAAATGGCCAAAGAGATAAGGGGGGGGAAATAAATTAATGGGAAAAAGGTTAGTGAAATTTAAAGGTCAAGTCTGTTCTACTCAGGTATATTGAAATTTAGGAGAGGGGAATAATGTAAGGGATAAGGAAAGATTGTTAGAAACAATTTGTTTCGATTTCTAGTAATAGGGGTGGAGTTGGGTTGGTTCAATCAAAAATTTGAGTGCAGTGTCAATTTTATAATCTGTGGTTTAAATGGTGAGTGAGTCGTAACAGGGTAACAATTAACAGTTACAGTTTAAATTTAATTAGATATATAAGGGAAACTTGCAAGGGGTTTCCAAGTAGTATGAACATATGATTTGGGGGGGGGTGAAATTGGTCAAAGATAAGATAAGTTGAACAAAGAGAGAATGGGCCGATAGAAAGTGGCTCGCGAGTATTTAGAGGGATTAGGATTATTCAAGAATAGGCCAAAATAAGTAGTTATGTAACTAGCTCGAATCAATCAAAATAGTTAAAAAGATTACACAAAGGGGGTTATGGAGGCTATTAAGGAGATAGAGCAGAAGTGCTAGTAACAGTTTATATAATATAAGTGTTATGGGCCAGGGTTGGATTGAAAAATTAAGCAGACCTGCGTTTTTAAGCTAGTGAGTTAGAGAGCTGATGAGAATTACAGGGGGGTATTAATGGACCCAATTGGAGGGGAATTCAAATGTCGTAGTTAAAATGATAACAAAAAGAAGTTACAGGGGAATATGTTGCAAATAGGAAGAGTCTAAATATAAGGACGATATAGTGGAAGTGTAGGGGATAATAAGGGGGGGAAAAGAGAGGCCAAGAAGGAGTTTGTAGGTGGGATTACGGACAGGAGAAACAATGAGATAAATATAAGGGGTTAGGAGTGGAGCTGAAGCAAAAGGATAAAAAGGAGCTATATTGCAGGAGAGGTATATAAGTCTAGATATTAGGTATGTTAATGATCGGTGGAAAGTTGGAGGAGTAATGTTAGTTCAATCTACTGATAGTTTTCCGGGTAGATGTGGTTATTAGGTGTAATGGTGATGAAGAATTTATTGGGAGGGTTAATTAGTGAGATTAGCGGCGTTAAGAATAGAAGTTACAAGGTTCCCCTGGGATATAGTTTAGAGATTTGTCAGATGTTAAAGAATGGGGGGAGTTATTGGTTGGGAGGAGGAGTGTCAGAGGGAGTGATGAAATTAATGTATTTAAATTTTCGTTTGTGTCTGCAATTTGAAATAAGTTCATTTTTGGAGTTAATGACATTTAAGTTCTTGTGTGCTGTAGCTATCATATAAGTTTCCAAGGTACATAGTTGGCAGAATGCAGAACCAGGAGTATATGAGTTTGACTTTTTTAATATAGACCAACTTAGGGAGTAGGGGGTATTTTTGATGTGAAAGCTTTTTATTAGGTTGGAAAGAGAGGTGCTAGTGGTACCATTACTATTGTGTTTAAAAGAGTAGATATGGTTAGAGATTCGAGTCTTTATGGGGAAAGCACTGGCACCAATATAGGTATGAATTTTGTGGGGGGTTATTGTTGTATTATTTGAGTTGTTTATATTATTAGGGGTGCTTACGGTTTGTATGCTCGGATTCAAGTCAAAGTTTAAGTTAGGGTTATTAGTTGGGGACGGTAGGGTGTCTTGGGGGATGAGATCGGATCCATTATTAGTTGGTGGTAGTGTTGGTGGATTGCACTTCTTAACTCGGGATACACTGATAAAATTAAATATGAAAATAATCCCCCCCCCCAGGGGAATAAACCTTTAAATGTTGTTACCTACAAAATGGCTACACAAGATAGACAAAGAACTAGCACCACGATACCCAAGAAACCTAAGAAATATGCAAATGGACATACTAAAACTATTAATATAGTTAAAACAGCTAACCCCCAAGAACACAGTGAAAATAAAAATAAAAAAACTAGAAGAAAAGATAATATTTGGTTTAATCCACCCTATAATTGCAATGTAAAAACTAACTATATTGGTAACCATTTTAGGAATACCAGCCGCTGTATGCCACACCAAGCTATGGGTAAATAGCATCGCACAACCGCAGTTCTTAGTGTGTCGGCTATGTCACAACCGCATAATGACAGACTCCAATCAAAACTACATGATGATGATGATGATCACTTACTCATTTAGATCACAATTTTGTAACCCCACTCAAAGTGGATACTTTTTGTAATCACTTGACAACATGGACTTCGTAGTTTGTACACTATCAAATTATATATATATATATATATATATATATATATATATAACATGGAACATCGATGTCTGTAGGTAATAAATAATTAATATATATATATATATATATATATATATATTAATTATTTATTACCTACATACATCGATGTTTCATGCTTACAGTGCAGGATATTAATTACCGACGGTCGGCGGGCGCGAACTCCGATCACAAATCGCCACTGATTCGCAGTCAAGAGCGTTTCCCGTTGGCCACCACAAATTAGCTTGGAATTAGGGAGGAATTTAACCTTGTAAATCGGCGGGTATTTACAACGAACAGCGAATAGTGATCTACAACAACAGACTGTGTTGAATCTCGCAATGAAGCGAGTAGTACTAATATATATATATATATATATATATATATATATATATATATATATATATATATATAAATATATATATATATATATTCGTACTGTTTTACAGAACACAATGGTAATATGCACACCTGTATAATAGGTATAACGCAATATACTTTTTAATTAAATTCGGAAGAAATTTTCTTTTTGTATGATACGTGTTTGAGGTTTGATCAATTTACTGACGATAGGATCGCAGGAAGGAGAGGACAAAGGGAATATGTCTGTCAGTCTATCCGCCGCTGAGTTTGTCAGTTTGTCATGCTTAATTTTTGAATAGTCATTTCGTCGGTACGTTGAACCCAATTTTAAAGTAGCAAGTTGATCAATCTGAAAATCTCATGTTTGAGTTTAAAATAGCATTTTCATCGTAAAATGCGCACATATTTTCTATTTCTCGTTTCATACTTCTCCAATCTTCGTTTATCTCGTGTTCGACATTAATATTAAATATTGCATCTTAAGCATATCTGTTGATATTTTTATAACTAGAGCTAATAAAAGATAATCAAAATTTCACTTTATATGTGGAAACCGCTGATTAAATAAATGAAGTAAAACGATTTAATAAACACTCAGCTTTTTAGATAAATATTTATGATAATGGGGCATTTTTCTATAAAAGAGTCA
Source organism: Sepiola atlantica (assembly GCA_963556195.1). Taxonomy (NCBI): domain Eukaryota; kingdom Metazoa; phylum Mollusca; class Cephalopoda; order Sepiida; family Sepiolidae; genus Sepiola; species Sepiola atlantica. The sequence continues at coordinate 68,203,079 of OY744537.1, read as the reverse complement.
AAAACTACCCAGCAAAATTTCCTCATTATTGTCCTTTAATTTTTCTACAACTATTATTACTACTTTTTAAAATTGTACAAACAATATACACTCGAAGACTATTGCGCCAAATTTGGCATTGAAGTTTAAATAGTCTTATGTATCATAGGGAGAATCAAGAGTATAATATCAATATTGAAACTACCACTATTAATTACGACTGATAAACCCTCTATTGGTTAACAATATCGCACTTTTCAGAAAATAAACGATAGTCAAAATGCCGTGTTTGACAAAGACATTTCATTTATTAATAGTTTGTCTACAACAAACTATGAAAACATTATATATATTAATTAAACATACAACTTAGTACACTGTTCCCATGTAAGAAGTTAATGAGAACACTTACATTTTCTCGGGACGTCTTTTGTGTTAGCGACGACCCTAAAGTCTGTGCTGTCTAGAGCGCGTCCTACGAACACATGAAACAAACTTTCCTCTTAATTCTTCTCGACGTGTGGTGCAAAGATTTCTAGTCACATTCAGGAAGTTTTTTTCTTACCAATGAGTGTCACTATAGCTTAGGCACCATTTTTTCCACAAAAAAACAAACTCTGTCCCAGACACTACAACTAAATAATTAACTGCAATCACCAACAATCCATGTATAAAATAGATGTGAATGTTCAATTAATCATATACAAGGGATCATCTAATAATGATAATAATGTTACGGCAGTAGAAGTAAGGGCAAAACAGACCAATGAAACCAAACCACTTTTGGGTTAAAGCTATTCCTCAACATTACTAAAAAATGTCGTATGGAACAGTCTTGCCAACCTGTCTTTCAAAGAATGATCAAAATTATAATATCACGTTTTTAATACTAATATTACTACTCATAGTAATAACAATATTCACGGTTGGCTTCACCTTTATTGGTAAGAATTTAAGAAAATATGGCATCAAAAGCTGTTGGTATGCCCCATGTAACTACGTTCAGAATATTTTGTAAGGAACGAAAAGGAAAGAGAAAAACGTAAATATCAAGGCCGATGAAAGCGATCGTAAACACAATTAATCGATATTAATTTAAGGCTCGAAATGTGAGTTGTGAAGTGTTTTTGTTTTGTTTTGTGTGTAAAAGTAAACAGTAATAACTGCACTTCTTGTAAACGCTTGTTGGAAGTGGATGATGAGGGTGAACGGCCTGGCTTCTTCTGCTTGCGTTTTCAAGTGGTATAAGTTTTTTAGAATTTGATAATTAAAAGAAATTCAAAAATACCCGAAATTTACGTGATTAAATGTAATATTACCCTATTTAGTTATAATATGATTTATAATTAAAAATAATAAACATATATAATCTAAACTAAGAAGATATAGTTACCAATAATGGTAAATGTCGCTTAATGTCGGTAAGTTAACGAGAACAGATGTGTAAACGGGATTATGCCGTATATATGAGTATTTTCATCGGTAATACGCACTTAATTTTTGTTTAATTTCTGAAAGATCCATTATAATTATGTAGTTAAGGTTTTGTGTTTGAAACATTCTACAAAAAGTTTCCTAGATTTTTATGCAGGTGTTATAATTTTCAAGATTCATTGGGCAGTTAAATACATATCTCTTCTAAATCCATGTATACTGAGAACTGATTTTGGCCGATATTTATATTGAAACATGCCCAAGACGGCATGCTTTGTGGGTTGCATTTTTTAAGTATGTGCTAATAACAGGCTCGTTGTTGGAGTTATATTTAACAAAGGTATGAACAAACATACAGGTAATGAAATATATCTCTTATTTGAGGTTGACCACCCAGAATTCGATTCGTCTACTTGAACAAAGTAATGCTTCTGAAGATAAAAGGAAGCCTGCTGCAGTTATGACTCACTTCCAAATGTAATGGCTGTTCAGATACAGAACACCTAGGCAGTAGTTTTTTTTTATCTTTATACATAAGGCTGGCCATTATCTCTCGTGGTTTTTGGAGATAGTCCCAGTGATATCTATGCCTATTCTAGCGGCGGGACAAAGTGGGTTAGTTGGTCCTCTGTGTGACTCAGGTTTACTTGGGGTGTGTGTGCCTCGCATAAACAGACGGGCCCTGGCGATTATATCTGATGTATTGTGATCTATTGGACTTGTGTTTTATTTGATCAGACTAAGAATTCTCATTTGCAAGTGTGTGTTTCTGTAGACAAAAACGACTATCATTGTAACTACCAAAAATGTTGTTACTTGTTTTAAACTGAGATTGTAATTTTATGTTGAGAGACAATTCTTCTGTTTCAGCACTGACTGAGACCATTGACACTGCGACCGGTGTCCGAATCAAGCACCAACTTCAAATCAGCACAACGAGCGGACGATCACGGTGTTTGCATTCGGCGCCACTTTTCTTCTACCCTAAGTTTAATTTCTCTTCTTTGTTAGTTCTTTCATCATCTATATATTATCGTGTTTATCTATTTTTTCTTTCGAATGTTATTCTCCAAAAATATTTCTATTTGATCCCTTTTCATTAACATTCAATCGTGCCTTCATCTAGTTGCTTTACTGTTGTATCCTATCTATTTTCTCTCTTCTGTACGCATCGATCTCCTCGATAACGTCAATTTACCCCTCTCCCAGATAATGTGACACTTCAATTACTGCTTAAATGACATTCGTCTAATCGAATGTCCAAATGTTTGAAGTTCGTCGAGCTTCTCAGAAAACAGCGGTTGACACGAGACTGATCAATAAGGGCAGATAACTAACGTTTGTGTTTTTCTTTTCACTACAATTCAAAACTACTATAAGCAAACGATGAGGTCCAATTTTCTATAAATCATATACACCGGGCCGTGAGTAATGAATAAACAAAATCCGCATATCTCCCTCTTCTTACCGTGTTACCGTCAGCAGTAATAACATGACCGATGCTTAAAACAAAACTATTACGCGATGGAAATGCAGGTTCTACATTTGTGTTAAAATGAGAACTTTTTCTTACGGATACACTTGAAGAAATTCTGAAGAGATAACATCTACTGGTGCTATAAATGGGTGAATATGTGAAAAGATTCGTCCCAGATGAAGAGAGAAGTGTGGACATCAGACGCTTTTGTGCATAAGGAATATAATTTAAATGAAATACACGAGATGCATGTACCGAATAAAAATCGGACAACGCATAGATTGTAATAGCAATTGACAGCCAGCTACACTTAGAAATACATAACGCCATCCCTCAGCACGTCACTCTTTTTTTCCAGTATATACAGATCGGACAGAAAGCCTGTACATACAATGTATATATGATATAATTTAATATTTATATATAGATATTATTATAAATATAATTTAATAGTTATATATATATATATATATATATATATATATATATATATATATATATATATATATATTACACAGAAAACTTTTTTTGTGATTTATACATGGAGAAGGAGTGAACAACAAACAAAACACACAATATGTATGTTTTCACCATAAATGATATAATGCAAGCCAAAAATAAATAATTTACATATGTCATAAAGAAGAAACAAATTAACAGAAACACCTTACTGCTACCAATGCAGAATCATTCACTTTTTCCGTATAGATTGTTACAACCGTAATATCCTATAATTATTCTTCGACTACATATATATATATAAGAAGAAAAAAGATACATTTTTGTTTATTCTCGGTAAAGGACAAAGAAGAAAAAGAATGACCGTAACTTACTTAAAAGTATTAGTTGCTTCTTGAGCTAGTGCTATGCAATGGAATATCAATTTATGGCCTTTTAAAAGGAGGTATTTTTTATTTTAAAAAATGATGGTGATTTTACGAGAATTCGATTGAGAAAGAATGTACCAGTAAGCCAGAAAATGCCCGTTGTAATATTTAATTAAAAAAAGCGTAGTATATTGCTTTCGTGAATTATAATTGAACTTCATGTTGTTATATCTAAATAATTGTAAGAAATATGCAAGTTAACATTTATTAAAAACAAATGTAATTGTTTATCTGATAGCTATAATAATAAGAGCAATGAATATTTTGTTATTAATGGCGTAAGCTAGATTTTGTTTTATCAAAAAATATCTCGAGTTTACAAATCTTACGGGTCAAAATAAGTATTTTGTCAATTAGTGAACTGGACTACATAATATGAGTGGAAATAAAAACGTATACCCTAGTCAGAATCAACTATCGATCTGTAAGGTTCAATGCTATTTCAATCACGGTTCGACATTTTATCCATAGTGGTATGAAAATATAACAATAGCAAGCAAGCACTTATTGAGTTTCGCTTCTTAAGTGCTCATCAGGCTAGCATATTAAACAAATCATACAATTTGAAAATCCTACCAGAAGGAGCCCCAGGATTTAGAGCCTTTAATGTAATACCGATACATTGTGTTCCGATCGATTTTATCGTCCGTCTTATTTACGTTTTTATTCTTTTCTTTTTGTTCCATAAAAAATGTTTTACATTAACTGTAAATAATTATAGTGTTTTCATTTATTTATAAAGAATTCTTCAAAGCTCTCGGGAGTAAGTTAACAACAAGCCGTCATTTATAGCGTAGTGTCATACTCTAGGCCCCGCCTATTGAGTTCTCTTGACGTTCATGTGTATATGGATTAATTGGAAAATAATATTTTCAAATTAATCCATATATATATATATATATATATATATATATATATATATATATATATATATATATATATATATATATATATATATACTTGAAGAATAGTCGTGTTGGTTTGGGTAAAATAAATTCCCAAAACATTTTGCACTACTTTTATGCCCCCTTATGGAGATAAAAGTCAACATATTTTTCTATAAAACTTTTAGTTCGATTTTTTAGAAAAATTCATTACATAATTTGGATTTCAGTAAATGTAAGCCTTACATTTATGAGGTCTTAAGAAGAAATTGTAATTCAGTTATTATTTCTATATTAGTGTCTAAAGTCTTTGGATCAAATTTCATGCAAATCTAAAATATTTGAGTTTTCAAATGGGAGGTTGTTCCTGAACGCATTGAAAATACGTCAATATTTATTTGAATATTTATTAACTGATGTAAAATATCTATTGTTATAATTTCCAATAAAAGGTATCTGAATTTTCAGAAATGTTTTCACCCGCTCTTTGTCTCATTTGTAAAAAAACTAAATTAAAATAACAAAATATATCCAACATTATTCACCTTTACAAGCAGCTTTGTTTCATATTTCATGATGATTGGTGTATAAGATTAAGGACGACTTGACTAAATACAAATATACAAACCTGTACAAAAACTTAAGTTTATATAAATAGATACAAATAAAGAGAATGCGAGTGATAGGAAGGGAACAGTTAATATAGGAGTAGATAAATATAATGTTCAGAGTTCAAAGAAAGAACATTTCAAATGTGATAGTAATCTTACCCCCCTCCCATTAATCGTTAATCTTTGATGTGTCTTACCGAAAAGACTCACATATTAAGAACATTTATGCGCGAGTGTTTTTGGTGTTCGACTAAAGAGACTACAGTGGATTAAAGTACAGAGAGCAACTATCGCGGTTGTGGGGAGAGATAATGTATTTGCTATCTTGTGTGTAGTTTTTGCTGCTTCGATATATCGATCAATCAATAAGAAGACGGCGTCGTTTGCGTTCGTAAAAAGACACGTCGGTGCAATGTCAGACAGAAAGAGGGAGAGGTTGAAGAGTGCATGGACGTGACTTCGTTGTGGTAAAATCATGACAGAAAAGAGGGGCAACAAGATCGACAAGCATACAACCGGATATATATATATATATATATATATATATATATATATATATATATATATATATATAGTACACGTATTGTATTAGTTACTGTAGATGTAAATCCGTTGAAACTCCAGTGTTTATAAAAAGTGCTCAATAACAAGTAGAGTTGTTCTTAAGTATAAATGTGTATTTATACAAACATTATTGGTTACATAAGTGCATACATGTTTCGGTTGTAGTCTTCACAAAGAGTCAACCTCTTCAGACCAAAAAAGACAGAGAAGTGAGATGAATTTGAAAAACTTCATCTTTCAATCAATCTTTTTGGGGGATGGATATATATATATATATATATATATATATATATATATATATATATATATATATATATATATATATATATATATATATATATCCCGTATTTCTTAATTGGGAGAGTTTCCCAGCAGAATGCTCAATTATTAATGCAAAAGTAAAATTAACTAGATAATTAATAAGAGAATGATATATATTAATATTAAACAAAAAGTTACAAAACATCCGGACCAAGGTTTCAGATCCGAGAAAAACGGGCCTTCATCAGCCAGGAATTTAAAAATATTTTCCGTTGGAAAGATGGAACACTTTCAGATGTAAAATTGTCACGTGGAAAATACGTAGTCAGTTATGGAAAGGTTTCAGATCAAAACAACAGCGACGATGTACATAGAAAAAGCAAGACATTAAATGGGAATAACGTTAACAGTTGAACAGATGGGAAACGAGCAGGTTTAAATTGTCACGTGCGTGGAATTACATAGCCCGTTATGGAAAGGATACAAATTTAACTAATAGAGACACTATATATGTTATCGAAAGTAAATGGAGATAACGTTAAATCAAAATCAAGTTAAAAATTATATTGCAATAATATGCTAATGTAATAATATATTACTAAAAATATTAAATAATAAATCATTAAAATTAAACTTATAATTAAATAAATTGTAATCACACCATTTATAAATTTATAAAGTCCTAAGGGTACTAATCATAAAAAAATGTAAGGTACTAATAATTAAAAGTGGGGGGAATAAAGAAAGATGAAAAAGAATGATGAAGAAAAATAAAGAAAAATGAAGAAAAATGAAGAAAAATAAAGATGAAATAAATACACTTTTAGATAAAATAAATGATAATATAAAATTGTGTAAAACTAAAAATAAAAGATAAAAGGCAAGAGAAGGAAAAATGGGGATATGGGGTACTCCACATTAGAAGGGATATCTCTAAAAATATTTAAAAGTCATTATATAGGGGTTGCAAAAAACTCTTTAAATGTTGGTATATTGTGGAAGGAAGCGGCCGACTTATTCTTCAAAAAGCTAAACTAATCATTGATAAATTATAGTAAGGTGCCGTATTAGGGAACGGAGAAACTATTAATAATAATGATAAAATAAATAAAATTAAAATAAAAATTTAAAAAATTAAAAATAAAAACAAATTTTTTTAATTAAATTTTTTTTTTTTAATTGCAGGGTTAGTTAATAAAAATTGAAATATAAGCCATTGGCAATACAAGATTAATGTATTTTATTTTTTTTACATTAATCCTATTCATTTCGGAATAAAATGTTATCATTAGGGGTTACCAGTATTGAGTTACTTTTGTTATAAACTAACTCTGCAATACTTTGAAATTGAACGACCAACCCACACTTTATCAAGACTAGCGAGCCAACGCTTCGTTCTACACCGGAATTTGAATCATAACCGCCTATAACAACAACAGCGAAGACATCGCACCAAAGACGTTTATCAAGTAACAAAGAAATAAGTTTGTTTATTCTTGATTTTTGATGAAAAAAAAATGACTCAATACTGGTCAACCCTGATGATGGAATTTAATTCCGAAATTAATAGGATTAATGTAAAACAAAATTAATTTTGTATTGCCAATGGCTTATATTTACATGTATATATATATATATATATATATATATATATATATATATATATATATATATATATATTGTGCATATTTCTATATTCAACTTTAAGTAAAGCTAATTATTATTCATTAATAATACTGCTGTAAATCATTAGTGTTGTAATATTTTGATATCGCTGTAATATGTTTCGATTGTGGAACTTGTGAGAATAACAATCTACACTATTCATGATGGCTTGGCTGATACTTTACGATGGCTGATTACTGCGATTGTTCCTCTGGCTTGCAGTATCGTCTCAGAATACATAGATTTAGGCCGGCTAGACCTTTCCAGCTTGCCGAGGTTCTTGCAATCAGAACAAAACATCTTGTACAATCTAAGCATTATATAATCATAACCCGGTCTTTGCTTTTTGCACAGTTGTAAAACTTAAGTACATGAATTAGATTTCGTTACACGCCAATTTTGCTGACATTCCAAATCACGCACTGACTATCAGAACACAGCGGGTACTTTCCACGGCTTTAAAAGCCCCAGTCACGCGATATATACTTTCGCTTTAAATCAGCACATATGCAAATATTGAATACTTTTGACTCTCACTTTTACAAAGGTCGTCAGTTTTTACATCTATACAATCTATTAATTGTATTTGTGTCTGTCACGAAATAAGTTTCCTAAAGTTTCTAAGTGTTATGTATTACGTTAGAACAAACGAGTGACTTACCTTTGATGTCGTAATTGCATCAGGGAGTCCATTGTCTTACAGAATGATGATACAAATCAATGGGTGAGTAAATTTGCTGATGTTACCAACCGAGTTTTGTAGAAATAATAAGTAACAGAGAATTGGTATAATTTGGCGTAAGACTATCTGCAAGCGAGACCAAATTGAAAGAAGTCAGCTGAAAATGTGAATTTTTTCAGACACAAATTAAATAGCTGGGATTACTTATTGACAAAAATGATCGACGTTCAGACCCAGAAAATATTTCAGTCAACCTTTACGCTCTTTCCTTGGCATGGTTAGTAACTACTGTTCATTATTGCCAGAACCTCGAGTCCGTGCACCTGAGCAATCTTTCCATTGAAAAAGTTCCACAAATGTTAACATCCAAGTAAAGGGGAAGTATACATCCTTATCGTATATGGTTTATTTGGTGCAACACTCTGATTCCAAGTAAAGGAGAAGTATACATCCTCATTGTATATGTTTTTTTTTGGTGCTGAGCCTTGATGTACTGTGTCGAGGTAAAAAAACCCTGCAACCTACGTGAAAGACTTCATGCAGACCAGACAATCTTGGTGCATGATCTTCATAACGTCTATGCAGAAGTTAAACTCATTGAACAACAATAACAACAACATTACCAAGTTAAACGTAAAACAAAGAAACATGGCTGGAACTGTAACAAACACGTGCATTTAAAATTTGATGGCAAATATCTAATGAAGTGCATTTTATATAAATGCACCTGGTATGTAGAAGCGCAATTGGATGAGCTTTGTTTACAAAATGCTTTCACATTTATTTCTGACTAGCGTTTGATTATCCGAATATGCATGGAGATGTGAAAGCTAAATACAAAAGGAAAAACATATAAAGAGAGGAAAGTAATACTTTCCTTTCCTACTCAGGGATCTCGATATAAGAGACAATTGTTAGTTTGTAAGTAGCATATTTTTCTTCGATTTAACAAAGGAAATTTTTTGTTATTTACCTATATTTACGGTTTTAGGGTAAATGTTATACTGAACTATAAGCAGTATGTATTGCATGAGTTTTTCATTTTAATGTTTTCTGTTTTGGGAACTAGGATTAAATTGCAGGGGCAATTACTATTACAATAGATACGTTATAAAAATAATGTAACCAAATTACTCACCATGTTTCCTAGAATACGTACCCAATAGTTCATAATGATGAGTTAATTAGTTTAGGAGTTTACCCCGCACATATATATTTTGACGATCGTGCTCACACCGGTTCAATTAAAATGTTATCACATAATATAACTCACAAGTTGTATGTAGAACAATTATTGTCGCTGTTACAATTATTGTGTCTCCTTTATTTACACTAAACTGTTTGGAGGTGCAATTTGAAAGAATGCCCTATAAATTGTAAGGTTTATAAAGAATGTACCCACATGAATCGTAGTGTTTCCTATAATATGTATTCTATAATTGACAATGATCAATTGATTCGTTTAGAAGTTTATGATGTTTAATGGGAAACTAACTCAGAAAACTCGCCCCAGCACAAACTTCGCGAAAGCGATTAAAAGATTGTGCTAAAGATGATTTGAAGTGCTTTGAAATTGATTTTCGAAGAGGGAGGGGTGGATGTAAATAGCTCAAGATAGGAGGAAAACAGTTTTTAAAACAGCAAGCTTTTGGAAAAAATAAGATTAAATACCAGATGCTAAAGAGAGCAGCGAGGAACATACGGGCGTGACACTTCGAGCACATGGAGGAAAAATGGAATAGCTTACATGCTAAGCTTGCAATTTGGTAAATATGTCACGTGCTGGTTTGTTGAATCATCCACAATTGCATGTCCTGCAGGATCTAATAAAGGCATTACGTTGGCTTAAATTATGGCATCTTTTAAGAGAATCACAAACTTCTAGGGTATGGTCTGTAAAAGCTTAGGGGGCATGAAAGGCTATATCCGCACTTTTTACTGAGAAGATTTAAACAAAACCCACATCTATACATAAAACGTGGTTATACTTAAAATCAAATAGACAGTCACCATATATATATAATATTATATATATACATATATACATATATATATCATACATATATATATATATATTCTATATATAATATTATATATAATATATATTATATATGATATATATTATATGTATATACTATTTAATCATATATATTTTATATATATATAATATAGTGTATATATATATATTATATATGATATATTATATATATTATATATCCATTATATATAATATATATATATAATATATATATAATATAATGTATAATATAATATATCATACATGTGATATAATATATGATATAATATGTATATATACATTTATAATATAATATATTATATATATTGTATGATATTATATATATTATATGATATATGATATTTTATATAAGTATATATATTACATTATATATAATACATTACATATATATTATATTATATATTATATATATAATATATTATATATATAACATAATATAACATATATATATATATATTATATTTAATTTATTATATCTATTATATATGATATTTTATATGCATATAATTAATTCGAAATTATTTTACAATAAATGTCATCGCTTATCCAGGCCCAAAGGCCAGTCAGGATAATAATTAAAGAGTGTAATTGTTTTATGGTGAGACTACTTCGCGATCACCGCCACGAGGGTTGTATCAAGGCAGATCTTGATTATTTACGGCGGCGGTTCAACAGGAACTTGTTTACATTGAACTTGAATATGACCATATTATTGTCGGCTTGGAAGCAGGCTCGCAACATTGTGTGCCACAGACGCGCAGTTCTATGGAAGACACTCTGCCTATGGAAGTCTTGTTTTTTCTTTGGCACGTGGATGGAGAAAGTGAAATCACTGACAGTGGTAGTAGCTAGGCGGGTTTTAGTTGTGATTATTTTACAAGGAGGACCATGGATTTTAGCTCAGTCGAGCACCTGGCCTGAAAATAACGGTAGTGCAAAGAAAGGCAAGCAACATCTCTCCTGTGAGAGAGTGGCTGTAGGGAAGAGAAGAGGACACCCTCCACTAAATTTCGAAGTCGTTTTTGGATCCTAGCAAGGCAGAAAAGGGTGCTCTGAGCTACATCTCTCGTATATGTAGCAGCAGAATTTGACTATTGTACAGGTATAGGTTAGCGTCGGGCGTGAGATATTATCTGGAGCGGTAGAGTGATCCAACCATTCTTTTATCGGTCTTTACAACATATTTGATGTAAGTCTTCCATTTTAAGTCTGAAGAGAAGGTCAGTCCTAAGAACTTATAAAAGCAGTAGGCTTCCTGAAGGAGGGTGGCTGTTAATTTACACTGGGGCAAAGTGGGGATCTGAACGTTATTTGTGAAAGGAGAGGAGCTTGGTCATTGACGCATTAAAAATAACCAGCCACCATTTTCCCCATTGCATCACTTGCTCCAGGTCGGAGGAGAGAGAGAGAGAGAGAGTTAGAGAGAGAGAGAGATAGACAGACAGACAGTAATAACCTGCTCATTAATGCTCTTCGAGGTGTTTCCATAGATGGTTGTGTCATCAGTATAAATGTTGATGAATGATCTAAGAATGCGGCTTGGGTGATCATTTATGCAGATTAGAAAAAGGGTGTGGCCCAGAATGGATACCTGAGGCCACAACAACTACCATTATAAATCTATCATAGAGATAAGATTTTATAGTTGTGAGTACAAGTCCAGATATTCCATAGTTTGCAAGCATTTGAAGTAAACCTTTATGCCAACCCCTGTCAAGAGCTATTCGTCATGAGACGAAGGCCATGTCAATAGATTCACAAAATCCTCGTTATATTACAGTCAGCACATCAGCTGTGTATCTTGCAGGGCGAAATACATATTACTTGTAGTTGAGTAGGCTGATTTGTACAAGGTGATTAACAACTTAGTTTATCACAGATTAGAGAAACTTACTCATGTCTGATTGGTCTGTAGTGATATGCATAATGCCGGCCATCACTTTTTTGTAAATATTGGACATATTTTTAAAGATGTTGGGAAGCTCTGCTCTTTTAAACAACGATTTAACAGCTTTGTATATATAGGAGCTACTTCATGTTGCAGTTTTTTAATCACGATGATTGGGATGTTGTCATATCCAGTTGCTTTGCTCGAATCAAGGTTTTGGTTATGTTTGGCAACATTCCAGACATATATGTGGATGTCGCTCAGGGTGTTTACAGTCATGCCGGGAAATTCAAGGGGAAGGCGGCCCTCATCGTAAATGGTGGAATGTAATGCCACGTTCTTTGCAAAATGTTTGGCTTTGTCAGACGCTAAGGAAACCACCTCTGGTCCATTGATGATGCTTGTGATAGAGGATACAGTTTTATTAATGACCCTGTTTGTAATACGCCAGTACTCGTGGAAACACAGCTTTCGCTCGGCTACTCTAGATTGAATAGATAGGGCATACTTTTCTTTTGCGATTTTATAACTCTTTTACAATGGTTACTGACAATCCTAAAGACGGTGTTAGTTTAATAGCATCTGTTTTGTTGAAGGCTATTGAAATAGTGTTTTTGTGAGCGATAGCAGCGGCACATTCAGGGCTTTGTTATGGCTAGGAGTTGTTTTTGTTTGAATTTATGAGAGGGGATAACATTCTCAATAGCAGCGATTAGCCAATCAGTTAAATCGGATGTTATAAAAGACACATTCTTTTTAAACATGAAATGTAGGATAATTTCTGATATGAAGGAGCTGATGCTGTCCAAGTCGACCATCAAGTGTTGATACACTGTGCGATGGAGAGGAACTTTAGATGGCTTGTTGTACTTTGTTCTGATCTTGATTGAGACTACTGAGTAATCGGAACATCCCAGTAGAGACCGACCAGAGAATAATCAGAGTTCAGGACAAGTTCTTAAAGAAAATATCAAGAAGATTTTTAAAATGTCCGTCAACATTAGGAACACAGGTGGGTTTGTTAACAATCACAGTTAGATCATAAGCAAAGGAAAAAATCGCGACAGAACCGCCTTTCGTCGTCATAATTGTTTGAATTAACTAACTATTCAACATTTTTTAAATTAAAGTCACCACAGACATGGATTGTAGCAAAAGGGTGAGCAGACAGGATCTTGTCAATTTTGTCGAACATTTGCTCAATGACCGTAACCCCGTCGGAGAGGGGACGATACATAGAAAAGATAAAGCAGTTCTGTGCGTGAGAGTAACACGGAAACACATATAGGGCGAATTATTGTGTTCGTAGGAAGTGCCCCTACCACAAGTAAAACCATCCTTCATGTAGGCACAGATTCCGTGACCATGGTGATCAGATGGGGGCGGGTTTAGAGATCATATTTGAGTATGCTGGGATCATGAAGTCATCAGTAGAAACTGACGAGTCAATACCAGTTTCGCATAGGACAACAGGTAAGGTTTGGTCTCCTGTAAATATATTTCAACCTTCGGAAGGTTGAAACGTAGACCCCTGATGTTAGAAAAGGAGACGTGATCCTAAAGATCTACGTTGGGAGTTTCGGTACTGGATGTACGTTTTTGATTTGTTGGGAGACTTTTCATGCTGGAAATGGAAGATTTCTGTAAGAGGTCACCAGATAAATTATGAGCAGAACAAAGAGAGAAATTTCTTTGAAACTATTGAAGAAAGTCTCCACTAATAAGGCATCGAGAGGCCCCATCAGAAACTACTGCATGGTCCAGACTCCATTCAACAAATGACAATAGAACAAACAGTCTGGTGTTATACACCTGCTGACAGCATATCCCCCTTAAGGAAAACGTTTACCTCCAGCACCCTTATCAGTGACATGCCAACAAAAATAGAGAGAGAATTACTCAAGTCATCTTCAGCTCCTACTCACACTGCACTGCTGGTCTAGGGGACAGCGGTGTTTCCCCCTTAGTCAGAAACATCACTCATAGGGTGAGGAGTAAGTGTGAAATTAGGGGACGCGAGAGTTACATTAACAGTGCATTTTCTACTCTTCATTAGCTTTTGCGAGCATTAAAAAACCAAATAAATTCTAATTTATGTACTTAGAAAAAGATATA